>OU383775.1:9670013-10244280 GCA_910950805.1 Acrocephalus scirpaceus scirpaceus
GCAACTACTGAGCTGTGGCACTACTTTGTGTCACCTCTGAGCTGTGGTGAGCTGGACCAAAAGCCTAACCTGAAAATTTTTAAATGGCTGATGACTGTGGATGAATGAGGATTCCTTCTTTGCCTGACAAAATACTTGATCGTGTTGTGCCTCACTGTGTGCTATGTGTCTCCCCCTGCACTTCTGTGGGATGGGGTTATCCTAATAAGGTTCCACAGGTTTTTTTTTGTGTCCAGACTGATTCCTGATCCTGGATGTCAGGCAGCCAGGTGGTCTTAAATGGTGTGGTAACAAATCCCGGTGTTGTCATCAGGGGTGGGTCTGGTGAGATTTCAAGCAGCTTCTTTCCAAAATCCACCTGAGCCTTTGGATGATTACAGGCCACAGTGAGTATTTGCAGAATTGCAACCCTTCCATGAGAGTGTGGTACCTGTGACTGCAAACAGACCTGAAGGCTGCTCTAAAAGCAGAGATCTGGTCACTCTCTGATCCAGTCCCTGGGCTGAGCTTCCCCTGATGGCATCAGTGCCAACTCCATGGCTTTGGGAGCCCTGCAGCAGCTCCGCTGTTGTTAATGCCTGGCACATATTAATGCTGCAGAAGAGACTCCTCTTCTTAGCCCCCTTAAGCTGGGAGTTTACAGCTCGGTGTGAAGTGGCACGGGCGAGATACGATAAGATGCAGGCAGGGGGAAAAGTGCTTTTCCTGACGTTCGCAGAAGCGAGCTAAACACCTGTGAGAAGCAAGTGCTTCAGGGACACCCACGTTTGCAAATTGTTCATGGGTATCTTGGAGATAGCACTTCACTTGTGGAGTGATTAGTTACCTCTTCAGCACTGGCAAAGCTTGTGGATGATGAGCTCTGCCTTCACCTGCAGGTGTTGCCATGGCAAGGGACTCTAGAAGTACATTCAGGCAACAAAACAAAAAAAGAAGGGATAAAGCAAAAATGAGGAACAGGGAAGAAATGGGAGCAGGAGAAGACAGTAAGGATATCACGCTGACCTGGTGCTTCCCTGGGGAGAGCTGATGCGGTTTGTGGCTGCCTCCCTTCTCCCATAATCAGATCCTGGTGAGCAGTTGGAGTCTCCTGTCCAGCTGCCAGCTCATGCCAGTGCTGCCGTGGTACAAATGTGGTGCAGCTCTGGGGGAATCAGCCCAGTACTGTGGTGGCTCTCTGGGCCAGGTGGGCTTGCAGCCTGAAACCTCAACCCACCATATCATTAACTGTAAGCATTTGAAGAGTCCCGTTCATTTAAAGGGTCAAACTACGCTGACCTTTTTCTGGTCTTGATTTCCAAGTGTTCAAAATCAGAATAGCATTTTTATTCCTCTCCATCTGTGTCTTCCTTTTCATCCTACATGAGTAAAACCTTTCTCTGGGTTTGTTTTCCTCTAAGTGTGGCAGACTGACTCAGTTGTGTGTGCTTCTAAACTGCTTTGGAAAGGAAAAGATAGATTTAGAACATGTGTTGGCATCTGGTTTTTAAAGTAGCTGCTCCCTGTTTGTTATCCCACTTGTCACAGCAAGTCCCGTAGCTGAGGACTTGCTGCTGTGATATTTTCTTTTCTTTCTCATCCTTCTTACTCTCTTTTCTCCAGAGAAGTAAGTAATCTTGAAAGATATGATCTTCTGTGCTGCATCCTAACTGTAGGCTGGGTGAGACTCTCGTTTCTTTCATAATTTGGTTTTCTTGAGAAGGAAACATGGCTGTGTGCAGGGAAGGAGAGGTGTGGTGTGCTGTGGACTGTCCCCCATCCAGGCACATCTCCCTTCAAGCTACACATTGTCTCTGCTGGTCAAAGCCAGTCTCCTACACCATGGTTGGCCTCTCCCAGGATAAAGACTTTCATGTATGCCAGGTTTAGCAGGGGAGAGTCAGTAGAGAAAGCAGAGTTCTCAGTGTGTGCTCCTCAGGGTGGTAACATCTGTGATATATGTGCTTGCCCTCATTCAGTGAGTGCAGCTTCATTCCTAATTAAGAATTGCAGTAATCAGCCAAGAGGCTTATTGTGTGAAGTTGAGGAGCCAAAATTATTTGTGAATTCAGATTCAATGGATTTTTTTTCAGCCTCCCCAGAAATGTTTCATTTCTACATTTTGCAACAAAACGCTTTCATTTTGTAACAAATCTAATTTCCTTCCTAGAGTGTGAAATGATAATTTTGTTTTGCTGTAAAGACTATTCTTGGGTTGATCCAAGCCACTAGTATTGTTGTAAGGTTTTTTGAAGTTTGGTTGTCAGCTTGAAAAAATTAACTATTTGCATAGTTGGGTCCATGAGACGGATCCAGAGCTCTGGAGCCGTATCTGGGATCCAGGTCTCTGCCAAGAAACAGGATCAACTGATGAGACTGGACAGCCTCCGTGCATTTATTTGGCCACGGGCAAAATGATGGATCCAATATGTTCCTTTCAAAGCTTTGTCTTTGCTGGCTGTGGAGCTGCAAAGGGTATGGATAAGGTAATGGCTTGCTGCTTTGTTTCCAAGCAATTTATAATTTATAACTTTTCTTTTGTAAGTACTTCTATAATATTTTATTACTTCTTCATTTCTCTTTGGTTTTTGTGGGTGAAAAAATTTACCAAATGCCAGCAAAATGTGGGTTTTTTTCCTCGGGGGCCTCAGAGAATATTTGAGCCAATGCCCCTAAATAGTACGATGCTGGAGGATTAGATGTTGTGTGTAACCTAGAAATGAGAGCAATCATGGCCTATTTATGAGATATTAACCCATCAGGAATCCCACTCCAAACAAATATGATTTATAAAGTGTTATTACATTGCTGCTACAGCGTCACCCGGCAACTCAATTAGAAAGGCAAAAAATGCTGTTTGAGAGCCTATTTTGGTCAATGAAAAGACACCATCAATGTCAGTGGTGTGTGAGGCCAAACTCTGGGGGAAGGAGTCCTTCAGCAAGGGAGGACCTTTTCCATGGAACTGAGACAAAAATGCACCAATCTGAATTCCAAAGGCAGAGGAATGTGACACAATTCCAGTGTGTGTGTTTGTATTTACACCAGTGCTTTTCACACCTGCAGAGAAGTCCTCACTTCAGTTCAGCATTTACTTGATACCAATCTGGATTTAACCCTTGGCCATCTGTGGCATCTTTCAGTCTGAGTAAAATAAAACACCTTAGGTTGTTCTGTTGCCTCTCCCAATGCCCAAATGGGCACTGTGGATTATGCCTAAAGATTTTGCTTTCCTGCTGAGGTCTATTATGACATGGCCATCCTTGTGCAGGAATACATCATCTGGAGCATTTTCATTTCCATTCTCTCAATACACACATGTGTATATATCTATCTATCCATGTATTCTTGGAGGTGCTTCAGCTGTTTGTTCTTTCTGCCCAGTCATTTGGAATTACTCTCTCCAGCTTTCTGTAAGGTTGAGTCACTCTGTGCTTCACCACTGGGCTTGTCAAATATTGTTATAGAAATAGATAGTATAGATAGTACTTGGCTGATTTTACACTCCTTTTAGCTTTGGTTCCACTACTTGCAAGTGCTCTCAAATGCCTTCCCACTGAAAGAAGGTCCTTCCTAGTTTTGGTCTCTTTTGATTAGGATCTTTCAATTTCATGATAATTTTTGAAGCCTGGGCAGTGCTGTACACAATAGTGTTTTTTCTGAAGTTTCCTACATGGATTCTACAGTCTGTTGACGAGTGCTGACCCAGAGCTGCAGCTGCAAAAGGGTTTGCAAGGATAACAATTATAAGTATTTCCTTTTCATTCTTAACATTGTCTGTGCCGTGTGAGCCCAGACAGTGATGGTTTCAGCTATGTAGTGGCTCCACGAGCATGTCACAGCAGATGCTATTGCAGAAGGACAATTCTCATCTCACTTGTGTTTTGCATTTTAGGCCCTTTGTGCATTTAGATAATGACACCTACCCATGCAGCAACATTATCTTTCCCATGGGCTTTTTTATACTGGGGGGAGGAGATATTTCCAAAGGTCATCATGCAAGCTAATAATCTATTTCAAATGAGACAGCGTTGAAATTCTCATGCTTAAAATTCATGTTTATCTATATATTTTTGTGTCCTGAACCAGGTTATTATACAGTATTTCTATTCATAAGTCCCCCCTAACAGACAACTCTTGTCCTCTTCACATTTTTGTTTTTCTCAGGATGTGCCTATATATATTTATTTGTACCAAAACTGAAATATCCTTTTAAGATGGAAGCTTATTTTCCCTGCCAGACACCTTGCCCTTCGTGCCAGTTTCCTATATGTCATTCCACATTTGCCTCTCCATGTATTGCAGGCAAATGTGGTCTCTGCCATTTGCTTACCCTTGTATTCTCTGTGTGCCTTGGTATGTCTTTTAATTAGATGCACTTCTGTTCTTTCATTGCTCATTAACCCTTTCTTTGGAGGAGCAGCTTCCCTTAGCCCTGCAAACACCCTCTGTTTTTCCCAAAGTCAAGTCCATTTCCCTCAGTAACCTTGATTTCATCAGCTATCAGTTAAACCACAAATAATTCAGCCTCTAATTAGTCCATCTGTTAACTATGCAAGTACACATGACTTATCTTTATTATGTAACATAATGGTCAGTTGTCTTACCTGCTAGAGATATTTTGGTATGAAAAATATGTTTTTCTGCTTGTGACATTCCCATGTTGCCAATGTGCCCCCTGTGGAATATACTGCAGATTACACACTTCTACAGTCTGTGCCAGGCAAAGTGAGAAGGATTTCAACCTCTCTAATATTTTTTTTCTGCAATTGTTGTTACTTCCAAGAACGTGCAGGGGCTTTGTAGTTACACCTTTCCGTTCTTTGCCAGATTTCTTCCACTCAGAGAGATTGATGCTAAAAATTGCTAACATTTTTTTATGGAAAAATTTATTTACCTCTGATTAAAAAGTCAGAATATTTTTTACCTTTATTTCCTACTGTCAGTGCTGTGGGCCAAGGTTACATTTCTGGTGCATGTTAAGAGTCAGTTATTAATTGACCACTTGAAATATCTAACCTGTATTTTCTGAGCTGGCATAGAGTTGAGAACTTTTCATTCACTCAGATTTGTCATAATCTAGAGAACTAAACTTTATTATTGGTCATCAACAGTGCTGTGACAAATGTTCAAGTTTCTAAATTAATTTTCAGGGAGGTTTTTATCTCTGGGGCTTTTTTTCTAGAATGTCATTATTTGGCAAAACAAGCTGCAAGTTCTGGAAGGTTGTGTTTAAGGGCTGACTTTTGGAGCACAGCACAAGACGGTGTACAGATAAATGTGATGTATAACAGTTTTACTAGCATGTGTCTATTGTACTGTGTCTTGCGTGCTCACAAGGGTTTCTAAGATTATTATTATCATGGGTTCAATTTACTCAGGAGAACTATCACATTCCTGATAAGTCTTTATTACTACACTCTTCCTATAAAATGGGGAGAATTTATCTGGAGCCAGAAGAAAGTTCTCCTTTTGCAATCCTGAGGATGCAATGTAGAGGATGTCCTCTACAACTTTATTTTCATGGGTTCAGAATTGACATGAAACTATATGTTGTTGGAGATCTCGTGGTATCTCAGCTCATGGAGAGATTTCAAGCAACTCAGCCAGTAGTGAGAGGGCTCTTGAAAACTGGACAAGACTTTTGGACTGTATTTGCATAAAACTTCCTCTGTCATTCATTACCAGTCTGTTGCCTACCTTGAAAACTGTGAGTAGAAGCTGTACCTTTCACAGAGCTTTTTGGAGTGTTGAATTCAGAGTTCCTTTTTGCAAACTGGCCAACAATTATGGCAATATGTTGTTCCATGTTATCTCTAAGTCTCCTTTATTCCTTCCACCATTCATGGAGAGTCCCAAAAGTTCTTTGGTGGAACAGAGAAGAATTAATGCCGAAGTTGAATGAGTTACAGCCGCTACCACCTAATTAAAATGATTTTGCGCCAGTTGCTTTTGTTGGGCAGGATCCACACATAATATGATTTTAATCCTGTTTATATACACTCCTGGGACAGATTTGAGATCAGTGCTGCCATTTAAGTGAGGTTAATCAAGCATACTGGATGCAGCCTTTGTTTCTGTGTTCTGTGGGAAAGGTGACTGGAGCTGCTGGGATCCTGGCTGGCCGTTCCCTGGAAAACCACAACTTTCTTGTTACCAGAGTGTCTGATCATTAACCTGACCCCAGCCCTGGAGCCCCCTCCTGCCTGCTCCTTGGGACTGTGCAGCTGCTGTTATTCACAGAGGAGCTGAGAGTTATGAACTGGGTCGTCCTGGCAGCAAATCCGTGGCTGTACAGAGGGTGGAAAACAAGTGAAAAATAATTACATCTTCCCTAAAAACAAACACTATTTTTTGTATTCTCGGTGCGTTTTATGTGTATGTAAAGGACATTATGGCAAAATGAAAAAGACCCTCATAAAAATCCTTCTTGAAAAGTATTGTTGCTGACAGCCGTGACCTCTGTGAGTCTGCATGTTTACCCATAATTCATAATTAACAAAGACATTAGAACTGCCACTAGAGGATTCTGGGCTTTATTTCTTTCTAACTGGGCAGTACTAATGCTGGAAGTGCTCCCAATTCAGTGATTTAACATTTCAGGAAATCTTGGAGAGGCAGCAGAAGCCTCCTTATATAGTTCATACTCTGGGACTGTGGTTATACAGATATGGCTGAGATAATTATTCAGCTCTTGTTATTGCTATAGTTCTGCACCTGATCCCTGAGCCATTAGAGCACTCTGCAGGTTATTACAACTATCAAACATCAAGGTCTCTTTTCTAGTCTCTCAACTATGTGGTTATCATTTTACTTCCTTTAAATCCTCCATCTGCAGAGAAAGCCTCGATGCTCTAACTTGGAGATCTGCTAATGCTTTTTTTTTTTTTTTTTATGACTTCTCAAATGAGGCCCTTTCCTTAGCAGCACATTAACATAAAAATATGAACTTAGACTTTCTCTGCTTGTGTTGTGTTTATTTTTTCTGTCTTGTTCATTTCGTCTTCAAGACTCTCAGTGTCTACACTTTACTCTGGGTGGAGAAGGAGCGCAGGGAGGTAGGGGTCTTCAGAACCATAAAACTGAATAAAAACTTTCCCCATGAAAGCTCCCCAGATCTCAGTATTTATGGGGATGGGTGAAATCCGTGTTGATTTTTAGCTGATACACTGCTTTATAAACATTTCTACCTCACTGCTGTTTTTCAAACTGGTTTAAAATTGAATGAAGATTGAATGGTACCTTCAAATGGAGTTTTAGCTCTGGTTGTGCTTAGAGGTTCCTGGCTTTGTGTGCTGGAGGTGGGAAGTCCCCAGGTAACATTTAAGATGGGGAAGCTTGTCAGGAGAAAATCCTTGCTGTATGTGATAATATCAGTTTATTGTCACCTTGCTTTCACAGATGACCTGAAACCAAACGCAAAAAGATGATCCAAATTGGGGAAATGTGAATAGCTGAGTCCTCTTAGGTATTCAGGGGGCAGGCTTTCACTGGGATGATGCTATTTAGGATAATTTTGTGAAGCAAGAGCCTGGAGCAGCCCTGTGTTAGCTGCATCATAGGGGAAACCAGGAGCTAATGCTGCCTCATGCACGAGGGAGCTGGGCTTTGGGAGAGCCGTGTCTGCACGAGAGCAACCAAACACCTGCAAAAGGATTCCATCAGCACCAGGCAGACTGAGGGGGAGCTCCTCCACCACGGGGCACGGGCACTCAGACAGCATGGCAAAAGGAGCAAACATATGCTTGCCTTATTAATATTGCTGTGCTGTCGTCCCACAGCCTATTTCCCTAAATGGGCATCAGCTTTATGGGCAGATCAGGAGGATGTGGAACAGGAGAAAATAAAAACATCATGGATGTGCTGGGTTTTGGGGTTTTTTTCCTCCATTTTTTCAACAGAATGTGTAATTTAACAGATATATAATTTATGTTAGACAGAGGAGTGAATGTATAATGCATGTTATGCTATTTTTAAAATCATAGATATTAGCGAGTGTCTCTGGAAAGCTGTGGGTTTATGAAATGAAAGCAAAGGGTAATTATGCTGTGACTGGTGCTTTACTTGTTCTCTGGTTATTCTTGTGTTTTTACTGTCTCCTCTGCATGGCCTTGCATAAGAATAGCACTTTTGCACCCACTCTTTGTTAAGGTCTTTCAACAGCAACTTTTAATATTTTTGGCTCATAAATACCCATAATTGCCAATTGTGTTCTAAATTCTATTAGTGTGACATTAAAATAAACAGGCTTTACCCAAAGGTTGTTGAAAGGGATTTCAATATTGTCTTACATTGAAATAGCTCTCTGAAATATATCAAGATATATATAAAGTATGGATGTATCTGACCAGCGGAACTGGTCAAAAATGGTAACACTACACAGAGTTTAATATTGAAATCATCCATAATTTTTTTTCTATACTTTTGAGAGCTCTCAGAAAGGACACCTTTTAAATTTTTTTTTTTTAGAGTTAAAATTACTGTGGTTGACAAGTCGTAAGAGCACATTATTTGTACACACAATTCCAACCAGCTACACTGCAGGCCTGCAGAGCCTTTCAACTTAAGGAGTTATATTTTAAAAAAAAAGTAAGCATTCTTATCTTTCAGGTGGCTAATATAAATCTGCCTAAATACACTGCACTGCCTGCAGGATTCCTCACCAACACTACTGATGAAAGCACACAGCTAGGGAAATAAAGATAATTTACTTAGCTGAATATTACTGGTTTTCTTAAAGATAGGTTAATTAGGAAGTAGGATCAAAATCATTTATAGCAGAAAGAAAAGGTGTTGGGAGCAGCACTGAGGAGATAAGTGGTGTCACCCTTAATACAGATCCTGTTGTTCTCCACAGCTTTCTCTTGTTTAAAATCAATGTGTGCTTGCCACTTTAAAGCCAGAGTTCCTATTTCATGCATACGTGCAAAAACTTGGACTTGCATCCTGGTGGATTTTGGACAGATATAAGAATTGACTTTGACCTTAGGATGAAATAATCAGCACCTTGTTTTCATTAATCCTTGTCTTTAAACAATAATTACTAGATTTATGATATTTATTATCTTATAACTTGCTTTGGACTGTGAAACCACATCAATCAGAAAAGGGGTGATGATCTAATTTTTAGGTATTTAATATTACAGTGTGAGTGGAACCTTGTTATGCTGTTTCTCATAAAAGGTGAATAATGGGAATTTGATAGAAATGGTTAATTATGCATTTTTACTTTATTTTCAGAACACATTGGGATGTCAGGGCTATACCTGCATTGACCTAACATAAGGCTTCTTGCTTCCCTGTGCCATAATCCTTTCTTCGTGTTTGCAGACGCTGCTGGGAATGTCACCTCAGGGTGGTCTGCTACTGGTGAAGCAAAGGTGACTCCACTTTAATGGTTTTCCTTTTAAAGGCAGAGACACATATGGAATGTGGCATTATATGGATGGTCTTTTGGACCAACAGGACAGTTAAACAGTAAATCCTTACTTTCCTGGTCTGAGAGTCTAACACTGAACCACCAAACTTCAAATTAGAGGCGAATTGCACTGCTTAAGTTTCAGTGTTTTTGTGGACTTAGGCACAACGGCACCTCATTTTTGCATAGGAAGATACAGTACACTGAAAGGAAAAACATACAGATATTTTATAGAACCGCATTCTGTTTTATTCAGACTTGTATCTTCTTTCCTGTCAGTTATACAGATCTTGATTGCTGGATTAAGCCTGGTATTCTCAGTTAAAGAAAGCAACAAATTTTAGTACCTAGTGGTAAAAGGTACCTACTTTACTGGACAGAAACTCTTCGAAACTTGTCTTGCTGGTACTTTTCCCAATGGATGAGTGTGTGAACGTTGGTAAAATCAGAATGCAAGGGAAATGTTTCAGGCTATTAAGCAAAAGTGAAGTGAATGTGTAACAAAGCAGTGCTTATATATTTATCATTCCATGGATCTCACCTCTGGTCCTGGGGTTTGACCCACATTGTCATATGGAGACGTACTCATTGGCATGTTCATCACAAAACCAAGTGAAACACATGGCTGCATCCTTCACTTGCTCCACTGCCGCTTTTTTTTGCAGCAAATATTTAATGTAAACTCACCCTCTACCTGGGTCTTGAATAATTGGGTAATAGTGGATGGTGCTTCAGTTCTTGATTTCTATTGCAGTTATACCTTAATGTCTATTGTTTTTCTCGTCTTTGTGATGGACTAGGAGCAACAACTTTCCCCCCACTCCCGAAAATAGGTTTTAAAGAAGTGAGGTTAGATTTTAATTTGTATTCTTGCATAGTAGTCATTTGCTAATGTCAAAAGTCTCTATTCTGTTCTGTCTTTTAATGCATGCACGTCACTAGTGGTTAGGTATGAAGTGATATATCATTTTCCATTTCAAAACCATTGATCTAAGTCTCCTTCACTGAGAGGGATTTCTTTTTTTTTTTTTTTTTTTGTCTTAAATAAATCTTAGTGAAGCAGTGCAACATTGCAGGTCAGTCCTGTAGAACCGCTCCGGTCTAGGTGTAAGCGCTGTTGCAGAGCCTGGAAGCTCGCTGGCACAGGACTGCAAAGTGACTCTGCAGGGGCTGGATGACTTCCAGCCAGCAATGAACCACAGCCAAGAAATGCCAATATGGATAATGCAAACAAGAGAGATTTGGGGCACATTTCGATTTAACCATCTGATTTAATTGACAGAATAAATGCACCTGTCATCGGGTAATATTCTTGTGATTAGTTTTGGCTGTGCTGATGAAACGATGTTAAAAGAATGTCAGAACAACCTGTCCTGGGACTCCTACAGGCAGTTTCAAGCTAAGGAAGGTCAGTTTTCAACTAGATAAAAGAGTTAGAATTATTTCTTCTCTCTTTGTGATTGCCTGTGTCTTTTACTGAGACACAGAACAATTTGTCTTTCCTATTCTCCTTCTGCAGCCATGACAAAATGGGTCCTCGGGTCTAAACAAACACACTTCAGCGAAATCTTGGTTTCTCAGGCTTTGTTAAGGCCGTTTTGTGTGTGGAAGGAGATGCATTCCTAAGGGCACCCTTTGCCTATTTGTGCATTGTCATTCAGAATCGGTGGCCTTTGTGGAAATGGCACCTCCTTTAAGAAGAGCGCTGCCAGAGCCTTTTGCATCCCATTTCCCTCATCCCAAGGAAAAGAGTACAGCCCTGAGGCCACACCCACCTTCAGGTGATCTCTGGACCAGGAGCCAGGAGTTGGTTGTGAGCAACAGGGCTCCCTTTTGGCTGGGACAGGTGACATTTTTGAGCCTTATCAGGGGACATTAAGGTAAGATGTGGGTTAATCAAAATTTTCTGTACTGTTACTGCCTGTGATGGGATGTCTATAGGTGCAAGCTGTGGGCAAGGCCCACTTTATTAGTGTGTGATAAGGAAAAACTCTTGGTTTGCAAAGGTAAACTGGCAAGATGGACAAAGGTTTGGAGAAAAGACGGATGAGGGTCTTCATTTTATGGGCAATTGTTCTATTGGAGGGGAAGGGATCCTGAGAAAGGATTCCATCTCTTCCATGAGCAGTTTAATAGGGTTTGCAGCTTGTCCCTGGTACCTGCTGCAGGGATTGACAGTGCCACGTGCATGGAGAGGCTATGACCACATGGCTGCACATCCCTCAGTGCAGATGGAGCTGCAGCTGTCCCTGCTGCAAAGGGGGAAGGTGAGGACAAGGCAATTTGGGTGACTTGCCAGAGGTCACAGCTAAGGTCTGTGCCAGCTCAGAGAATGAATCTGAGTTCCTTCAGGCCCAGGGCCTTACCTACAAAATTCTACTCCCATTAATAACAGAGAAATAGTATTGAACCAATAGAATTGGTTCATCACCACATTCCTAGTGGTGTTTAATCCAAATTTTGGTGTACTTAAGAGCTTCAAGTTGATATTTATTGCTTTTAAGTGAGGATGTTGC
Organism: Acrocephalus scirpaceus scirpaceus; assembly: GCA_910950805.1. Classification (NCBI taxonomy): domain Eukaryota; kingdom Metazoa; phylum Chordata; class Aves; order Passeriformes; family Sylviidae; genus Acrocephalus; species Acrocephalus scirpaceus. The sequence continues at coordinate 9,681,927 of OU383775.1, forward strand.
ACTCGAAAATGAATTTTAGTGATGAACTTTATTTTTGAAAACCTGGATGTACAGCCAGCACAGGCTCCCCCATGGGCAGAAGCACAGGGCACCCAAAACTGCTCCAGGGAAGATACACACTTGGACACCCATTTCTGGGGAAAGGGAAAAACTCCTGCATCTGCTTCTCACTAGGATGGTTGAAGTAGCAGTGCCAGACAGGGATTTTGGACTAAATAAATAAATTCAGCATTTGAATATGTTTCTGTGCTGAATATGTTTCTGAGGTATAATTTGTGAAAAAACAAATTGGTTCTGATTGACAAGTTACAAATGGAGAGGGAGGGAAATTTAAGTCAACTTTCTCATCAACAGGATTGCAGAGCCAAAGTGGAACAAAATGTAAAATATCTTTCTTTTAACTAAAGTTTTGTTGGTTGTTTTTTTCTTAGGTCCAGGTGAATGAGATTGAAGGGGTGGAACTTGTCCTGTGGAGAGATACCCCATAGATTTAGATGCCATTGAATTCCATTGCAGCTCATGGTGAGTGGGGCTTGAGACCACATTGCTTTATTGCAAACATGTAAGTCTCATTTAGAGGGCAGAATAGCTGTACAAGTGCTCTTGAAGGTGGTCTGTTTTCTCTTTGTCACTTTTCTAAGCATTAACACGTTATCCTCCAGACAGCACCCAAATATCCCTTGAATGACACTCAGATAACCATGAAATTTGGGGTTGCACATGGTTTCACCCTCACATCTTGAATAAAGTTTTGATTTCAGCCTGTTTTAAGTACACACTGAAACAAGCCAGTTAATGAGCAGCCACTGGAGAGTGCTCAGGCTGCTGCCACCAGTGGGATGCTGCATGTGATGGGTCAGTCACACCACAGACCAAACCTGCTCTTGATGATGAGGATGATGTTAAAAATCATTTTCGAGTTCCATTTGGGGCTCTGTTAAAGGAGTCTGCCAGTGCTCTGTCAAACAAACTGCTCCCTTTAGGAAGCTTGTTTTAAGACTTCATTTTCCATGATGCTACATCCCACTGTATGTCCACTTACAGAGGATTGGAAATATTCAACCTGAGAGATGTTTTCCTCTAATTTACATGAGAAGAATATTTATCAGGTGTTGTATCGATTTCAAGGACAGCATGTAAGGCAGGGGCTCTAAGACTTCATAACAACTCAGAAAAATGGGTCTGTGCATATTTTAGACTTCAGTTTGTCAGATTAAACACATTAAAATTCTATGAGAGAAGAAATACTAAAATATCGCTGTAAAATGAATTCAGCAGATTGTGCCATGGACAAGGCTCACAGGAAGAGAGGGGAGAAAGCAAAAACAAGTTTGAAACTTCCGTGTGGTTGGAAGTGTGGCTGCTTTAACTCCTTCACCTTGAGCTTCAAAAATAAAATTCTAGGTTATCATGAGAAGTGAGGAGACTAAGCAATGTATGGTATTATTTAGAAATAACTTGTAACTTGTAAGGCTGGGAAGTTGGGGTTTTTTTCAGTAGTCTTAGAGGGATTTGGCATTAAAGAGAGAAGACTACCTTAATTTGGTTTTGAAAGTAGAGCTGTTGAGCAAATAACATGCAGATGCTTTTTCTGGTTTCTCTCTGTCTAGTTTTATACATTCTGTAAATGATAAACTGAAGCTTTCATCGAAAAGTTCTATTTCTGCCACTGTCCCAGCTTTAAGTTTCAGCAAACTTGAGTAGATGTGTCCTAGGTAACAGCAGCTTCCCTCCAGCTTTGAAGCACCCTTGAAGCAAGTGCTGCGAGTGCCATTAGAGCAAAGCGCGTCTGGCTGACGGATGGGGGGTCTCATCACTTCCCTAGATTGGTTCCCTTTGCTTCCCCTAATCCCTCCCCTTCCCTGTTGGTGTGAGCAGCTCTTGTGCTCCCAGGAGTGCAGTGCAGCCCCTGGGTCAGTGGAGAGGGTGAAATCAGCTCCTTCTGTGTGCAGGTGCAGGGTGGAGTTGGGCTGAGAAAAGCCAGGGAGGGTGGAGCAGGTGTGTGGCTGCTGCTTCACACCCGGCAGAGCATTGCCTTCCCAGGGCTGGTGGCAGGGGAGGGCTCTGAGGAAACCTGGGAAGCTGGGAGAACCTTTTAGTTCTGGAGAAAAATCCCAGATGTGGTGAAGGAAAAGAGAAGTTGAAGTGATACCTATTTTATTCAACTCTGTCTCTACAGAGGGGATAGAAAAAACAAAGTGACTTTTGATCCCAAGAACTGAAGTCTAGCACAGAGTAAATGTGTTCAAAATCTCTTGAGTTAATGAGCGGTGTGCCTGCTGTCCTGGAGGTGGCTTTGGCACTAAGTCTTAATATTAATTCCCACCTTCCATCCAGCTATCCCACCGCATCATTAAATCTCCCAGGAAATGCAAATACACATTGCCTGTCATTATTCAATGAGAATATTGTTTAACATTTGCAGTGTATACACAACCCATTATAAAATTCAGTGGTGCATGCTCAGAAGCAAAATGTATTACTGTAGATATCAGTAGATAACTATTTATAATTAATCCTGTAGGAATAGCAGTTCTAACAGTAAGAAACATCTAAACTAAATGGAGGGTGAAAATGCCTGAAGTTATTTCCATGGCTGTTTAGGTTACTGGTTTGGCCATTTCAGGGTCAGCCTTCATTCAGACAGCAAGAGAAGTGAGCTGGAATTCATTGCCCAGCAAATAGTAAATATTCAAGGAGGGGCTGAATTTTATACTGTGATCTAATTTTTGGTGTTTTGAATAAAAAACGTTCTGTTTAGATTTGCATAACTGTATAGGTAAAGCTGGGGAGGGGTTTGCAGAGTACCCTGCCATAGAAAGAGTCTGGCTGAGTTCCAGTTAAAAGCTAAGCCAGCCCTGCAGAGTTGCCTGTCACAGTGGTTTCAATCAGTTCTTCCAGAGGAAGAATTTTTAATTCTCCTTAATATTCACATCATCAACTGGGGAGAGCCCTCATTTCCGTCTATTAGCATGGCTTCCACCTGTAGGACATGAAAAATGATCTGAGTTGAGTTCATCAGTGCTCTTCCTGAGAAATGACTCCATAATCGATTTTTAGGGGGACAATACCTTGCATTAATGACATTACTGGTCATTCTGCCTCTAATATCTCCCCTGTCACCTGTGTTCTGTCCCTTCCTGGGCTCTATCACAGCCCATTTTCTCCCCCGCTCAGTGTCCATCTGCAAAGTACAGGCCTTTTGCACCTGATGACAGAATTCCCCAGATGGAGCAAAGTGAGCTTTCTTAAAAGTGTGGGATGTTTCTGAGAAATAAACTGCATAAAAGGCAAATTGTTAACCCCAAAATATAGTCAAATATTGCTGCATGTGAGTCTGGGGCAGGAGCTGTTCCTGTAGCCCTGGGCTGAGGGTCCAAGTTATATATAAAATATAAAAAAATATATAAACCATGCATTTATTAAATATGGTTAGGAGTTTTGTTTGGATTTGGTTTTTGTTCATTTTTTTTAAAGGCTCTTGTTTCTAAGCTAATTTACTTCCTGGCCATTTGTGGCTGATTACTCAGACTTAACATTTCTCTGTGTTACTCTCTCTCATTCTCTCTCCAAATGCAAATAATAATTCTTCAATTTAAACTTGAAATATATCGGGGCTGTGACCACGATTTGCTGTCAATCTCTGGAGTGTTAAGACACAACTCTGGGCTTAGCCTAAAAGCCTTTTAAGATATAGAGAAAAAAACCACAAATTAAAAATAAGTTAAACTCTTACGTACCACTCCTGTATTGGAAAATATTAGCATAGCAGTAAACTTTAAAAGATGGCAAAATGATTTTTCACAGAATCAATTAGACTGGAAGTGACCTTGGAGATAATTGAGTCCTACCCCTGGGTGAACACCACCTTGTCAAGCAGACCCTGGCACTAAATGCCACGTCCAGTCTTTCCTTAAACACCTCCAGGGGTGGGGACTCCACCACCTCCCTGGAAAGCCCCTTCCAATGTTTAACAACTCCTTGTGTGAAGAAATTCCCCCTGTAATCCAGGATGTTGTGTTGAATGATGTCTGAATTCTACAAGATGTGTTGGTTACATGGAAATTTGTCTTCAATATGTCCCAGTAACTCAAAGCCGTGCTCGATATTCAGTATTGCATTGATGAATTAGATTTATGTGAGCTTCTTAAGTTAATGGTATGTGGGTTTAGGGTTTAAAAATAAAAAATCCCAGTAATTAGGAATATGCTGCTGTGAAAATTTGTATTTCAGACTGAATACTCTAAATCACAGTGAAATCATGGATAGAAAATGAGTTTTGCATGTATTTGCTAGGATGGGAGTGGAGAAAGATGATGTACTTCATCCAATAGACATTTGTCCTCGATGGAAGCAGACAATTAAAAAAAATAAAAGTGCAGAAATTATTAAAACAAAAAGAACATATTTTGGGTTGCAGAGCAATCCAGTGAAAAATATTGTCTACATTATTTTTTTTTCATGGCAACAATTTTTTAAAAAAGCTAACAGCAGCTACCTAGGTCCATTTGTAGCTACAATCAGAACAGTGCATTTTCCTTATTAAGCTCCTTATTGTTTGTACATATTGAGTAGAAAAAAATACCAGGCAATCCAGGGTTTCTTGTTAACATGAATTGTTCCTTCCCAGCTGCTTGTGCTGCTGTTTGCAATTGCACCCTTGCACACACCTTTGGATACAACTGAGACTCAGAGGGCGCACTGAGGTTTGACTAAACACCTTTGGTAGTGGAAAAATGTAGTAACAATCATCATTTTGGTGGCCCTGAGCTCCCCATCAGCACTTGTTTTAAAGATAAAAGGGTGATGGTAAATTCTAATAATTCTAATAGTAAATGTCACATCTTTTCCCCTACTTGTGTCTGCATGCAAGTTGAACTAATGTCTTGTTTAAAAACCAATATATTATCTTCTTACTTGTTTCAAACAAAACATAACTGATTATTCACAGCAGGAAACTGCAAGAAAAGAAAATATATTGGAAATCCCCAAACACTCACCCACTGACCTTCGGTGTGCACCAGCCTCTGGACAACCTTGCCAAAACCTTAAAATCTGTCCAAGTCATGTAGAGCATCACAGGAAAAAATCCTTCCTGTTTTGCTTTTGAACTGCCAAACTTTTCCAGAAAAAGCTGAAATCTGAATGCACAAATGAGCCAAATGTGCTCAGCAGTAGCTCAGAACCCTCATTTAATGCAGATTGTCCCACTTTGAAAGCTCCAATAGAGGAATCTGAGCTGAGAGAGGGGAAGGTGTAGTGCAGCATTTTTACTTTGGCAAAAATAATAATAAAAATGAAAGTATTTCCTATCCTTAAATCTCTATTGAAAGAAAAATATTCCCTAATAATGGAAACCATTTTATGTAAGCTGTACCTGATGTACTTTTGGAAAATACAGCACAGAGAAATCACGATTCCCCCCTCACCAGCAATCAACCATCTGATCCCACTCAACAGCCTAAAGCACACCTTAAACCTATTTATTTCCACCACTCAGAAAAGGCAACAAGAACAATTTATTTGACTGAGTTAATATAAATGATTCCATTACAGTTTTGGTGCCCTGAAGGATGGCACACAGGGGCTTTGTATGACCTTTCCTTTAATGTTCCAGTAGTTTGGAAGTGCCATTAAGAAGTGATCAGTGGGAATTATCTTAAGAATGCCACCCACCCTTCTACTGAAGGATGTGCAGTGAGACCCGACCTTAAGGTTTGATTTGAATTTTAAAATGGTATTGCCAGATAAGCAAAGCTCTACATACAAAACCCACCCTCCCAAAATAACAAACCCACAAACCTCAATTCCCTCAGGAAAGAAGAAAAAAAAAAAGAAAAATGAAAGGGAAAAAAAAAGAAAAAAAGCAATTGATCCTGTTGTATTTCAGGTCTCATAATAAAAAATGTAATACTAGAAAACAGAATATCTCATTTTGGAATCAGCTTCCATGGTTACAAATGCTCTAAACTGATGTTGAAGATAGACCAAACATGTAGTTAATGTTACACCCATCATCATACGATTAACATTTTCCTGATATTATTAGTGTAACTCTTAGATATTTTTTCCTCTTTCTGTCATTCATATTAAATTATGTTCTCACTTCCCTGCCTTTAGTAGCTAACTTTGTACTCTGAAAACAATTTATTATGCTAGCAGAGCAAAGCTGATGGATCTGTGTGCAGGACAGACTCTGTAGCATTCATGTCAATTATATTATATTAGGGCTTTCCATTAATTTTGTCTTCCAACTTCATGAAACACTAGAAGGCAGATTCATCTTTCCCCTGATGTAATTGTATTGATTTCAGTGGTGCTATTACCAAGGGAAAGAGCAATAAATGACAGCAAATTCTGGCCCCTGAGTTTTGCCAGCCTGAACTTTCCAGTTCCAGCAGAGTTGCTGGACATGATTGTTATTATTTGTTTATTTATAGCCCTTTTCTTCCTGTGATCACAATATTCTGTGACTTTTGTCATTAAGCAAATTGTGTAATCCTGTTTGATGTTAGTTTTCAGTAATTCAGCATTTGGTTCTAGAATGACAATCTCATTTTGTCAGGAAATCTGTGTTACATTGCACAAGCCATTTATATTCCAAGGTATTCTCTTATTAGACTATCTCAGATGTGATGTGCCCTGCTCTCCTGTGTAATCCTGTTACCAACACACTCTACATTAAAATACTTTCTCATGCATATTATTTCGATCCCTACAAGAAATTTCTTTTGAGGGAGATGGGCTGTAGTGGCATCTCATTGTTCAGTTTTGTGTCTATGATTTACACCAGTTTTAATATAAATAGCAGAATTCCTTATTATCAATAGCTGCTTTATTTGTTTTAGAATAACTGCATAATTATGAATGAGGTGCTGTGATTTTTTTTCCCCTGTTTGCTGTTGCATTAGTGCAGTTGGTGGTGAAGTATAATTTTTACTTAGTTTTTCTGGTGTAGGATCAGTGTCTCCTGCTGCAATTACTAATCTACAGATGCACTGACTAGGGCCATAAACACTGCATTAGGTTAACTTGCAGTATCCATTTAGTCAAAAAAACCCAATAACAGATATTGGTATATTGGGAAAAGTGATCTGAAACTGTGCAAATGGACTGCCTAAAGATTAGAATAGAAGGAATAATTGAATTTTTTGGCTTATAACTTTCAGGGCCTTATAAATACAGAAACCAGCCATCTCTAAAGAGTGGAGGCTGCTGCCCTCTTGGCTTGATGTGAAGGTCATTGTAGGTGGGCAGGACGACTCCAGTGTTGCCCTCTGCCTCTGCACATCTTGGTGGGGGAGATCTGGAGCCAAATAAGTGACTTTTGTAGCACTGAGAAATCTCCTGGTGTGAAAGCAGGCGGAAAATGCAGCGTTGTACACCTGTGGGGAGAATTGCTTTGCTGCCTCTGCAAACTGCCACTCCTCTAAACCACCAGAAATCCTTTGGATGTTGAGAGCTGTGGAGGAGCTGGGAGAAGGTGTCAGCACTCCAGTGACTGGGAGGTATGGGCAGGTTCCTGTTTTCCATCTGTGTAGCCTACTCTAAATGGAGCTAGTAAGTCAAAAACAAACAAACAAAGCCTCAAAACTGATCAAGTAGATTTCAGGGAATGCTGGTGTGAAAAAAGAACTCCAGTATCGAATGTTTCATTTCCAAATGCAGTGCAAGGGGAAAAAAAAAAGCTAACAAAAATCTCTGCAACCATCTAATAAAAGTGAAGATGGAAAAAATTGCCTGAAAGTAGAGTCAAAACACCAGGTAAGAGGAGAATCACAAACAGACAAAAATGCTGCAAATTCCATACAACATCTGAGAGGAGATTACAGTGTCAGGACAATGGAATCATACACTGAAAATGGTGTTTAAACTGCATTCTGGAAACATTATTGCTATGCTGTAGTTATATAACAGGAAAGTTTTTCTTTTATTTTTGCATGCATCCTAAGCGTGAGATGAATGTATGTATAAAAAATGAAGAGAGTATCTAAAAATGTGCTTTAAAAATATTACAATGGCACATATATTTAAAAAAAAATAAATCACTGGTTCCTGTTTTTTGAAAAATTGAATGTTTATGGTATGATAAATGGTAATACAACTTTTCATTTTTGCTAGCCCAGTTATATACCAACTGAAGAATTCATATAAATAGTTGAGGTGAATGGCCTGTGGATATTGTACACAAATAAGCTTTCTTAAAATATCTCTTTGCCACCATCAGTGATGCCTCCTTAGAATAAACTGACCTCCAGGCTTTTAGCACTGCAACTGAAATGGAATTTTTTTTAATTTACTTCTGAGGGAAAAAAAAAAAAAAAGAACCCAACAAATTTCAGCCGTAAGATCATTGTTATTACATGAGGAATGTTTGCTGCATGGAATACATTCTCAGATGGTCCCTAAACATAAGCAGCACATACTGTGTATACAAGATAAGTCATTCTTTAGTTTCTCTGGGTTTTCACATTTAACCTGTCAGGGGAAAAAATAAAAAAAAAAGGAAGGATGCCAGAAAAGAAATCTCTCTCCCTGTTCAGATGCTACAGCCCAAATGATCCTTTGTGCAGCTGCTCCTCTAGTGCTGCTGTCTGACTCCTTGGCTTCCAAGGCTTGGGAAAGAAATGTAGCTGGTTTAATCAAAGCTCAGTGACAAATTTACAGTTATGCATGATTTTAGAATTTCTGTTATTAGGAAGTTCATTTTATCTTGTCCAGGCCAGTGTGATATCCAACAGAGGTTAGAGACCTTGTGCAGACTCCAGAGACTGATGGCCAGGAAGGCAGGATTCTGCTCATCGTCTTCCCAGCAGTTCTTGTAATTTTATGCCAATCACACCCTCAGAGAATTACACTGATTTCTTGGAGAGATTTGTGAAATACTCTTCAGAATGTGCCCCAGTCAGGCATAGGTGGTGATAGGGAGATGCAGAGCAAGTTGGTGTTTTGTGAGCAATTGCAATTAGGTTTTGTCTACTCTGAGGGTACCTTATACACACAGGACTTTGGGCATGCTAAAAGTTTACACACAAAGCAATCTGAAGAAGTGATGGGAGCTGTTGAGTACAGACATCACCTTTGTCTCAGGAAGTTGCTGAGCAGCAAATTCCTGGAGGCTGGGAAATGAAGCTGGGGGAATAAGCACATCCATTTGCCTCATGTTCCTGGGCTGCCCAAAGATAACTCTAGCTGGCAATTGGCTATGTGTGAGCCTTGTGTGGAAATGGAGGCAGCACGTCTGGGAGGACTGAGGAGAGGAGAGCAGATGCAGACAAGTCATTCTTTGGTTAAACTATAGCCGTAACCATAGCCAGTCCCTTTTCCCCACTGGCATTAGTCCTCTATTCACTCTGCATCCCGGGAGGTAATGGATGCACTGATGGAGAACAGAGCTCTCACACAAAGGACACTGGCTCAGAGTCTTATCTCTGGTCTCTTTTTTCAGGTTGCTTTTGGATCCTGTGAAGTTTATTAGCTATTAATTTCTGTTTTACATAACTTTATTTCTTCTTATAGCTGCTTAAAGGTATAAAGGTGGGAATATTTTTCATTTAGTGCATTAAATTCAAGTTCTACGTAACCACTTCAAAGGAGAAATTGAACAAGGTTGTGTTACTAAGCAAGAAATCAAATTTAGATAGACATAAATCTAGAGGGGAAAAATTAACCAGCAAACCTAAGTGGGTTTCTTCTCTATGTGAGTTTGCTAGGACTCAAATGGATATCCCTTCACACAAGTTCTGTGAGAAGACGAGGAGTGGATCAGCCCCCCAAACTTCATATTTGCACCCATGGGTGAGGCTCTGCACTAGATCAGTAACGATGAACTGGTTGTGTATTCACCTGGACCTACAGCTAAAACTGGAGCTAATCCTTAATCAGATCTTTTCAAAAGTAGGGGGGAAAAAAGGCCTTGAGTGTTTCTAAAATAGTTTTGCATTTTTCTTAGCTCTGCACCTTCAGATTCGCCAGAGGAGTGAAGGCAGGAATGCTGAAAATACAGTGGGAAATACTAACTTTATGCCTAAGATATGTATTTTGGATTGCATTAAAGGTCTCGTTCTTTCTGGATTGTCAGCCCAAATCTGCAGGCACCCAAAGTTTCCAAGTCTGTAGATAAAAGTCTGTGTCTGAGAGAAGTACTCAGTGTTTTTCTGGCTAGAATTAATGGCCAAGCTTTCTCCATCTCTATGCACCTTGAGATATGGATCTCCCAATTTTTGTTACAACTGTATTAGACCATCTATTTTTAAAAAGATTTCTGATTTGTAACTCTCACATGGAGGTCACTCTTCCACCATTCCAAAAAAGCACAAAAGCACATTCTTGATTGACTGCATTCAGCTGGATTAATCTCCTGTTTAAACCTGAAGAAAGGGTGTCGTTGGGTCAGAGCCTTGACAAATCTGTGAGGCAACTGGGGGAGCAGGGGCTGAAAGAGAGGATATAACACAGGGTCTTCAGTTTGGGGTTTGAAAGTTGGAGGTGCTGGAATTTGTATTAATTAAAATGTCTTGGTGGATGTCAGTATTATATAATACTGGGGGAAAAAGAGGTTTGAGATGGGTGGTTTGGTTGGCTTTAATTAGAGAACATGAAGTTGTGTTCTGGCTTTGGGGGAGATGAGATGCATGGGCTGAAAACAAAGCATATGATCTTGCTGTGTGCTGGTGAGATAGTCTGGACAGATTTATATGGATGCTCAAGAAAGCTTTAAGCAAACAGGCTGTTCCTGCTTTGATGTGTCATATTAATATTCTTTTACTTCGTGGCTCTTGATGATTTGAGTATGTGGCTCTCAAAACAATTGTATTTTGCCTAATAAAGTGAAAACACTGTTAAAAATTACGGTTGCAAAATAGGAGGCACCAAGTCTCTAAAAGACGTAGGCACCTGAATTTCTAAAGCCAACACAAGAAGGAAATGGTTGCTGGCTTCGTTATGGCATAGAAAATAAAACTTAATATTGAATTCTCATCAATCTGTGCAATGCTTAGAATGTCCCAGATTATGTTAAGTCAAACAAAACCTCTCTTTGCTAACACTTTTTCTTATTTCCTTGCACACTGTTTTGCTCTATTGTGCATTCAGGCTGAGGGAAGGCAACCGCTTTTGTGAGGACTAAGTGGGCTCTGCTGTTTCAGTTTGCGTGATGTAAATCAATATATGTGTTCAGAACCTTTCCAGCTAAGGGTATGGCTTTCTCTCCAGCGTAGCTTTTGTGACATGGAATTAGAAAATGGCTTTTCCCTCCACATTTATTGTACACGTTCTTCTGTAGAGTAATCGTTCTGTTCCACGTTTCCAGAGGAATTTGGGTCATTGTTTACTTGTGGCTTCATTAAAGAACGTCCAGTAGGTAACAATTTCCATCGTCAACTTTGAATATCAAACACACTATTATAATAGTCTTTGAAAGCACTGCATGGAGCACAGAAACCTGAGAGACGCCAGAGCAGCTCTAGTCAAGTTATAAAAAGAGCACTACCATCTCTGCCTGAACAGAAGGAACGTGTGGGGAGATTGAGGGCATTGCCATGACAATTCCGACCGGCGGCTCTTTGTTCTCCTTGCATTCCGACATAGACTTTCTTCTTCCAACATCAGGAGCAAATGATGATTAGGAGAAGCCGTGCTTGTTGTGGAGAATACATGTCCAAACACCTCTTCTTCTGTTTGTTGGAGCTACAAAATACATGGTCAATGGAGTCTAATTTGAATGAAATTTTATGGGCTCACAGAGGTTGGTGTGAAGTAAGGAATGCTCTACTTTGACCTCTGTAGCCTCTCTACAGAGAGCTTAATAGAGAAAATGTTTTAAATTACAGTATGTTCCAATTATTGTACATTTATGGGACGGTGTGAGCTCCCTCTACGGGCTAATTTAACGTCTGCAAATTCCAATAATTCTTTTTTGTAACAAAGCCTCTGTGTAGCCTCGTGGATAAGGTGCCTGCCTAAGGTTTCTAAGGTTGTGCTCTTTTGAGCGTGTGCAAGATGGCTGCCACAAAAGTGTTTGAAGCTGCCGCGTTTGAAGCTGCCGCGTGTGTTTGAAGCTGCCACATTTGAAGCTGCCAGGTTTGAAGCTGCCGCGTGTGTTTGAAGCCGGCGCGTTTGATGTTGCTGAGTACGTTTGTAAATTTGAGGCAGACTTTAATATTGTTAGACGGTAGGGGAGTCCTTTTCAACCTTTTTTCATTTTTCACTTGAACTTTTAAAAAGTTTTATTTTAACTTTTTTTTAAACTATTTTAACTACTTATGTCAGCTGAGGAATGCTGTGATTCACAGCCATTATTGTAAGGAGGCTGTTATGTATTTTTAGTGCTGCTGGGACCATAGGAATTTTTGAGTGACTTTGACTGCAGACAACAATGTGGAGAATAAACCTGGCTGTGAAAAGTGCTGTTGGGGCTTCAGAAAAGTACAGAATAATTTTGACCAAGGGCAATCATGGCTTCTCTGAGAAGAAATACAAGTCTGCCCGGGTGCAGAAGTGTGGGTTGCTGAGACTGGGAGGAAAAAAAATTGCTGGAAAGAGAAGGTGAAGCTTTGTAGAGGATTGAAGCATGTTCAGCTAGCCGGGAGCTATGGGTTTGGAACAAAAAATTCTGATGGGACTCCAGAGGAGCCTTCAATGATGCTGAGAGGGAAGAACTTGGGCTGTTTGAACAGTAGGGGAAAAGCATAAATAGTGCCATTTGTTGAAAGCTATGAACCACCAGAAATATTAGGAAGGAAATGCTGAATGCATTGTTGAGAGCTGTGAGGTGTAGTTTGTTTCTTCTGCAGGAGAATTGTTCCGTAATGTTATATTATTTAGGAATGCAATTTTTCAAGTCTGAAAACCGGCCAAGCCTTGGAGTGCAACTGGCAAGTCATTGGATGGATGGGAGAGGGAGAGTTTTTCTAAGTTAGGTGAACATTCAGTTTTACATGAGCAAGCCGCATCTTTCTGTTGTGAGAGTGGAGATTGGTTGAAACCTAGAGGTTCCCACAATTTAACTAAGTGGGTGTTCCTCAAATGGGAGTGATTCACTGTCGCTGAACCACAGGTGGTGACTTCTCCTGGTGGTCACCTCTTCAATGTGCATTGGGAGCACGGTGTTCCACTGAAATGATCTGTAGTTCCTGGTCTCTGGAGGTCTTTCCCTGTCACTCCTCCAGACCTAGAGCATCCCTTCCTGGTGAGGTTTGTTCACTGTCCTGGAGACCCTCTGACACCCCATTAGCTCAGGTACTCTATGGAGTGTTAGGAGATGGATTTCGTAGCTAAGAACATGTTCCTTTTTTGCCATATCTCTCCATCATTTGCCTCCTTGAATTCTTGGCACAAGATTGGGATCTGAGAGCCTATGCCTCAGATAACTGGCAACAAGATGTTGAGATCACAGATTATTTTGTTTATAGCATTGAATCTTCCTCAGATTAAATCATCACCTTTTAATTTTTCTAGCTTCGTCTCCTCTGTTCCTGTGATTCTTTGTTCAGATGTGCTCATTTTATCACTGGAGCTGCTAACACTGAACATCATTTTGTATGGAATTGCACAAGTGATGAAATGATGAAAAAATGGTGTGGTACATGGCAGAGTTGGGTAACTGTTGATGACTTGGCTTCCCTGGGAAGGTTTCACTTAGGGATTTCTAATTTCTGTACAATAACAGGCACTAAATGGATCTGACTGATACTGTTTGTGATAAGTTGCTGGTATGGTACTCCTGCTTTTTCTACAGGCATTTCTCATCCTTATTTTAGAATATTTGTTATGTTTGTTTGACTTACAATGTTCTTACTCTCTAGTTTATCAACCACGTAATGAAATGAACTTCAGTGTTTTCTTTGCTGATTACACAGACCTGTCATTACTTTGAGGCACAGTTTAGGTAAACCAAAGTAGCCTCTGTGCCGTGTCTGGTAAAATTCAGATGAGCTCAGCTGGATTTCCAGTGCTAGAGTCTGGCCTCTCTTGTTGGCTTTTGCATGGCTTTGGAGCAGTGTTTCATCTTGACCCTATCCATAGACTTCCTCCCAAAATTTCAGTTGTATATATGGCACCTTGTGATCTTAATAACAAATCAGATATAAAGAGTAACCACCTCAATTTCATTTTCCTTCTGAAAAAAGTTTTTTATGGAATATCATCAACCTTAACGCTGCACATTTGGATGATTTTTAAAATAATTTTGTGTTACACTTTGGTGTGGTTGCTTCTGTCGTTCTGTTTGTCTTGCAGGTTTGGTAAATCACATGGTTATTTACTTTTTGTACAGTGTTGTTAATAGAGAATTTATTGCCATTCATTTTGAGCTTTAAATACCTTCCTTTTTAGCATTTTGGGTGTTTTTTTTCTGTGGGTTTTTTGCTCGGTCCTTTCCAATCTGTTACACTCCCTTCGTTTTGCTGCGATCCTTGTTAATTTGAAGTGGAGTTTACTGCTGACTTGTGTTTCAGTGCATCCTGCCATGAAATTCAGCTCCATCCTCTGGCTCTTAACTCAGTGGCATTATTTTTGCTGGGGATTGTTCTGAAACCCCTGAGTGGCGTCTTTACCTAAGAGCTTCTCAGTGGTGTAAATTAGTTAGAATGTTTTCCAAAGCAAAACCATTGCCTGAGCTTGAGATAAAACTGTTTTGACTTTTCTGAACCAATGTTGTGAAATTTCAGGCAACTTCTCAATTATTAATTAAAGTTAAGTGTCAGCCCTGCTAACTTACATCTTCCCAGTTTCTGAAATTTGTTATAGTCTTTAGCCCTGTGACTATATCTATATGATTAGGTGTTGAGGTACCTAAACCTATTTGAAACAGGAATGGCTTGGTGTTCCTTTCATTTGTGATCCTGAAACATGCTTCTATTAAATGAAGTTGGTGCTACTGTGCTGGTTTATAGAACAGCACTGATAATCAATCTTAGGAATCTTAGTTTATATTAAAATTCTACAATATTTAGTAATTTTGTTGAAAATATTTGTGGAAATAGCATTAAAAAAATAAACACTTCACTATGCACAGTGCATTTTTTCAAACTATCAGACATAGTGCATCTAGTCTCTGATTTCTTCCCCTTTTCTAGTTGGAATCTTAGCAATTTGTGATATTACTAGTATATAGTTGTACTTAAAAGCTAGGATACTAGTTATGCTTAATTATATATAATTATATTCTGCTCCTCAGTCACATACAAAAGCTTTCGAATGAGTAAGAATATGTGAAAGGTCTTCTTCCCCTCTATTATGTGGTTCGTGCACAAATGGGATCATAAGGAGTGGGTATGTGGTGTTTGCTTCTCATGGATTCTGCCTTACTTTTAGCTGAATTCTTATTTTGTATCTCTTTATCTACCATTTTTTTTCAAGAAAATTGTCATTCGACAGCAGTTGCATGGCTGTAGTTGAAAATTATTTATGTTACTGTTTCTCAGATTCTTGGCTTCCTTTTGTTTTGCAACTTCTGTGGTTGAACAGACAACATGTTCCCAGTTAGATGTGCTTCCAGCTAGTTAAACACAGTCCAGCTCTCTTTCAAACTGTGATGCCTAAAATTTAGCTGGAAAATCCACACTTGGATTGAGTGACCTGGTTTGAAAAATGCTGAACTCTGAGAGGCCCAAGAATTGGCAGAGGATTGATACTTTTAAGGGAGAGCACAGTTGAGAATGCACTTTTTAGAGGTATATGTAAGGTACCTTGATTTGAAAACATCAACCTTTGTCTCCTTCTAAAAAAGCCCAGCCTATGTTTGGCATTGCACATTCCTTTCCCCAAAGCTCAGAACCAGAGCAAAACAGCCCAGGCATAGCCAGGAGAAAGTATGACATCTGGGAAATGGAACTAATGGGATATTTATTGTTCTTTGTTTAGCTATGGAAATTCATCCCAGGCATATGTCCACCCTCTCTCATTTTTTGATTTTGTGCCGATGAAATTTAGATCCCTGAGAGGGGAAATTTTTTTGTTTAGCCATAGAGCAAATATATTACAGGGTAAGATTTCTCATGGTGCATGATTCAACTATTAGTATGTCACACTTAGCCTTTGCAGAATACCCAAAAATTTGAAAAGTTTGGATTATTTTGAACATAAAGGCAACCAGTTACCAAAGTAAGCATTTTTTATTGTACAGTCAGCCAGATTTGGGGTTGGAGTGGTGACACAATGATTTGCTATCCCGTGCTTGATCCATCCAGTTTCACTCATGTGATTTGGTTCAAACTTAGAGCATCCTTTATTTTGTTCCCTGACCAGAGGACACAGAAGTGCCATTTCTGTTGATAATAAAAAACATGAACCAACTGGGTAGATTTAGTAATGCAAAAATTCTCCAGTGCTGTTCTGGTTTCTTCCTGTTCTTTGTTTGGCTACTTCTCCTTCAGGAGTATATATTTTTCTTATGCACACCTGTATGTGCTTGTTAACAAGTTATCTATATTCAAACAAAACATTTTCTACTGTGTGGTTATTATTTTTTTATTAATTCATTATGCCCTGCAGAGTAATTCCATCCAAGAGAGAAAACAGAGCCACGTGATTTTTATGAGTGGTCAGATACACTTGAAAACTGGCTTGCAGAATTTGTTTCATGTTGCACAAATAGTGGGAAAGGTTTACTCTATTAAAAGTGCAGGGAAAGCAAGGAAGAGTTAATCAATTGGACAATTTCTTTGTGATATTTAATTCTACCTGTTCTTCTGTTTCATAATACGGATATCTGAATGCTAGTGCAGATGATGGATCAAGAGGAGTTTTATGTCAGCTGAAATCCTTAACTCGTGGTCTGTGGGGTTCCCCTTGCCCCCTAAAAGGTTTTTTTTTTTGGCATTATACAGAGAAGTGTCTTTGCTCTGCCCCCTGAAAATCCAGCAAAGAGAAAGCAGCCAAGAAGCAACACACTGGAGTGTGGGGTTAGATTTCCTGTGTGGATTTACCTTTCCACACTCTGGTTGATCTTAGTCTGCTCCAGTACACAAACCAGAAAATACTGGAGTGAGTGGGATTGCAGGGGTGATCCCCCAAGTAGGGGCAGGGGCTCGTTTTCCATGCACTGCAGTCTTTCTCTCCCACAGCAAGTCAAAACACACACCCTAGCAAGCAGCGCTTTCCATCGGAATTTCCAGCATTAAGATATTTTCTGTGCTTGCCAGATATTTATCTGCAAGAAGGAGCGGGATCTTTAACATCCACAAGGGTTCTGTGCTTGTGGAGTGCCTGTGTCTCCCACCAGGAAGCACCCTGATTCACGTATCAATGCAAGGGAATGAGGCTACCCATACATTCCTTTCTCTGTTCCAGGATTTAAAATAAGCAGCTTTAATCCCTGCACTGTGCATGGGAAAGCAAGAATAGGTGTTGTTGTTTATGGTCTGTGAACAGGCACCAGAGTGAGATTGGTACCGGCAACACTTTTCCCCCTTGAATAATAAAGTTCTGCACATGAAGGGAAATTTGAGCATTAATATAGAACCTTTTCTTTAAGCTCCAGGACTACATTATGCATCCATATCTTGGGCCCAATAAAATGAATGGATCCTTTTAGTTTTCCTACTGTTACGGGTTTAAAACAGGCGAAGTCTTCTATTTTTTCTACTGCAATTTAATCCAATTTTAATATTCCCTAGATAATAGTGAAATAGCCGATTCTGTCCGATTCTGCCTTAGATAAAAGCATCAGCATGTTTGGAACATAAACCTTATTTTACCTTTTGTTGAGCTGCCCAATTTAGTAAGAGCAATTCAGTGCTGCATCCTAAGTGTAGTATGACTTAGAACACTGGAAGCTGCCTGGAATGTGAAAAAAGGGAATAATTTATATTTAATTGGTCTAAACCTACCTTTCCTAGGTCAATAAGAAGAGGAAAATCAGCAGCATTAATCAAGATAAAATTATCAGCTGATTAATCAGTGTTCTAATTACTGCATAGTTCTTTCCCTTTTCAGTTTTAATTACTAAACTTCATTGTCTTTTCCATATGGCCATCATGCATTCACAGTACACTTTTTCTCCTGGTGAGATCATTAATATAAAAAATCTACATTCAAGACATTACTGAAGATATAAGAAATTGCTACTGCCTACTAAGAAATTACCAAGGAAGCTGCAAATCAGCCATAGGTTATACAGAAAAAGTCCAATAAATCTGCTAACACTTAAGAAAATAGATACAGTAGAAATGCAATTATGATTAGCAAATCAACCTTTGTCCTAAAGTGAGTTTTGCCAGTCTTATTTCATCAAATCTGTCTCTTTGTTGGGTCAGAAACCAATCAAAATCTGATTTCAGGTGGCTAAATACAGGGGAGACCTCTTAAATTCACACGACTAACGCTGACCACACAAATACTCTCTTAGCACATTCTCTTTAGCAGAAAATTCCTTCTTGCTAAGGCCCAAGTCCTCAAAGGTGTTTAGGCACTTCAAATTATTTCAGTAGATATTAGATATCTACATTATCTTCCAATGATTTAATCTCAAATAAATAAATTTGCCATGTATTGGCAGAAGTACCCTGATTTATTTAGGCTCTGTGCAAACCATAAGGAGAATGAAGAGTTGGGCATTGGCCTTTAATGTTGTTTTTTGAGTAAGGAAGGGGGTTAAAAAAGTCCACAGCAGAAGTGAGTTTCTAATGAAATCTCAACATCTCATGACGTGTCAGTCAGCAATCTCTCTCACAGATGCCTTTCTAGAGGAGTCACGAACTTAAGATGAAGAACAGGATGTGTTCCTAGGATTTTATGGAAGCTGCATCAGTTAATAGGTCAGCACCTATGGAATGAAGTGAGGAACTCGGCGTTCCCTGGGAAGAGTTGGTGCTTCGGCAGCGAGAGCACCCAGTTCTGCACACTTGGGAAACACACAATTGCATCATTTCAATTTTTTGATGAATGCCTTAAGGCATTTCCATTGCCTGGAACCTGGCAGGTTCTGTATCTGGTCTGTAAGGTCTCTTGCATCTTTCAACATGCTGTTCATCCCTGATGGAAATGGTGGATTTCCACCATCCAGCTTCCAACAATCCTCTCATTTTAAAAAAAAGTCAATGTCCTTGTCTATTTACTTTTAAAAGCAGGTTTTTCTGAGAAGTAGTCATACCAGTTATTTAGTTAACTGATTAGTAATTGAAAGCCTAGTTTGGAAATTGTACAAATTACCTATGAATATTCATAAAAAATAATTAACTTGGCTTCTGATTTAGAACCCAACAACAGTTCTTTTTTTTTTTTTTTTTTTTTTTTTTTTTTGATAGATGAGTTAATTATATGCCGAGGTCTAGTTTGCTGGGGTTTCTTTCCTAAGTGTTGATTGACTAACTGCTGCTGGTGACAATAATCCCGGACGGGGGAGGCTTTTTTTGTGCGCTTTGCTTTGGGCTGAGGTTTTTTTGTTTGTGCCTGTCTTTCCCAACGTTGCTCTGCAGCTGGAGGTGGCACATCGCCACCACCCTGCGAAGGACGTGGGTGCCCTGATGTGAAGTCTCCTTCCCTGCTGGACCCGCTCCGGCTTGTTCTCCTCCCCAAAGCCCTTCCAAAGGAGGATTGCGAGAGGCAGATCCCCGTAGCACTTTCAATTAAAATTCGCTATATGGTCAAATCTCTGCCGCCCCGAAGCAACTCGCTGGCTTTTACAAGGGGATCAAGGAGGCTGCTCAGCCCTCCCGAGTCTGGATGGGGACTCTGGCCTTCCTTTGCCTGTGGTAAACAGTGGGAAGACCTTGGGATGGCTGCCAGGGGGTTGCTGGAGTCCCCATCCCTGGAGTCGTTTAAAGGAAAGCCTGGACGTGGCACTCAGGTGACCAGGTAGCAATCGGTCCCAGGTTGGACTCGCTGCTCTCCGAGGCGCTTTCCAGCCTAACCGAGTCTGTGACTGTGTGAGGCCAAAGCCAATCCCCAACCTCGGGGAGCCGCAGAGCCGCGGGCCCAAGGATACGGGCAGCGGAGCCCCGGTGCCGGGAGGGGACGGCGGCAGGCAGAGCCCCGCTTCCGTAGCGCTGCCACAGCCCGGCCGCGGAGCAACGCTGCCATCTAGTGCCACCCGCGCCCTCCCCGCCTCGCGGGCTCACTGCTCTCCTCTCTCTTTTTTTTTTTTAATTTTTTTTTTTTTTTTCCCCCTAAAAGGTTTTTATCCCGTCAAGGAAAAACCGGCTCTTGGAAAACAACCAACTCAGTTGGAACTCGGAGATAATAATCAGTTTCTCTGGGCTTGTGAAATTGGCTCATTAAGCGTGCTTTTTAACAGAAAATATTGGAAGCGATTAAGTCTGCTTTAGTGAGTGGGCATGAAATGGCCAACCTTCGGCCACCCACAGCTCCTAGGTGCCTGGCGTCGTTTTATGCATGCAGCGTAATGTCTTTACTTGAAGTGCTGTTTATTCATCACCTGCTTATTTATCTCTTTGCATTTGGCAGGCACATCGATCAATGTTAAACTGTCACACAAGGTTATTTTTCTTTTACATAACAGTAGAGGCCTAAGGTAGTGGCATATTAAAAGTAATAACTTTCTAACTTGTAGCTCGAGATGACAGCCCCATTTGTACCTGAATATATTATAGCCAGAAATTCGGGGAAAAAATATAAAAAAGGGGGGAAAATATTAAAGAAGTTTAAAAAACAGATGATGTCTGTTAAGAATTAATGTTCTTCCAAGGTCAAAGGCTGGGAGCCAGCATTCCCTGAGTTGCTATAATTGTGTGCCTGTGTGTGTTGTGAGTGTGTCTGGTGAGTGGCTCTCCACCACACAACACATCCACCTCTGACCCATAGGGATTAACTTTAGGCCTTAACATCCCTGATAAACTCACAGGGAGACTCCTCTACACATGCTGTTCACCACCCAACCTGATTTATCCTGTGAGAATCAGGTAGTTTTGCTTAGAAGTGGATTGATTCATCCCCCTGTGTGGATCCAGATGCTCGTGTCCACATCGTGGTTGTGCAGCGGTCACCTGGAAGTTAGGCCATGCCCAGGGAAAACTGGAGTTGAATAAACAGGGAGGGGTGTAGTTATCAACAACCTTGTGCAGCCATCTGAAAAACAGCAAAAAAGTCAACGTGGAAGTAAGTCTTTTCATTCTAGTTTCTCTCACACTCACACCCCCCTTTTCTTTTTTTGGTTCTAGTATTCTGTTGCTTTCAAACACTGCCCAGCTTTGATAGACTTCCTGTCTTGGCACAGGGCCAGGCAAGCTTTCTCTGTACAAACAGGTTTTCTTTTTATTTTCAGTCCAGCCTAAAAATGCCTACAGATAGAAGAATGTCAGATCTTTTTAGTGTTGAATTTCAAAGCGGTCCTTAGAATTCTTTCCTCCCCTTGATCTCGTCTTTGGATTGCAGCTTGGACTCGCTCTCTGTTTCTAAATATAAGCTGTGGACAGTGGCTTTCTAATAAAAAGCTTTGATAGGCTTGTGTACATGGGAATTAAGCATGAGGCTGTGGTGGACTCTGTGTCAGCAGCCCGTTCGTGCTGACATGAAGCACCACTGCTCTCCCACCACTGCACACTTTGCTGCCAAAGCACCCTGGCTCACAAGTGTGAATGGAGAAATGGAAGTGCTGAAGGAAGCAAGGCCATGCATGAAATGTACTTCATGCAGATGGCATCTTGCTTTCTGGGTTGAACAGGATTTATCATTGAGCCTGGTCTATCTTTGGATCTGTTAATTCATGTATTCATTCCTGCTCTTGGGCAGACACTTCTTTTATCTCATGAAGTGCAAACCTGGAAGGGAAGGAGGGGGAAACTTGTCCATTAAAAAAAGCAGTACCTCCACATGTCTCTCCTCCTGGATCAATATTTGCATCAAAGTGGTTTAAATGTATGTGGCTCTAGGGCTGTCCATTCTTTCAACCTGACCTGCAGCATTGATTAGGGCTAGTAGAAGGAATGGAAAATAGCAAATCCGGTAAGATAAAATTAAAAAAAAAAAAAAAGCCAGGAATGTCACTGTGACTCCTGAGAAAGAAGCACTTAAAGTGCTCCCATCATTTGTATGACCTCAGCAATCCCCTTAGTTAGACACTGCCCCTCTTCACCACCCACATGTGGCACTTGTGGTTCATTTGATTGTATTTCTGAAAATAACAAAGCGTGTTTCAGATTTTATTTGAAAAAAGGTGAAACTTCTTTGTTTGGGATGTATGAGTTACCTCGATTCTGGTTAAAATATTTACACTGATTCTTTTAATTGCTACTACGGTTTCTGCTTGTACATCCTAATTCATGGAATCCACAGAGAACGTCTGTGATGTGGATAAAAGTTAACTTCTACAAGTTTTCTTCCTCCATTAAGACTGCAAGCCCTTCCCTGCACTCCTTGGACGTTACACATGCAGGGAGTGCAAGGCAATTTACACCCCGACGAGATTATTATCTCAAGAGGGGCACAATTAAAGCAAAGCTGCAAACTGACCCTTGAATTTTCCTGAAGGAAACATTTTGCTCCTTCAGTTGTTTTTCCTAAAATATCTTTCCAATTCATTTTGAAGCAATAGAAATTGAAATCACTAAGAGAGAGGTCTCTGTGAAATCTTTATTTAAATTTGCTTTACTAGGTCCAGGATTCCCCTCGAATACTTAGCTCTTCTGTGCCTGCTGGGATTGGATGGTGTCTTGTGACAAGACCAAGGCTTACCTTTTTTCCCACATTTTCCTTGTTTGTTTTTAATATATAGACTAGTTTGTTTACATTTGTGTTGCTGTGGATTAATTTGAAAAGGCAAGTTACAGTCTTGGATCTGTGTTTCTTTCTCTTTGGTATCAAATAGACTTTCGATATTGAATTCTCTGGATGTAGGATCAGCCTTTAAACTTTGACCTGCATGTGTGATTGCTTAGGCAACAGCTAATTTTGAAGCAGAAAAGGTTTAAGATCAGCTTTTTTGAGATGACTGTGATTTTTGATAAAGAGAAACAGAAAAACACTATGACAGAACATAGTATTATACATAAAACTGGGAGGAAAAAAAATGACAGGTAAGAAATTTATCATGTAAACAAAGAAGTCCAGCCTATTGAGTGGAATAAAATTGAATAAATAGAATGATCTCTCCTTCATGCTCTGCAACTCCTCAGCTGGCAAAGCACTTAGCACCTACTCAGATTAAGCTGCATGAATACAACAGTATTAAGTTAGCCTCACAAAAGAGGACTTCCAGTATTAAGAGTGATCAAAGGATTTTAGCAAGGCAGACTTGCCCACAACCATAAAGGTCTCCTAATAAAGTAGAACTGAGCAATTAATTTACTTGACAGAATGTCTGTGAGTAGTTTGCAATTTCCCTGTATTTACTTGCTATTCAGAGTAACCTGGTGTTTTTGGGAACGTTTACCTGCAGAATCGATCGTGAGCAGGACTCCATGAGGATTCCATACCTGATGTGTTAAATTTGGGCTGGGTTGGATATGCCTAACTGGTCATTTCAGTCAGAGAGAGAAGCAGAAAATTAGCATGTCTAAGACATTTGCCCAAATGTTAAACCACTGCTGGCCCCATAAACCTTGCCTGCGGCACTTGGCATTTATTGTCCATTCCACTTGTCTCAGTTCACGTGTCTCCCAGACATAATTTAGGGCACCGACTGCCAGTAGCCCTGTCCTAAAACTAATATACAGCTCCCCATAAAACAGTTCTTTCCTGACCTGGCATTGGTACCTCCTATGTTTGTTGTCTTACAGAATTTTATTATCCCCAAGGATAATGGCTCCTGCAAAATGGCTGGGGATTGATTTCATGGCTGTCATGGCAAACACAGGCTTGGAACATGTGCTTTATATCTAAGGCAGATGGGCCAATGTGCTGTGCTTTGGGGGCTGTGAGGAGAATTATGGCTCTAGGCCTTTTCCTTCTCCAGACACTGGGTTTGGGTGGTATCACTCCACCTTTGGAGGCTGGAAATTCTCACGATTCCAACTTGGCTTCAGGTGTGCCTGGAAGCTAAAAATATTTTTTTTCTGGTTGCGTTATATAATCAGCAGCCTGGAGAGATGCAGGGATTAGGAGCACTGGAGATCCCGAAGTGTTAATAGCCGACCAGTTCTGAGGTATTTTCATCTGAAACCCAACTTCGTCGCTGTGCAGCATTTTTAATTCATGTTATTTGGCCACGCACAGCGGGTGTGAGCACTTCTGTGGAAGAATGCACAGCAAGGAGGCTACAGGCATAATAACCTCCATAATTTTATCCAGTCTAGTTCACCAAAGTTCTCTTTTGAGGCAAAGTACTAGCTTTCCTTAAAGCTGTGGTTAGCTCTTAGGAACTTGCTTTTAAAGGAAGTCTTGCTAATATTCTTCCATGTCCTTTCTATATTCTCTCTCTTCTCCTCCCTGAATTATTTCCTCTCTGATAGCCCCATGGCTGGAACATTTAGTTTGGGTTTTGCCACTTAGTGTGTCCCGTGGAGTAAGTTTTAGGGAAAATGCTTGTGCGCTTGCATAGTGGTTATGGAGAGTAAAGAGAACATTTAAAGGTAGAATTACTACAAGTAATTCATGCTTGGTTTTTCAAGAAGCCATGTCACCTACCTTATAACACCTCTTGTAATTAGGTCACTTATGTAAAAATGGATCTGGGTTTCTAATGTTAGACAGGCAAGCTCTGTAATGTTGGCTCGGGTCCATTCCCATGCAAAGGTGAGGTTGCTCTGTGCGTTACATTCGCCGGTGCCATGTTCCAACGCGTCCCTGCCTCTTGAGCAACAGGGCTGTCCCACTTAATGTGCTAATTCAGCTCCCTGCCTCTTGTGCGACATAGGATTCCAGAGCTGTCATTTACATTTCCTTAAAGTATGGCTAATTTCTAATTAAGCACTAAAAGAATAAACATTTTTATCTTCCTAAGAAATCTTGCCCCTGCTTTTGGTATAAGCATTTAACAAACTCAATGCTCAGCAGTAACGATGTTTGAGAAACACAATCGGAAAAAGGAAATTGCATTATAAAGTTCCATTATAAGGAATATCCAGTAGAAATGCCAGTTGAGAGGGTCTCTATTCCAAGTCAACGTGTTATCTGGACCTGTGGACTTTCAAAGATCAGACTGATGTGCAGAAACTCAGTATCTGTCTTGTGCAACCATCTGAGATTCTGCTGGGCAAATATGGCATGATATATCAACTCCAGTTACAGTTGGCTACAACCTGCTCTTTGGAAATCTGTTGCATTGTGTGGGCCAGACTGGTCTTTAGTTTAACACTGACAATAATACTAAAAAGATTACCCAAAGGATGTGGAGCATTATCCACCCCTTTGAGTCCTTAAATGATACTGAACACTTTTCTGAAAGCAATGCTCTAGGCAAGCCCAAAACTCCACTGCTTGATACAAGATTTTTTGTGCAAAACACTGATGGAAGTTGCAGAAGATGTTACCTTGGATAGTCAGAAGGTCCGTCCATCTCTCATGCTTGTGGCTCCAAGAGTATGCACAGAAGCTGCTGGGAGAACGAGAGGCAGCTGCAGGTGGGGACCTGCATTTGCAGGAATGCAAAAACTTGCCAAGTATCTGTACCCCAGGGGGTCTGAGACAACTTTTAAAGGTTGTCACAAGGTTGACAACCTGTTTGCTCAGCCCCACCAAAGTAATGAGGAAGATGAATCTTGCTGGTTTTGCGCTGCTGGCCCTGCACATACACACCTAAACTGCTGCCCATGCCAAAATTTCCCAAACAACACTGAACCCCTGATCAACATATTGTCCTTTAGTCAAGGAAGATGTCAGCAAGCTGGCTGGCATTCAGGAAAGCCAAATCCTGTCAACAGAATATCCTGCAGCTGTCTGAAGAGCACACCTTTACCAATGGGGATAAGGGAAAGGTTTTGTCTATGGAGACCAACTGTCCATACAATCAGTAGTATGAATTCTCTGTACTGAATGAGTGGATGCACAAACATATTAAAACGAGGCAACATCATTTTATGACATAAATGAGAAGAGAAAAGACACCAACCTGTAAGAACTCTCTCCAGACGTGCCTGTCCTCTCTCCATTCTGAGAAAGTCTTGATCCCTCTCTCTGATGTACGACTTGCCCTTATGTACTTTGGATACATTGAAACAGAGAAGTCTGAATATTTTCTTGATGCTGGCTCTGCCCTACAGACAGGTTTCAGCACCTCCAGCTAAAACTGAAGCTCCACTCTTTGTGGAGCTCTAGACATATTTGTTTTACTCATGGGACTCCTTCTTCAGCCCTGGAGATGTGGCTAAAGCCCAGTCTAATTCCTTGAGCAGGGTACAGTGGCCCAGTACTTCCCAATTAGGATTTTTAAAGACTTTTTGAGACAATAATTTGGCATCAGGATGAGGAGCTCCATGTCCCTCTTTGCTCTTGGGAAAATCTACCTGTAGAAAAGGTGCAGCACTTCCGTTCTTACACAGGAGCTAAAAGTGTAGCTTAAATGTTGCCTTTTTGACTTTAGTGGGTACTTGCTAATGCAGAGCCATGTGAGGCAAAAGCAGTCAAGCATATAAGTAGTTTAGGCTTTTTTACTCTTATTTAAACAGTTCTTGATTGAAGCTGGGAACAGACAAACATGAAGAGGTGTGTCTGGTGATTCTGAACTGAAAGTGCTCATTTTACCTCTGCTTCCACTAAACCAAATCTTCCATTGAATATCTTTGTCATGGAGCAGGAGAAGACAATTCCATTTCTCCTCCTGTATTTGTTAAACATAATTCTTGTTGGTTTTTTCAGCTATATACTTGTGTTGAAAGTGGGACAGGCATCCTTAAGAAACTAAAAATAGTCTATATAATGATCTCAATAGGAGGGAGATTATGAAATTGAGGAGAAAAAGGTGTAGGGAATTAAGATGGTAAGTATGTAAAGCCATGTTCAGAGTCACTCCATGTATTTTGGAAAACCAAGTATCCTAAATTCTCTGTAAAAAGACCAAAATGTACCTCAGCAAGGCCTCACTCAGCTCTTCTAATCTCCTTACAGCCCTTTTATAAGATAGAAAAATTGACTTTAAATAAATTTAAGGAGGAACGTAGATAAATAATACTTTAAATGGAAGTCTTCAAAAAACAATGTATAAGAATTTGGGAACCCTAATTCCTCTGGGAACAGATGCATATCATCATCTTCACATGCCTAAGCTACACGCCCTTAGGCTGTGAATGTCAAATACCCCTTTATCTTCCAGCACTCTGGTGTACAAATAAAGGTATTTCTATAGCAATTCCAATTTCAGGAAAAGGACAGATGCTGAGTGAATATGATCCAAGGGTTCCACATATTAGGGTGATGCCCATTATCCAAGAGGGGGATAGAATATGATATTAGCTGTTTTCAATAAAAAACACACAGAGCAAAACACATGCCCATGTAACAAGTCTCCATTGACCTTAGCGATGCTTTTGATGCTCTCCGACTTCCAGCTCTGTGAAAATTATTGGCAATATTTCCCAACTCCTGGATGTCCAGAAAAGTTTGTGAAATTATCCGTCATCTGCACAATGGTGTGCTGGATAGAGGCTGGGGCTGGCACTCTGTTGGATCCATTTGTAATAGCAAAAGGAGTCAAGCAAAGGTATATTTTGGCACAGACTGTTCTTTGGACTGTTCTTTGTAGTAATGATTGATGATGCCACTAGAGACATGATGCCAGGAATATTTATTAAATTTTGAACATCTGGCAAGCTCTTTAACCTGAGCAGATTGAAGGCCTCCACAGCACTGAAGGAGAAGGTTATATGTGAACTCCTCTGTGCAGGTGGTTGTGCTTTCGTTGCACACACTATAGAAGACCTCTAGTTCATGACCAACAAATTTGCTGTGGCAGCTGAAGTCCACAGATTTATTGTCAGTCAGAAGAAAAGCAAGGTTGTGCACTAGTCCAGAGCTGGAAAAGCATCTGCAAGATATAGTATTGGCGTATTAGTGTGGGTAATGGATTTAATTTATTTTTAGGAGACTATCAGATGTCTAAGAAATCATGTGCAGAATTAAAAATACATGTTTCTCATGTGAGATTGCATCATAAATTGACACATGCATGGTATCCCACAGAATACCAGACTTAGTGTTTATTTTGCTGTAGTAATTTCCACATTAGTCTGTGCCTGTGAAACATGGACAAGTCATTGCTGGCACATCAAAGAGCTGGAAAAATTCCATCACCAGCACCTTCGAGCTATTATGCATATCAAGTTGTAGGATAAGAATCACAAATAACAAGATTTTGCAAAGAGATTGCACAAACAGTATTGAAGCAATTATTATTATAATAGCATTATTTTGCTGGACTGGACATGTCCTCTGTATTTAGGACACAAAGCTCCCACAGTCTGTGTTGCACAGTAAGCTTACGACAGGCAGCAGATCAGAAGTCAGGAAAAGGAGAGGCATTTGTCCAGGAAAAATCGCTCCCTGGTTGCCACACAGATGCCATCATTTGGGAAACTCAGCATCAGCTATTAATATGGAGTACTACAGTGTAAAGTGAGACATGTTGGTCAATGGAGCTGAAAAATAATTCACAACTCCAAACTTGTGAATAATTTTGCCCTTGTTGAACATCTGTGATTAAATTGCAGTCTCTTTAGATGTGGTTGTACTAAATTCAATTCTGAAATAAACCAAAGCATCGCCGAGGAACATTCAGGCATCATTCTCTCCGTGTCCAAGGGATGATGAAGTTCCGCTTCAGGAAACCATCGGGGAGAGTGATGTTGGAGACAGCACTGGGTACTGGTGGTGCTGCCCTCTGTCCAGCCTGTGGGATTCTAGGATTCAGGCAGGTGTGGCTCTGCTAATGGGGTGGAAATCAGGAGAGAACAAATTGGGCTGAAAGAGAAGGAACCCTCGTGTGATGCTAAAGAAGCTCCACAGCAGCCAAAAAGAGAAGAACGGAAGCTCAGCTTCCGTTCTGGAAATGCTGCAAGTGATTAAGCCTGGCTCCAGGAGAATGCATTTTTCCTTCCACGGCTCTCTGAAAAGGCATGGGAAGTTCATGGGGAATGGAGAGGTGCCATCACCTACTCCCAGGATCCTGGAGTGAAGCACGCAGGGGAGTGGGCTGGAGGCTTTGCAATGTGGAAGTTCCTGTGGGTCAGGACTTCTTCCCAGTTGCCCCATTCCAGGGATCCCTGCTAGAGGCCCACTGTGCACAGGCCTCATCCCCAGCAAACAAAGGGACAAACGTTCCCTCCTGCTTCCTTAATATGCAAACTTATAATAAAAAGGAGATTGGAGGCAAGGAAATAATCAGATCAACTGCTGTCATTTCCATTTAATTGCCGTGTTTGCCATTTCAGCAGCGAGCACTGAAATGTGCTCAAGGCGGTGGGAGAAAGGCAGCCTTTGGTTCAGCACTTGTTCTTTAAACAGGAGTTATTCAAATCCCAGCCAAGGTGGCAGGAGCTCCGGGGGAGCTGCTGCACTAAACAGGTCAAAGGAAGAGCACAAAGCACATCTCAGAGTTTAGGACATGGCGGTAATAAATGTAAACAAGCCAATTAGAATATATTGTTTGCTGAAATGAAACTTCAAAAGCCGGGCTGGTTGTACACGACCTATAGGAAATGAAGTGGAAGCAGTTCAGTGTGTGTAAAATTGATAGGCAGTTTTTATCTCGCTATCCTTTTTATCTAGAGCATCTGAAATCCAGTAAATATATTCGCTTGTCCTACTTTTGAGAGTAATTTTTCATCACATTTTCAGTAATTGGATATCACATATTTTACGGTCTTACTCTGTGTTGCTGGAATAGCCAAAAAAAAAGAATAAAATGATAAATTGAATTACTTTAGATTGGGCAGTTTTTATGGGAAAGTGAGATAGACTGGATGCCTTAGGTATAATCCTCTAGACCACGTTTGAAAACTTTTAGGCTAGTAAAAATCCCAATCATTGGCATGCAGTATTTCACCTCTGAAACAAGATATTGTTTACTGAAAGGAAAAAAAAAATCGACAGTGTTTTAGTGTAAAAACCTGTCTAGATTTTTAATGAAATATTAGAAGGAGGAAATACTTTTGTCCTGGCAAGACCTCAAGGGTGCTTTTCTTAATTTTTCAGTTCATTTTGTTCTCTTATCTGAAGTATGTAAAAGGGATTTTGTATTTCAGTTATGAAAATGTGCATATTTTATGCCACAAAAGAGAACCTTTTTTTTCTTTTCTTCCCCCCACCCCCCCTTTTGGTAAATATTCTTTCAGAAGAAACACAATCGATGTAGTCAGAGCTAACAAGCAGATGGATGTATTTGAATGCCATTATCTTATGTACAATGATATTATCTCTTTCATGAAAAATTCAGCAGTTTGGGCTGCTTTAGTCAAGGAGAAGGAGGAAGTAGGGAAGAAAAAATAGTGAGAAAAACATGATCAGACTTGGAATCCCTGAGGGGGTCACATTGCATCATTTAGCAGGAGAATAACCAATGCAGAAGGAGCAAAGTTGGTGGAGTTGCTGTCTGCTCTCCTTATGGCGTTCTTGGCTCCGAGCTCTCTTCAAGCCCTGCAGCTGTAGGTGGGCAGCTCTTGGGCCTGCTAAAGCATCACACCATGACATTTTTATCATCAGTCTAGGAGAAGAAAATAAATTTGCTAACAGAATATAGTTGGCAGGCTAATACTGCCTTGTCACATTCCAGACATCTCCAGGTCTGGCCTGAGCCAGGGGAAACAAGAACGAGGGCCAAGAAGTTCATGATGGACATGTTATATGAAGAACAGAAATGCATTAAAAGGGGGGGAGGTTTCTCTGCAGTAGAAATTGAGTAGACATGGTGATTTCAGAAATACAAGTACTTGTGCCTATGAAATACTTACCACCTGGGAGGTGCAAGGCTCTGTTTCTGTAAAATCTAATCTTAATCCTCTCTGAGGCCTTTAACATTTTATTTCCTTTTATTGGAAAAAACACCAGGATTAAAACTAGTACTGTTGAGGTAGAGAGTTATGCCCTGTTCTCAGGTATCTGCTGCATCCAGTAACCTCCAGCAGCTGATCAAAACCAGTTGTATGCAAAGATTTAGGTTTTGCTCTCCCTGGGAATGACGTGTGGGAACAATTCCCACTGGTGTTTGGTTCTTGTGGTATTTTCTGCTGCCCAAACCGTTCTCTGTGCCTGCCCCCATGGTGGTTGCACTTGCAGGGAGATCAGAGGTGTCAGTGTCACTGCACAGTTGCCAGGGGGGAGCTGGCTGCAGAAATTTCAGGAATTTCACACTGACACGTTGATGTGCAATGGAAGAGTCACTGTTCTCCAGTCATGCTCCCCTAATCCTACAGGATGAGGTGATTTGGTAAGTTGAATCAATTTTTACTTGCCTGCCCAGTACAGTGATGGCCCTGAATCATAGGGTGTGTCCTCCAGAAACATGGAGTCCCACAGGGTCACCCCTCCTCAGGGCATCCATCCTGTTTTGCTCGGCCACATGTGTGGCAGTGTGGAATTCAGCTTTGCTTACACTAAAGGAAAGAAAAATTCAGGGAAATGAATAATTGAGAAAATACATTATGCAAACAGTGCAACTGCTTTGGGGTTCTGGATGGGTCACAAAATGTCTTAATGAGAAATGTTAATGAAAATTATTTTCATGAGTGACCAGGTAGATTGACTGAGCTTTCTGTAGCCTAGGTTGTGGGAAGACGTGTAAACCCAAACTGGACCTTCAAAAGTCCTTGCCCAATATATGATGTTTACACCCAGCCATGCTGCCTTTTTCACCGTGATTTGCCCAGGTTCAGGACATGTAAAATTAAGATTTACTTTACTGTAAGGCCTTGAATGTCTTTGAAATGTTCTGATTACTAAATGGTTTCTCTTTGTTTGAGTTTTATTTAAACCAGTACATCAGGCTTAAGTATAAAGGTTTTCTTAGGCAACCTTAAAATTATTATGTCTAATCAGGATTTTTTCTTGCCAAAATGCTGAGTTACTCAATTCCTGTGTCATGTCCCTTTAGAAAAATAAAAGTGTTAGTTAGGAAAATATTCAGGTCATTCCTATAAAAATAACCTCCATTTTTTCTTTTTGATGAAATGGGGTTTGTTGAAAGTGCTGGCATTTGGTGGGCTGAAAGAAAAAGTAGGACTGAAAAAATATTTAATCTAAGTTGTAAAGGAGCTTGGAACCACACCACAAGCATCATAATTAACTTTAATAATTATAAATGTAAATGCAGACAAGCCACAAGGTTTTAATGGTGTGCCACATGCTTCTGCTAATTATTTTAGAGTTTGGACACATTCAGTGCCAGCTAATTATAAACCCTGCTATGGAAATCATCTGTTTATATTAGACTTATTGATCTCTAGTGCTTAAGCAATATGAAAAGGGAAATCTACAATGCCGTACCATCTGCTTTGTATTCCTAATTGCTTTTAAAGAATCAAATATATAAATAGTCAG
This sequence comes from Acrocephalus scirpaceus scirpaceus, assembly GCA_910950805.1. Lineage (NCBI taxonomy): Eukaryota > Metazoa > Chordata > Aves > Passeriformes > Sylviidae > Acrocephalus > Acrocephalus scirpaceus. The sequence continues at coordinate 9,714,288 of OU383775.1, forward strand.
CTTTTTATATATTGGGCTTCAAACTCATTCAAGAAACATGTTCTGCAAATCTAAGCGAGCAAGGAAAAGATGCAGCATTAATAATTTCTCTCTTCCCCTCCAACTTTTGCCATCCTTGGGTCTCTGCAGTTTGTTGACCTCAACATGGAAGAACAAAACCTGCATCTCCCAGAAGTCCCACATATTGGTCAACCCAGCAGAGAAGTTGTGCAGTTTATCATTTACATCTTTTAATTGCACATTTTCTTTTACTCCTTGCCATCAAACACACCTTATGGCCATGAACATTTCTTGTTATTCCACCTAATGGATACACAAGAAGAGGGGAAGGGAAATTAATGTTCAAACTAACGATCACCTCCTCTGGGAAGTATTTGGCTTTATGGCAGATTAAGCCTATTGGGCTGCATGATGGGCATTTGCTTGGGGGGAGGATGCAGACTTTGATATAGTTTTTTCTCTCTCTCTTTTTCTTTTTTTTAGAAGTAGCACTATTATGTATTTCACGGTTGTTTCTTTGTAAAATTACTGATTTTCATGCCATATAAAATAACTGTTTTCACTGTTTTCAGTGCTTTAGCTGTTTGCAGTGTCACTTTTACTGGGATAGGTTCTTTTGTTAGATATTTACTGTCTTGCAACCCTTTGTTGTGGTTTAACCCTGCAGGCAGCAAAACATCACAGCCACTCCCTCACTCCCTCATTTCAGTGGGATGGGGGAGAGGATCAGGAAGAAAAAAAAGAGTAAAATTTGCAGGTTGAGGTAAAGATGATTTAATGGGATAGAAAAGGAAGGGGGGAAAATATTCAAAGCAAGTGATGCCAAGATTGTTTTGGAGCAGGGGCCCCTGACAAGCTTTTCCTCCAGTTTATCTACTGCCCCTGTTTTCCCAGGGTATAAAATATCCCTCTGGCCAGGTCAGCTGTCCTGGCCATGCTCCCTCACAGCTCCTTGTGCAGCTCCTCACTGCCAGAGCAAGGGAAACTCATCAGTCCTTGACTGAAGGTAAGCACTGCTCAGCAACAACTAAAACAGCCCTGTGCTATCAATGTCATTCTTACCCTAAATCCAAACCACAGCACTGCACCAGCTACCAGGATGAAAATTAACTCTGTTCCAGACAAACCCTTTCTTTTTCTAAACCTGGAGGTTTTTTTCAAACTCTTTTCTTTTTCAAAGTTAGAAATTCTGGTGTAACCAAATGGTTTTGTTCATTGTCTTATTGCAGGGTTCAGCTCTCACTACTGGGATGTTAGTGCTGGAGGAATCGTGCAGTGGACATAAGGAGAGTGAAGATGCTGAAGGGTGGCTGGTGTGTATTGTCACAACTCTGCCGCTTGTGAAGCCCATGATGACAATTTGCATAGGACAGGAGAGCGCCCTAAGAATGGCCGGCGCTGACAAATTGAGAAACTGGGCCAGATCCCCAGCTCATGTCAGTTGCAGTAGCTCTGCTGAAATCCATGGAGCTGTGCCAGGCTGCACCAGCTGGGAGTCTGGCAATCGCTGAGTAAAATTAAACAAGTTAATGCACTTGACTGCTGCAGTTAAGGGGTCCTGAACCTCTGCTGCTTTGCCTCTTGAGGAGCTGCTCACACAACTCCCTGCCCTCACACCCCACTCACACGGTGTGTAAATGTGTATGAGGGTGGGACAGAGCCTTAAAAACACACCTCAGAGCCGTGTTTGTGGATCACTCTTGTTTGAAATTCCATTCTTCTGGTTCCTGTGTTTGTCAAATAGCTCTGCTTAGCCTGGCACTTGGAAAGAAAAGTCTGCCACTTATGGCTTTATGCTTATCCTTTCCCAGTGCACATGCACACCCTCATTTGAATCTCTCTGAGTGCATATTAGTAATGTGGGATTCTATTATTATCAGAGTTTATTATAATGAGGACTCCTAGTTTTCTGCAATTCAGCAGAGAAAGAAGCAGAGCTTAAATTTTAGTTTTAAAATTCAGGCTTCTTCCCAAATGTGAGGCACCAAGCAAAGAAACAACACTGGGATAGGCTTTCAAATGACCTTTCTAGTAAATCTCACATTTATAGTGAACAACGTAATTTTGAAGCTTTTAGACATCTCACCATATTCCTGGTCTGATTTTCAGATAATAGTCACCTTTCCTTTTAATCCACCAGCATAAACAGTGATAGTGAGAACCGCTGAGCATGTAACATCATCCATGTGTTCTCGTGGTGCTGGGGACAAGTATTAGAGTGTGGAAGGATGGGTTTTCCTTGGTGACACTCAGTGCAGGGCACACTGTGACAATAAGGGACTTGGTTTGGCAGCTTGCAGTGGCCAGAGGCTCTGATGCTGTGTGGGGGGAAAAGTATCACTGTCATTTCAGAGGCTTTCATCTTGTGATGCTATTCTGAGTGCATCCAGCATCACTGCACCTTCCCTAAGGAAAAGCCAGCCCCCAGTGGAGACATAGCAGGGCAGAACAAGCAAAGGTGTCTTCCTTCCTGAGGATGGACATGGGAAGGGTTTTTCTACTCACAGACACCAAATATAATTATTGTGGCCTACTCTTGTTCAAGCTCCCTCTTGGAAATCATCACCTGAGCCAGTGATGATCTGTCTACATGTAGTGTTTAACTTCTCCAGAATGTAAATGTTATACCTCTTCTGCAGTACTTTCAGAGGGCTTTCCTGGTGCCATTAGCATTTTAACATTATTATTAACAACTGGATTACTCACTCTGTACCTTCGGATGGCTAGCAAAATGAAAGTGAAATGTCAGATGCAATTAGCAGAGATGCCACCTCCTGAATTCCCCGGACTCCTTTGTTTGTCGCCTTCCCGTATGACCCCCACTGGGAGTAAAACCTGCAGTAGTCCTCAATGAAGTTGTCATAGATGAAGCTTATGCTGTAAGCACAGCTCTGGTGTGGTCTAGATGACTTTAAAGTTCATGGAAACCGCCTAATATTTCATCCAAATGTGAGCAGAAAAGAATTAACTCCATAGTTTTAGTGGAAAAGGAAAAAACAATTCTATGCTTTCAATAGCCTTCAGCTATAGCTCCAGGTACTGTGATGTTAAATAATTTAGTCTGAACTTGCCAGCAGTTAGCATTATTACTATTGCAGAGGCAACATTTGATGGACAACGTTGGAGGTGGAAGAAGTTGGTTTTTGTAGCTGCTCTTGCCCGGACAAAAGGAATTTGCTCTCCAGATTGAGGTGGCAGCTTTGCACTTGGATGACACGAGTTCTCACCCCTCAGCCAAATCACAGGCATCCAATGTATAGCCTGCAATGTCGGATTAGTGCCTGAAAGCTCTGCCAGAACCCCGCAAGTCGGGATAGCTTCAACCATGTTGTAGCTACATGGCTTTGTAACCTCCCGGGGTGAGGATACGGAGTTTGGTACGGAGATGGATCCATCTCCTTGCACCTGAATGTCATATTCTCCTCAGAGCAAATGGATAGGCTTTTGTGTGGAGACTGTCATAAACACAGTAAAAACTCAGATTTTTGGCAAGCAGAAGCTGTTTAAGAACCAAACAAAACTGCTGTAAAACAATAATTTGAAGGAGTAAACCAGCGCTAACCTGCATGGCAAGTTTCAGCCAATGCACTGGGAAATGGCAAGGACATTAAACTCCCCTAAGATAAGGGTTATAATAGGAACTTCAGTGACCCTCCAGTACAGTGGGGCTCCCGTGCTACTATAATTAGGGTTATTGCAATGAAGTCAGGCATATAAATGTTAACATTCTGCTCATTAAAACAGTTCTTTTCAGAGAATTAAGGATTCTGCATTTTACATTCATAAAGTGAATAATATAAACTTAACTTGCGTTTGCTTTGATTATGTATTGGAAAGAGTTAAAATTCTCTATGTAGATCACTGTAGTTTTATTATGTAAGATGACCTTAGGAACTGTCATCCCCCTTGAATTTATACAAAGAATTCAAAGTAAAGGTTTTCTAGGTTACACTTCTTTTTTCAACCCTTTGTCCTGTCAGCTCAGTCCTAGATATCTTCATCTGCCGACATGCCCAGATGTGCAATGAATGTTGATTTGAGCTGGCCCCTCAACCCCTCCCTGCTGGTGTCATTAAAACCAGGGAGGTAGCTGCTCCCCTGGCATCTTTGGCAAGGCTTGGCTTTACACTGCGGACTAAATTATTGATGAAGAGCACTTCTGTCGCAGTGTGTTTTACCCACCTTTAAATGAAACAGTGCGGATAGAGCTGTCATTGCCTCCTCACTCCCTGCAACTTCTACATGACATTTATGATGTGGTTCAGATTGCACTGAAGCAATTAATTTCCAGTAGAGCCTGCACTCAGAATGAAGTTCCCTGACAATTACGAAGGGCTGGATTTTCAGGGAGCACACCACACAGTCATTGATATGGTATACAAAAGAAAACATCACAATACGCTGCAAAGGTTTGGTGGTCTTTTTTTCCCCCTGAATCTGATGCTTAGTGCCTGAACATCCTTTTCGCACCAATAACTTTTCTTAACAATGTGGATGAAACCTGGTGTTCAGCCCCATGTTTGGGCCTGATCCTGCTGTGCGCTGAGTGCCTCCAGATCCTGCAGCAATCAGTGGGACCCAAGTTTTGCCATCTGTTAAGAAAAGCCTTACCAAAATGCCTGTCATTTTTGGTGAGAGACAGCCAATATCTTCACATCAGACATCTGTCTGCACCTGGAAGCAAAGCCTGTTTTTAATTCTGCATTCAGCCATTCAAGTGGTGCTGGTGCTGTAGGAGCTGCTCTTTTGTATCTCTTCTAGTTGCTGTCTGAACACAAGGATGGGTTTTTCTGGGAAGATGGTGTGCTCCTTGCCTAGGGTTTGTGTAGGACAAAGAAAAGAATAGATTTTGTTTATATAGACTGTTTTCCTCATACCTAAAAGTCTTCCTAAGACCCTGACAGTGAGTTTTCCACATGAACCATCTCCTTGTTTCCCCAATGATGAGGATTTTGTTCAGCTTTGGGATTTACAACCTGTTTTGTTGTAGAAGGGAACGGTGACCTGGGCATAGGACTAGACCTGTTACTTCTCTTGTCATGAAGCCACCAACTTCCAGAGTAGCTCCCAGAGCTGGACAGGAGTAGCCATGGGTTTGTATTTCAACTGAAGCACAGCCAGCTCTGATGACAGCACTGTCAAACTAACACAGGGTGAGAATTTGCACTGGCACCTCTGCATCAGGGTGATGGGCACTTTAGGAATGCACAGACAAAAATACAGACAGGATATTGATGGGTAAACTAATGTGTGGACTTGTACTTACAAACTCAGGCTCAGAGGTGAATATTCTGACAACTGAAACGTTTTGACACAAGTTCTTATTAAGAAAATGTGTGAACCAGTTTGGATGGAATCGAAAGTGTCTTTACCCAGACCAGGAAACAATCTTCTGGAGATTTGGAAAGAGCTGTAGCTGGCCTTTACTACAGTCCTTGTCTTCCTACAGCACCTCATGGGTTTGAAATAGCAGAAGGTGACTCTCTGAAATGTGGCCCAACATCTTTTGGCCCAGGGGATACTGTAGTGTGAGCACTGAGTTCAGAAGTGCATGGATTTAGGAACCTCTCTTTAACATAGCCTTTAAAATTCTAACTGTGCTGCAGTTGTCTGGGACGTTTTTCCTAATGCATGCTATTTGAATTTCCTTCGAGGAAGAGACACTGTAAATAAATCAAGTGAAGGGATTTTTTTTTCCCCATGACATAATTCAAAAAATCATCTCAAAAAACACTCAATGCCTCTGCCACCCCAACCTGATTTAGGTTTCAGAGCAACAGAGCATCTGGAATATTTTGAGAGAAAGGCTAATCCCTTCTCCCAACAGGGAAGCTCTTCCCCAGTAGTTTGGTCTCAGTTTTGTGGTGAGCTAAATGTGTTGGTAAATAGCACTCAGAGTTGCTGGTGTGGCTTCAAAAGGCTTGGCTTTACACTGCGGACTAAATTATTGATTAATTAAGTTGCTGGCGAACTGCCTTCAAAAGTCTCTTTAGTGTCTACCAGGGGTCTGAGGAACTACTGTTGAAATTGTTAGAATCAGAATAAGATCCTATAAAAACTGAGTAAGGAATCTGGTGTGTTCTTCCTACTTGAGTGAAACCTCACTTTTAATGATCTCACTGTCATTTCGTAGTTGAGGTTAAGCAGAAAGTCTTGTGGGATGCATTGCAGGATTATGTCAGAGAATGAGGGATGCTTGCACAGGAATTTTAGGACAGCAAGCACCCTTTAAGGAGCATTTCAAAACTCCTGTAGATATTTATGGTCTCTTTGAGAGAGCCCTGGTCTTGCTACTTGTCCTTTAAAACACTCTGGGGATGAAATATTTCAAAGAAAACTTGATTAGTTTAGTCCCTCTCCTTTTTTTCCCCAGCTCTGTTTTTTTAATGTATTTTTTTAATTACACAGGAATTTATCATCATGCCTACTTCTACAAAGTAGTATTGTAGTGCTGTAAGCCTGATACACATTTTCCATGTAAAATCAACCTGTCAATCAACATTTTAAAAACTCCAGCGTCTCTACTTAGCGATGTAAATAAAAATTGCTTTATTTACAGAGGCTTAGGAAGTATGAGGGATAAGGTATAGAAGGAAGGAATCACCAAGTGTGTGAAGAAATAGCATAACGGCTCCAGATTTTTTAACGGAACAGGTTAAATTTCTTTTTGAGGGAAAGTTAATATATTTAAATACACGTGGGCAAATTCCCTTGTCTCCTGGAGAGTTAGGACATGACTCTGTGCTCTGTAGCAGCACTTTTCTGCTGGTGCTGCAAATGTGCTTTGTACCCATGTTAAAGGATGCTGCTCCAAAGCAGAGAATTAGACCTCGGCATGTAAAATAGGGAGGTGATGCAAAGCAATTTGAGTAGGAAATCCTGGGACATTAGTGATGCTCCAAGTGCAAATTTTAATATGGATTTAACTGCAGAGCTGCTACTGAGGCCTCGGTAATGTTATTTTAAGGTTAATTTGGAAGCCTCGTTCGAGGTTTTGGCTGCCTAACAGCCACTGTCATTAGTGAGAGTCGCATGGTTGAGTTCCTGCCCTAGAAATCTCCCTCTCTCCAGTTGTTTATGTACATAGAAATAAATGAGCAAATAGACCATTCTTTGAGGAGACAATTTGGTGTATAATAACACATTAATGTTTTAATCCAGTCATCTGTACTCCCACAAGGCAGGCAAAGGAGCCTCAGATCTGAGTTCTGAACCTTTTCTTAATGACAGATTTCTTTGGTCAGAAACAAGTCAAGCTCTCCCTTTGTCATCCTGGCTTATTTTTCAGTCTTGCTGTCTTTCCACAAGACAGCAGTGAGAGATTGCTATGAAACTAATTAATGTCTGACAGACAGATCGAACCAAATATCCAAAGGATTCAGACTATAGTTCATTCCCCTTTACAAAGCAGAATACCACGAGGCAAGAAACATATAGATGACATTATTATACTAACAAATAGCTGAGGGAATTTTCTTGCTCATTTTATCCAAATTAGACAATTTAAGACAATTATGGTTAAACTCCCCTCCCAGACTGCAGCTCAGTTACCTTGATGTGTTGGTGGCTGTAAAGAGATACATATGAAATATTACCTGAGAGGGAAGCTGTGTGCTTTAGTGGACCTCTATTGTCTCTCAGACTGCGACCACAAGGGAGAAATAAGGGTCATGTGTCATATATGCATAGCCAAAGTATAGAAGATTTATGACTTAGTGAATATGTAGATACCCTGGTGTTCTTGACCAAGCTGTGGAAGCTGTCCTTGAGTGTGTCTGAGGTTTTGCTGTTAAAAAAAAAAAAAATACTTCAAAGCAAGAAAGACACAAACAATTACACACATGGAGTCTTGGAACACTTGGGCAGTGTTCTCTGCAATCGCAAAAATAATGACTGCTCATCCTGGTCTCTTGGGGGGGGAAATTTCCATATTTTTGCTTTCGAGGCACTTTCAAAGCCATTTACTGCCATAATTCATACACCGCTGGATTAAGAACCATATGCCTCTTAAAAAATCAGCAAGAGGCTATGTAGAGGATTTGCTGATTTAAGGAAAAGGCAAAAATAAAAATAAAATAGGCAGATTGAGACCTACTTTTACTTCAAAGGATCTAATCACACCAGCTTGGCAGTCCACTCATTAAGAAATAGTTCCTGACTAATTGGATTGAGTGACAACAAAAAATATCAAACTGCAGTGTGTTGACCACTACATTTGATTTTATCTTTACCGTGGTGCCTGTTGGTCACCAGTTACCTGTAATTGTTGGCAGTTCATTCAACCCAAGCTGTATCCAGGGGATTAAGCAGTGTTGGTGGATCAGGAGGGGAACGTTTCATCTGCAAAACAGAAATCAGGGAAGGTCCTGTGGCAGCAGCTCTGAGGGATCACAGTTTGCTACATTAGATCACAGCACTATGCAAACTCACTGCACTTCTCAGAAGAACATGCACAGATTTCCCTGCTCTGAAGCAAAATACCTCCAAATTCCACAATTCCTAATCTTTTGTGCAATGGGAGATGGAAAGAAAATCTATTTTCTCTTCATCATTTTGATGGCTTTTTCTATTCACAACCGACTTGGCCAATGATAACACAATTCCCTGTGGACAATATGACATTAAAATTAAATCTGCATCAATGCTGAGAACACGGGTACAGATACAGTATTTGTGTCTTCTTGGCTAAATTGTAGTTAATAATTTTTCCTAAACTTGTTGCTGATTTTTCTGTATGTTTTGGGGTTTTTGGGTAGTTTATTTGCAACACCCCAGCGCTCTTTAAGACAGGATTGCTCCTGCTTAACTGAAAGGCCTCTTGCATCAAAATAGAATCTAATATTTGACACATTTTTTTCCTGGACAAGATCAGGAGGGTTGCATACAGAGAAATTTAAAGGCACATTCCTCCTAGCTTTGTGGTGATATTCCTGTTTGTGGTAGGAACAAGGGAAATATGAGAACATGATGGGATTCATGTTAATGCTGGTTGTGTCACGCCAGTAAGGACTCTCTTCAGTCCACTGTTGGTTTCTGAGACAACACAGTAACTTAAGTGAATATTTTGTAGAGAAAACCTTGTTTATGTCCCTCTTTGTGCTGTGACACCTCTTTAGTTGTAGTGCCTGGATGGCAGCTCTTGGGGACCATCTGCCAGGAGCTGCATTGATTTCCCATTTCTCAGAAGGCCCCACTTGGACCCTTTCATCCTGTTTGGGCCAACGCAGTTTGGGAAAGATTTGAATCAGTAGGACACAGTTTAGAGGAGAACAGGGAGGATAAATCAGAAGCCCAGAAAATGTGGCCCACAAAGATTAAAGGAAATGGGTTACTGAGCCTGAGGCACTGATCTCTGAGAGCAAGACTGTTCTTTTCAGACAGATAAATCTCCCTGTCTCTGCTGGACAAAGCAATGGACTGAAAGTAGCAAGAGCCAGGCTGGATTTTAAAAAAGCCTTCCTGGTCAGGAAGGTCATAGCAACACTGGAGGAGGTGGCTGGAGTCTCTTTTACTGTGTCCTGCTTGGAAGCAGGTAGAGGAACATCTGGTAGAAAGAATATAATTTGCTTTCAAAGGAAAAATGACCTTTAAATCTCAGGGTCTTTTCCCACAATGTGATTCTGGATCTCTCCATGAAGGTCCTGAAATTGCTGTTGTTACAGTATATTACAGCATTCCTGCTAGGAGATCATATAAAAATGAAGAATTTCCTACTTCCCTTCCTTTTCCTGGAAAGATGCTATCCATAGGTGGAAAACCCGATAACAAAATTGGTTTGAGTAGAGGCTGTTTGTTTTCTGAAATTTTTGTAGGGGGCCAACAGGTTCAAAAGCATCTAGAAAAGAGATTTTTACTCATTTTTCATCATTCATTTCTTTTTTGAGCTCTTAAAAGCTTATAAGAAACCTGGCCTAAAACTCCATATTTCCCATCCCCTTGGCAGAAGTATGGGACAGCTGAGGATATTGACTGAGCAAGCCCCCAAACACAAGCCTTGGAATTCACTTTTTGCTCCGTTTTGAAAGAGAAAACAATCACGTCTGCAATAACGTAAATTTTGCTTTCATTATGACTGTACTCCCGCGAGCTAATTACATTTCAGACACAAAGCCTGTCAACTTTCCTGCTCTGTGGTGATAAAGGAACCTGCTGGGTAAAATAGCCACCACTCATGTGTTATTTCAGGAAATATCTAGCCAACTGTGGGAGAGAGGCCTTGTTTTTGTGTTGAAGTAAAGAAACAAACCAGGAAAACTCCAGTAGTTATAGTAAATGTAAGTGGCCATAAAGATCAATATGATTGGACAACATAGTTTAAAATTAATCACAGTCTTTGTTTAAGGAACCTGTCTGGTTTTGCCTTGCATGGGTTTTTTCTCATATTTGTTGAGAATACCAACTGAAATTGAGACCCTTTCCTCTGGGATTTAAGGCTGTATGTTTTCCTTTGCAGCCAGGGTGGGCTGGAGCTGTTCCAGAGCTGTGCAGGAGTGGCTTAATTTTCTCCCAGCTGATGTCCTAGAGGTTATCACCCTAACCAGCTTAAACAGCTGTCCAAGGAGAAAATGAACATTCCATCAGTCCTTCTGCAATCAGTACTCATGCAGCCACTCAGTTTTGAGATCTGTTTTAACTAAACCATCTGATATTTTTTCCTCTCCTTTTTTTTTTCCAGCTAAGCAAATGAGAGCACTCCCAGATTTGGATTTGCCAGCTGAAATGTGAAGGTGACATGGAGCAGAGGGGTGATGAACAGCCCAACAAACCAGGGGTGAAGGCAGCATCTTTCCCTGCAAGGCCCTTCCCATAATAGGCTTCTGGGAGGAACAGAGGCACTTCCAGAGGTAGGTTTAGAGGCCCAGCTGACAGGTGCTGACTTGTTTAGCTGCTGTGCCTTGATTGCATTTGATTTTGTGCCCATAACCTGAGCAGATTCCAGAAAGGAGGCACATTCTGCTTATGGCAAGTTCCTCGTGAGATACATCGGGGGTTTGGCCTCGCTGCAGCACTTGTGGCGAGGAGGGAACTCCAGGGAGTGTGAAGAAGATTTTAAGGGAAGCTGGCACTTTGCTGGGCTGTGTGACAGGACAGGACATTCTGTTCTTTTGGTTGCTGTTGGTGTTGAGCTGTAATTTGGAGGAGGTGCCCATCCCCAAGGCATTGTAGCTTCTGTCTGACTCCACACCTGGCCAGGGGCTGGAAAGCTACAAGGGATTGTCTGAAATGGAGAGACAGGCTGGGATGTGGGAGCAGATGGGAGGAGAGGGGGATGAATTCTTGTTTAGCTGCCCCCAGTAGGTGAACAGCAGATGCTTAGGAAGATGCCCTTTCCATCAAGAAGCTGATGTGTCACCCTTTCTGAACAGCTGTGACCCTACAAGTGACTAAATATCACGTCATTCTTGTTCAGTTTAGCAGCACTGAGGTGATACAAGATCAGGGAAGTCCCGCTCCTCACTGATTATTAACTTAAACCCTTGTTGGTTTACCCTTCTCCAGATTTTATCATGCTGTTCGCAACCCCGTGCCCATTAACTTCAGCTTCATGAAATCCTCAAAGCCTGTGCACAACCAGTGTCCCCCATAAGATCTCAGAGTCACATGGAAATATTGGTTTCCTGCAAGGCTTTTTCCATGGGGAATGGTCACCTTCAAAGCTCTCCATTGCATTGACAGGAGCTTCATGGGGACTTGTCAGAAATATCCCCTGGAAGGTCATAGTTCATGGTTTTTGGGACATCTCTGCTTTGCTGATTAACATACCAGTGCTTTCTTCAGTGGAACAACACTCCTTCATCCTGGGACGAATCTGCCCCCAAGGACTGAGGAGGTAGGACTGTAAAATCAAGTTTTAGTCTGCTTCTAACTAGTACAAATGCTCCCTTTATGAAATTAGTCTAAAAGCTTAGGTCAAAATGCAAGTATCCCAATCAGCAGAGCTTGGTTTAACACTTTGTTCATTAAATAGTTGTTCTGAACATACTTGGTATCTTGAGAGACAGTGGGGAGGACACGGTGGCCTAAAAATGCCCTAATAGTGCAAAGTAATTTTTTCCATACATTTTCATGAATATTTTTGATTATGCGTTGCACATGTTCTAAATACATAATTACATGCTGTCTTGACCGATTGAGTAAATAATACATTAAAAAAAAAAAAAGTATGAATATTTAACAAATGAAATGCAATGGCTTCAATATGGGGAACATAACATAGGTTTAAAAAACCTGCCTAATTATGCACTTAACTAAGACATGAGGACAGTTCCTCTAGAGCCACTCTGGCCTGTCAAGTAAATAATATGCATTTTACAAAACCAACTAATTATGGATTTACCCACGGGACTGTAAAAGATCTGAAGATGCAGGTAAGTAATATGCACTTTATAGCTAACCAGGCATGGGGAATTTAATTTAATTAAAAATCTGGTAGGTAAAAAAAGAAGGTAAATAATGCCAATAATCTCTCCAAAGCCAGGATATTCAACTTAAGTTACCTCCTGTAGCACCTTGATATAATCAATACACTAGTGCAAAATAGCCAAGAGTGGGATACAACTATTTTTGTTGAAGGAGATCTTATTGCTTTCCTAAAGTTCTCCATGATTCAAAGTGTCTCTTCTGGCATCAGGAATGCCAACTCAGGGCTCCTCTTTGGGGTCACATTGTGGGGTCAGGGGTATGGCAACATCTCCCTTTGCTCACACTTTTCCATTTTTCACAGAGATATTTATACAACTACAGGCCTCACTAGGGGAAAAAAAAAAGAATAGAAAAGTGGGTTCATATTTGTTTTCATTAATACACATTTCTCAGGGTGCTGGAGGAATTTTTTTATCTGTTTAGGGGGATACAAACATGACTTGTTTTAAGCTGAACCTCTAGAAAAGAAACACTAAGGCTTGAACACTGCATCTTGTGTCTCTTTTGGAAATTAGTAATAGAGAAAAGAGGGCAAAAGGTGCCATCGAGACTTTTTAGGAGTTTTGAAGGAAAAAAACATTCTGAGCTTAATCCTGCCAAGTCCTGAGAACACTGTATGCATCTGAGTGTGTCACTAATCCTCTCTACACGACTGCACAAAAACTAGTGCCCAAGGAAGACTGACGTTTAAGCAGGCTCCCTTACAAGTTATCAAACCAGGTGGAATTGCATTAGGAGTGTTAATTAGGGTAAATGAGCAGTGCAAGTGTTTTTATGTGCATACACACACGCTAAAAGGTACTAAGCCAGGGATTTCTTCACTGAAGGCTTTACCAGGCGAGGCTGAAAGGCTGCAGCCAGCACATTTCCTTAGGAAACAGTTCCTCAGCAAAAAAGCACTAAACAGTTAATGGTGACCCATCCTTACTATTTTTCAAACAGTTCACAAAGCAATTTTTGCTTGTTTGTTTAGTATTCCTCTTTTTTCCCTAACATCTGAAAAACAATGTTGGGACAGCTAAAATACCCCGGACCCCCTTAGATTGCTGGGTGATACACAAATACATTGTCTGAAATTCCCCCCCACAGTTTTAAACACCAAAGTTGTGTTCTGAATATAAATTCCTGCCAGCTATTGAGATCACAAGTATGAAATCTGAAACTGCTGGTTCTATGATGATAAAGGGACATGCTCTTTAAAGGAACCCAGTTTTGCTGCAAGCAATGAACATGGGATGTGGAAAGAGACCTAGATTTGAAGTAGAGTTTGAAATGCTGCAGGGATTCCATTACATCCTTCTAACACTCTTCTCCCTTGGTCAGATAGAGGCTTTTTTTTGTTGTTTATGTGTTTACTTTGAGAATGATAGATTGGAAAACTTCTATTAACCCTTTTCTCCTTGGCTCCCTTTCTTTGCCCACCTTTCCCCACCACTCACTCCCCAGCACTTATGGGATACAGCTGTTCTGTTTGGGATCTGAAGAACTCTATTGTTTAGCCACAAACCCATCTTCTTCAGCTTTTTCTCTTTCCTATAAAATACCTCATTCTTTTTAAAATGAAAAGTGGATTTGTGGTATTTGATTATCTACTGAAACCAGATCAGAAATTTATTGTTAGGAAATCAAGTTTCGTGCTAGAAGACACTGAAACACAGTCAAATTAACAAGCTGGTTTGTATTTTAATTATGTTGTCTCACCATTCTGCCTATGTTTCTTACAAAAAACCCTCAAAAAAAAAAAAAAAAAAAAAAAAAAAAAAAAGCACAAACCCACAATTACTGTTTATTGCTTAGAAAGAGCTGCTTTTGCTTCAGATACTTGAGAAAACAGAGGAATGAAATCAGCTCCTGGCAAGCTGTGAGGGTTTCAGGACCAAACTGCAAATAAAACTCACCTGGAGCTTTTGAGGAGTGAAAGATCAAGACTGCAGTGAACAATTTCTTGCCAGCAATTGCCTTGACCATTGGGTCAGCATCGGAAAAATAATATGATAATCTTTATATTAACTTCAGTAGTTTCCTTTGTGCCAATTGCTCCTATTGTGGCTGTGCTCAGCTAAGCTGGCATGACGGGAGCTCTGCTACTGGACTGCTTCAGAGGAGACTTGCTTGAGTTCTCAAGCAAGGTGAATAGACTTGGGGAATCTGACAAAAATGTTTTATCTGAGCTGTTCTCTTAATTAAATTAGTCCCATTCCAATAGCCAGCTGAATAGTGATATCAAGGAGGAGACAGCTACCTTATGAAACCTCTCCTGTAAAACTTACTGTATTTTTAGATTTCTTGGATTCTTTCAGTGCCATCTGTAGCTCACACATCACATTCTTCACCATGCCATTACCTTCCAGAAGTAGATGGAAAACCAGAAATTTTTTTATCTAGGACAGAAAGGGAATATGCTGAGAAAACTCCTTTGTGAAGGGACAAATCAAGCCATGGTACAACATTAGGGAACACAGGACTCATTAATTTAGATATTATTTTAATATTCACGGTTTAGTAGCAGCATGTCAGGATCACAGAGCAACCAGTGCTGATGTTATTACTGTCTTAAAAAAAATCTTGCCTCAGCTCCAGGCATTTTTGGTTCTTTGCTTCTCTGATGGCCAAATCCTGCTCCCTCTGCCTGTTGGGAAGCTCTTCAGAGATTGGTACCTTTTGCTCCTTGATTAAGACCCACAGGATTGTCCCTGAGACCCTTAGGATGTGTGTGAGAAGGTTTCATATGTCTGAGCAAAGAAATCGTGGTGTTTTTTTTTTCCCCGCTTAGCTTTTTTCCAATAATTAAATCCAATAAAATTTGTGTGGAATTGTGCAGCAGAGGGGAGAGCTGTGCGTGCACGGGGCTGGCCAGCGGTGCGGAGCGGCTGTTCCATAGAGTGTGAGTGCCCTCTGCTGCACAGCCTGCTGAGCTCCTGGGCTGCGCCTCTCCACAAAGCTGCGACTGCAGAAAAAGCTGGTTCCCTTCTCATGCACAGGGACGGATGCACCAGAACTTTTTAGGGAGTGGGCCACACTCCTAACTCAGAGTTAATGGTGCCATCAGTCAGTGGAATTTACTGCATCGACACCTACTGTAAATATCAGAATATTTAATGAACATTTACAGTGGTAATTTCCAGAGCTGTTGTAATAAGCTCAGTGAATAAATCCAGTATCTGTATGTGAATAAAGTGAAATGCTTTGAAGTACTTAAAAGTAAATTTTAATATATTCCCTTAGAGCTCAGGTCATTTATGGTCATAGTTCCTAACTCATTTATTCAGAATAGAATTTAAAGAAGAAAAAAATCTAAGTTCTTCAGGTGGAGCCTCTATAAAATCTAGCAAATCAATTTTAAATAAAGTATTTTAGCTATTAAGTATTCATATTATTTTGTGCTTCTCCATATAACTTATACTGACAGCAGCTTTTATGGAATACTAATATTCTCTCACACACATTGCATATCTAAAGCTACTAATTACAAATCACATTTTACACAGGCTTTGAAAAGGAAGAATATTCTTTTAAATAGCCTAGTACAATATTAAATAATCATTAGACAAAGATTATTATAAAATCAGGCTGCCAAATTACTGACTTTGTGTTTTCTGCAGCTCTAATCTTTTATTTCTTCTTCAAGCAAACCTCCCACTGATTTGGAAAATGCAAGATTTAGGTCTATGGCAGAAAAGTGGAACATCCCTAAGATGTAGCTGGGGATGGTATTTCAGTATTATCCAAAAATTGGGTGCAGATTGTATTTTGGGAACCTGCAACTGGGAGACTTTGCCAAGTGATCCAACGGCATCAATAGGATGTAAAGTGCCTTCAGCTACACTTGGAATGTCAGCTGGAAACAGCTTTGAAGTGCATTGCAGTTTTACAATAAACAGCATTTTGGAGTCTGCTGTAAAGGACAGCTCTTCACCTCTGGGGCTGCTGCTTCCACAGGATCCATGGAAAAGTGCAGCCTGTGTTCCACTGCACTGAATGGAAGTTGCTCATGCAGTGTCTCATGGTGACATCTTTTGAGTCATTCAAAATGCCTCCACTTTTTTATTGTCCCAAGTTCAGCATTATTCTGGACAGAGCCTTAAGCAATTTGAAACATCACTATGAAATTAATGCCGTGGGAAACCAATTTAATTGTAATGTAACCCCACTGAAGTTAGCTTGAATGCAGCACAGAATGAGTAGTGCAGGTGGCACAATCCATCTGTGCCTCCTGACACCTCAGTCCAAACACGTGTTTGTTTTGCTGGCTCAGATCCGTATTTTCTCGTGCTGCCCACAGTGATGTAAATCTGAACTAATTTAGGAGTGGCCACACAAGAAATGTGTATTGCAAAGCTCTGCAAATCAGCACTGCAGGGCCTTGACAAAGCTGTGGGTGGTAAATTCCCACGCAGATATATCTTCCCTGGATCTTCTCCTGCTCTGTGCCATTGTTCTGTTGCTTCCACAAGGATTGAAACTCACCTCAAACCTTGCAGATAAATCAAATTCATAACCTTAAGTGGGTATGCAATTCCATGGAGAACAAGGCTGACAAAGGCAGTGAGGCTATTGTAAATACAATTGTGAGGCAGCCACTAGCCCAGGGCTTTCCTTTAATGTTCCTGCTACTGCAGTCTGACTTTGGCACAAATTCAGCCCTGGTACAGGCAGGAGCTCGAGAGCCACAGGAGATCCTGGGCTGAAGAGAGTCTCTTAGCACTGTTTGGTGACTTTCTGGGGAATGTCAGCAATTCCTGCCCTCAGAGTCTGCAAACAAAGGTGCCAATCTCTGATCAAGCTGAAGGCTGGGAAGAAACTTGAATGAATGGTGCTCAGTCCAGGTCTGTGCTGAGAACTGGCTGAAAACAGGAAATCCTGGCATCTTGGGTGTTGGCATTTCCATGAGCTGGCAGGTAATAAAGGCATGACAGAAGAGGTTTTGACTTTCAATTCCATCCCTGGCGATTTCATCATGCAAGTGAATCCTGTGTTTGGATAGCAGATCCTTAGAACAGACCTCTTAATCTCATGTCTTACACAGTGAGAATTTTAAGAGCAAAACTTAAAACCAAAAGAGTTTCTTGAGCGTTGGGGTTTAGCCCCTGGTCTGAAATAGATGTCTGGATCCAGGCTCTATTTAATAACCCTGGCCTTCTTATAAATACTGTTTGTTTTTTCTGTTTAAAAGCATCTCTACAGGTGGTCATGGGTGATCAGGACTCCCAAGAGCCACCATTATCCTGTGTCATGAGTCACAGAGTGACCTGGCTGTTGCTTAAACCCTTTCCCCTGCACATCTGCCATCCCTCCTCACACCTCATTTTTGGCTGGGAAGGCTGGGGGGTGGCTCTCAGGAGAGCTCCTGGCAATATGAAATACCAGAGGTACTTTCTAACACTGCATCTCGCTGGGTATCACACAGTTCTATAAACACTTCATGGAGCATCTCTCACATGATGTGTCTGACTGATTTACAAGTTGCTATGGAACTGAGAAAGTAAAGCAAAAAAATCAGCTTAAGCTGAGTCTCAAAAGGAAAAATTGTTACCAAGTTCATTGCCTTTTTGATGCCTCACTCATAAAACTAAGGAGATGGCAGACTACTGCTGGTGTTTTCCTTAAACCCAGAGTTTAGAAAAACGAGCAGTCAGAATATATGGTCTTGTAACTCTGTAAAATTGTACCTTCATTAACTTTGTGCAAGTTGTTACGAGAAGAGTTGAGGCAACTCAGAGTTCTGTGCAGATACTGGAATGAAATCTGTAGTTCTGCAGGAGCAGCTACACTGCTCTGAAGAAGTTCATGTGGCATAGGGCAAGTGTTTGCTAGAATGCTTTCAAAAAGTAACATCAAGCCAGAAATGAGGTACAAATTCTGGCTCATGTGCTCTGTATCTTTCCTATCTTCTGCACAAGCTGTAGCTTCAGTAAGTCTATCTACATTGCTCCTCTCTGCATTTCTTCCTAGCCCAGCCCCTGGCAAAGGGCAAATGCAGAAAATTCATTTCCCAGGCTCTTTAGCAGCTGTTCCTCTCCATCAAATATTTCCAGGTTATATCTAAGTGGGGTGGCCCCATTCCAACCCAATGGTTTTGCCTGCTACCTTTTCCTAGATGGAATGTTTTCTACTCTTTTTGACTCTTTTCCAGCACAGGGAGATTGTTTGATGTGTTTTCCTCCATCTTGAGGTTCCTTCTGAAAATCTCATCCTGGGTTCCTCAGCAGCTCTTGCCCTTTTCTGTGGCTATTGTTAATAGCTCTGATGGAGAGGATACTTGTGCAGAATTAGAAGCAATCTTGGCCACTGTGGAACCCCACAAGTCAGTAAGGTTTATTTGCTCCAGTAGGCATACAGAATGTTTTAAGCCCCCCCAGTTCTAGGCTAACAATGTAAATTTGGATAACTGTATATTAATTTCATATGCAGGTCTCTTTATTGAGAGGAAATATCAGAAATTAAACCTTACAAGTATCCAGAAGCAATTATAAAATGAGTAGATTATAGTGGTAATACTGTAAATGGAAATTCACTGAAATGTCAAAGTACTTGCCATAAAATGTAGCAATAATACGATACTAAACACAATACAGAGAGCTTTCAAATATTAATACCTTTATTATTTTCTCTATTAATACTGATAAAGTTCAAACAATCGTCACCAAGCTGATCAGGGGAATAATAATATCATTACCATCATCTGCTGGAGGGAGCTATAATGGTGCTGTCATTCTGTCCCACTGAAAGATCACTTAGGAACTGAGCTGGATCTTGACATAAATCCCTGGAGGTGAATGACAGGACATTACCAGGCTCAGAAGATAATTGTAAACTCACATGCTAATGGCTCCGACTTGTGAAGATACCAATTGTAACAAAACTGGGAACAAATAGTAAATTAATTTTTCAGCTTGCTTGGCACTGTCTGCTCAGGAAAAAAGTTCTTTGTATTCCAAGGCTTAGTGAGCTTCACTTCCTATTTATTCCCTTATTTCTTTTATAGTGATCTGTACATAATTCAGCTCTCATGGCTGGTTTATTTAATGACCTAATCATCAGGCAATTCCTGGATGGATATCCCTTTTCCTGCAGAGATTCCTGCTTTGCAGAGGAGACTTCTGAGCTGCTCAGAACAAGAGACCTCTGGCAGAGGCAGATCAGTGCCTTGAATATCTCCTAACTTCTGTAGCCGCTACTCTATCCCAGCAGGGGAGAGATCAAAATCTGGGTATGTCCACATAGATTTTTGCCCTCACAGCCACATTTTTTACAAGTGATGGTGTACATTTGATTGCATGGTGTTGCTGGTCATGGACTTCACAGGTACTTTTTAAAAGTTATTTTTGTGTTAGAAATAACAAGAAGAAAAAAAGAAATTGCAGAAGAGCAGCCTGAGCATTTAATTATAATGCTGAATATTAATTAATAAAAAACATCAAAAATAAGTTGCTAGCTGCTGTATAATTAGGTATCTACACCCATCAGATCAAAGTATGTAAATGAACTACATTCTAATAAGCCCCACTGTTTAGCTGAAGAATGATAATGAATCTTATTTGCCTGCCTTAACTTAGCCAAAGCCACTAACTAGGTGATTTTCTTCTCTTTGTACATTTTTTTTGAGTTGGTACAAAAAACGAGATAATCAATAATGGTGGATAGTCTCCTGAGTGATTCCCACTAATGCTAATGGGAGTTAATTGCTTATATTTAGAGGAAACTGTGCAGTTCTGGCACCCCAGTGAATATAAATTACACAGTGGTGGAGACTGCACAATGGGCTAAATCATTCCCACCCACAGGAGGAGGAAAGTTCCTTGGGGAAAAACACTTTATTCCTTCCACAGCATCTTGTCTTGCTGCTCAGGGGAGGGCTCTGCTGGCCAGGTGACAGTGGTCTCACTGGACCTGGGGTCCATGGGATGTGTCCTTGGTGTCCATAGCCCCTAGGAGGAGGAGGAGCCACCACAGAAAGGGAACAGCATCTGTGATCCCACACTTTCCCTGTCCCCGTGTTTCATTTGCATTTTATCCTCCTTTTCCCTTCCTTGCACCAGCCCTGGGGCACCAATGAAAACTCTGCCCCAGACTTGGCAGCAGAAAGTCCCCATATCTCTGGCACAGGGCACAGCAGCTGGGGGCTTTCATTCACCCTGTTGTGTTGGCACAGCACTGAGGGGCTTGGAAGGTACGGCTGGAAGAAAATCACCAACTCAGGGTATCCACAGCTCCAGGAAGCCACATGGTCAAGAAAGGCCCTGAGAAAGTTCCAGAGGTCAGTCTGGAACCTCAGAGGTGTCCCATGGTGAAATCGGCCTCTGCTGGTGACATCCAAGGAGCCGACTCTACTGATACCCCCCCTGCTGGCGCAGGAGTGGCACTAATGAGGGGAAACAGGGTTTTTAATGTGATTAGGAGTTTGTCAGAGCCTGTTTGGAATTCTCCTTATTAACATTATGTAGAACTGAAATTCTGCCACTTCACTTCCTAGTCGCCGAACATCCCATTTAAATTAAATTGGCCCGACATGCCTTTATCCATTTTTAAACAAGAAACAAGACAAAACAAACAAAAGCTATCACAGTTTAGCTGAGTCTGTGAAAAGTGCTGTGTTATCTGAGCTACAAAAAAAAAGCCAGAGACTTATTTGAAGATGAAATTTTGCATATTGTTAGTCTATAATTTAGGCACTTCAGGATTTAAAAAATGATCTGGCTGAGTTATTTACAGCAGAAGAGAGGAAGTTGTGCGTGCAGATGAGCTTCTTGTCATCATGTTTTTAAATCTGTAATGGGCATAATGGATTCGGCTCTACAATGGTAATTTGCAAAGCCCCATTGATTTCAATGAAAGTGCAATGAGGGTGGTTAAAGGTATTGGGAGGGCTGGTGCTTCCAAATGGAGATTTAAAAGGCCAATATTAGCAAAAGGAACAAATAGGAATGAATAGCATTAGACAGAAGGTTTAGGATCCAGAAGTCCAGGCACAGGTTACCTGGTCACTGCAGCAAAATCTCCCAGTATTTAAACAGAAGACAAAAGTTTTTGTGCTTCCATTTCAGGTATTTGAGTCATAAATAACGTTTTCAATTCTTACACACTTTTAACTGCTGTTCACATCTACCCTCCTGCTTTGGAGGTCATTCATGGCTCCTATTTTTAGTGAGGAGGGAAGGATGAGTGCTGTGAGCCCCAGGGTGTGGATGACACCTGCAGGGGCTGGGGACAGCAGCAGTGCCAGAGCAGTGAGGGTGGCACTGACCTGTCCTCAGTTGCTCACAGCTTTGCAAACCTCAACTGCCTGAGCACAAGTTGTCTGCTCGAGCTGTCTCCTGAGGTTCTGGCTTTGGAGAGCTTTGGCAGGAGTGATCCAGCTGGTTCTGAAGTTGAGGCTAGGAAGAAAGGCAGGGTAACTCTTGGATATCTCAGGAATGTAGTGGTGCAGAGGCAGTTTGTGTGTTGTGGATGCTGCCACGGGGTTCTAGATTTGTCTGTCTTGATACCCAGCCCTGGCTAAAGGAAATCCTTCAAGCTCAGTGTGAGTCAAGAGTAGGTGAAGTTAAAATTGTTTTAGAGAACTGTCTTGGTTACTGGGCATAGGGGGGTGGTGGCACAGCAGCATGAGGTGAATTCATGTCCTGCTATTTGCTTGCTCACTCAAGGTCTGATGCTTCCCAGCTCTGCTGTTCCCCCTCTGGCGTACGGAGATGAACCTGCTTTTGAGCTCCCAGTGGTTGTGTTTAATATCAAACGTGGCTGGCATGTCCCTCCTTCCCTGATCCCATCAGCTGTAAAATCTTTTCCTGGGCTTTTCCTCCCTTCTTAAGAGGTATAATTGGATTTTTCTGTGAGCACTTCCTTTTGCTCAGCACAAGTAGACCAAGAGACTTACCAGTTCCTTTTCCTTTTCAGCTTTTCTTTCTAAACAAACACTGTCCTGTGAAGTTGCTTCACAAAGTCCTCTCACTGTTGCTTTCTAAATCCTCTCCCAGAGGAATGTCCTGTTCCTGGGAAGGGAGGAGGGATGTTTTCCTGTGCCATCTTTGTGTCAGCATCTCAAGACTCTTCCAAGCAGACTTTTTGACTGGGAGCTGAGACCCTATAGAGTTGTGTTACGTGTTAAAAATATTTTAATTTTTGTTAAAGAAGAATATAGAATATTGCCCTGTCAGGACCTTAGAATTGCTTTAGAAGGGGGCAGATACATACCAGGGACCAGTTCTCAGCTATTGGCCTGTAGTCTGATCACTAAGAAAACTGATGCAACTTTTTGGAAATACCCGTATAAAAGCTGGGATTTGGCAGGGACCACCCACTTGGCCCCTCGCCTCAACAGAGGTAAGGAGCCTGTCCCAGCTTCCTCCCAGCGGGGGCGGCCTAGGCTGCCGGGCTGGGCCTGGCTGGGTCTCCAGGAGCCACCGCTACGGAGCGGTGCCTGGCCGGCTGAGCTCCTTTCTTCCCCTGGCTGCCGGCAAAGGAGGAGAAGCTATGGCTGGTAACATCCAGCCGACCCTGGGGGCCTGCCCCACCCTGCTGCATGGCCGAGGGAGATGCCTCTGGGCCTCCTTTCCCCCTCTGGGAGCAGCACCAAGCCCAGGCTGGGCCGTACCTACCCCTTTGAGACCGAGGGGTGGAGGGGGGGGAAGAAGGACCAGCTGCGCAGGAGATCTTTGCTGCCATTTCTGAACTTTCTCCTTCACCTCGTGGCTGAGAGATTTTTGCAGTGCCCGCCGGGCAGAGACCACATGACTGACTGCAGGCCCGGTGAGAATGTTAACTTTTTCCTGACAGAGACTGAGACTTTTTAAAACTCTAACCCTCTTCAGAGAGAGAGAAAAGGCTAAATTAGAGAGATGTAAAGGGACAATATGAAGATATCAAAGTCAGTAAAAGAAGAGTGACTTCTCAGGCGGGAATGATGATGAGTTGTCTTAGTTTTAGGCATAAAAACATCCTATGAGTAGTGGTAACAGACTGTATTGTGACTTGCTAGAAATTTCCTTTAAACTGTAGACAATACAATTGGGGAGATGTTTTGTAGATTTTGAGCAAAGGTATTTTTGTGATTTACTGAGTGAATGTTGAATTAGAAACTGTAATGTAACCTTCTAAGATGTTTTGACAGAGAGAGATAAGAAGAAGCCCTTTGTGTCCGTGAAGAATTGAGAAGATATCTCTGCTCCTTAAGATGAGAAATCCTTTGCTTATGGAAGTGTGCCTTTTTAAACAGGGAAACCTCAGTGTGAGTCTATGGCCCATTATGTAGTCATGGGAAGGCTACGTGAATTGGGAGGACTACAAAATTGCAGAAGTTTTTGGGCAGGCTGCTTTTTGTAGGGGCTAGGCACCACAAGAGACTGTTTCTTTTGTAGAAGTTACCTAACACATCAGGAGATATACTTCTCTCTCTCAAAGACTGAATGAAAGACTTACTTTTTGAGTGGTATGGACCTGAAGCTCTGAGTTTTGTCTCTTTATGTTGCATGTGGGAAAGTGAACTGTTGTGGGGGGGGAAGGGAGTGTTTTAACGGTTTGATTTTGATTCTAATTTTTCCTTTTCTTTTTGTGTGTTAATAAATCTATCTGTTTCTATCCTTAAGTTAAGCCTGTTTTGCCTTCTGTCCTCATAATCATGTTTCACAGAAAAAAAAGATATTTAGACCACTACACTGAATTAAGCAAACAAAATTTAGCAAATGTGAAACCACTTCATAAATTGGTGTTTCCGCCCAGTTTTTGAATTTTAACCCATTACAAGTTGTTATTACCCTGTGTGACTGGTTACATATGGGTGTATGTAAATGTGTGTTCAGGAAGGGTTTAAAACAGTTACTGAGGGATACCACACCATGTTAAAACTTCCTTTCACCAGTTCAGTGTTGAATTGGTGGGACATTCCATTCTTTAATGATAATAATGGTTAAAACTTCTTATTTATCTCTGCACATCAAGGTGTAAAGGCCTCATTTGCCAGGATTGGGAAATGAATTAAATGGGTATTATAGACCTCTGCATGTTAGTGAGAGGATAGAAAGGTATAAGAAAAGGACATTCATTCATTTTTTCTCTCTTCTGTCTTTAAACACATAAACACAGTGAAGCCTCTGGGGTGACACTTTCATTGTGGTAAATCTCTTGACTTAAATGGGCACAACGTGTGTGAAAAAGGGCCATTCAGATCAGAGATAGAGTGTTAAGAAACTGATTTCTCTGTGCTTAAGCCTGGACATAAATGCAGTTTTTCAATCCAAAGTGTATTTTATTGTGAATCATGTTCTTATACTTGAAAGTAATGTGAGCTCTTTATCTGCCATTGACAGTACTAGTGTAGGATTTCAGTGGAGGAACATCTCAATTGCATCACTTAGATTGACACAAGTGCCAAATCCATGATCTATTCTCACACTCACTCACCCCTTTCCTTTTTGCTTTGGTTTATCCAGGAAAAATGTGCCAGATTTTTAGAGATGAGGTGTAAGCTGCAGCAGATGGTCTTAACTCCAGAGTACAGGAACTGGTTCTTTTTTTTGTATGTCCACACATTGTCTGTATTTCCAGCTATAGGCTGAGATATAACATTTCCTGGCTGAAAGGAAAAGAAAGAAAAGTTGCATAAGAAATTTAAAGTTAAGGTATTTCCCAAGAACTTCCTCTGACTATTATTGTAATAATGCCAAAGCCCCAGATATTTTTCTGATCTCTGAAGTTATGCTGAGTACAGCTCAACTGTCTCAGGTATAGTTGGGTTTAGTTTTTCTTACTTTGCAGAGAGGGTGTTTCTTTTTATTTTATTTATGTTACAAACCTACAATTTAGTGTATTACACTGCGTTATGTGGCACTCTGGTATCTGTGTGGTCCTTCAGCTTTCCCAAAATCACACCTTTGGGGACCGATCCAAAGCCTGACAGGTGATTTCAGGCTCTTCACCAATATCAAACGGCTTTGGATCATGACTTGTGGCTCATTCAAAGCCTCAGCAGCGACAGAGAGCTCCTCTGTGAGACCAAGGGTACAAATTATGTTGCAGGTGGGGCCTGTCCATTTTTATTGAGTGAAAAACTATGCAGTTAAAAATCTTAAACCTCCCTTGCATCATGTCCAGAGAAAGCTGCAGCTGGAGGCTGGGCTCTGATAGCCCCAAAGGGGAGTGCACTGTGTTCACAGCCAGGCTGGGGCTGCCTGTGTGGTTTATTCCTGTTCAGTTTTTCACAGCATGTGACAAAATGGCCTGGGAAACTGTTTCCTTAGTGATTCGAATCTTAAGGTGTGCTAGGCAGCTTGCAGGATGAATGCAAGAGGTGCCACAGCACAGAAACATGGGAAGCTGATGGAAACCTACAGGGAGCTGGTTAAATCTACTTCACTTGAGTGGCCAGCCTAAGAGTACAAAGAGGTCAATATATCCATAATTATTATTATAATTTTCTCTTTAAAATATGCCAAGTTCTTTGGGAAGAAAAAAATTAAAAGAAAGAATTTCTTTAAAAAAAAAACCTTTTAAATTATAGCTTCAAAGCATTAACTTGTCTAGTAGCTTTCTGATTTCCCCAAGGATCTAAGAAATAGGCATTAGGATTCCTGGAGCAAGACAAAGACTTTTAAAATTCTAGATTTTTAATACACAAGCATTTTATATACGTTGCTGCAATGGAGCAGCTAATTTTGTGCGACTGTAGCTGGTTACTGGAGCCTGTACAGAAGCAGTGGTAGTTATAGGCAGAGTGTGCTGTATTTTTATCTGCAGACAAGCCTTCAGCATTTGGGAGAAACAAACATATTTTCATTTTATGTGTCTCTTTGGCAAAATGTTTTGCTTGTGGAGAAGAATGACTTCTCTTTCTGAATTTGGAAAGTTGTAAATAATGCCCATCTTACGTGTTCAACAAGTTTATTTTCTACTGCAAACAAATGAAGTGTTCTCTGTGGTGATGACAATGAGGAGAACATTACCAATCCATTATGCAGCACTCCAGAGAATTAACTTTGGCACAGCAAGTAAATAACCCTCCCAACAGCCTTAGGAACTTTCTAGATAAGTATTATCAGTATTAAAAGAATGGGATGCTGAGTTCTGATTTGCTTCCTTAAATAAGGATATGTGTATATGTATGTGATAACTGTTCATAATGTCACTCCAAGAAGTTTATTGTGCCAAATGACACCTGACGTGCCAACTACATCCGGCTTGCCCCTAATTCAAATTAACAGGAAATGTTAAATCAGGAGTGGTGCTGTACCTTACCATTAGGGAATATTCAGGAGAATGCAAGGATCGTGTGCCTGTAGGTAAAGGAAAAATGTTTATTGGAAGAACTGTTGTACATTGAAGGGATGAACTAAAGACCCCCCAGCTTGTAACAATGAGACATGAGACTATTAGGAAAGGGGAATATTTAGGTATAATCACCTAAGCATAGAATAAAGATGCTGCCATTGCCAGTGAGTATTTTTGTTCTGTGTTTAGGCAGGAGAATGACCCTGTGGTCAGATCAAGAATGGTAATGAAATACTTCCCATTTCAGCCATAATTCAGGAGAATATTAATCAGGAATTTCTCAGTAGAGAAGGGCAGGATATAATGTGTATCCCCTTATTTGTTGTGGATGATCAGACAGATGTGAGCTCTGAGAAGCCGCCACGGCCAAAAGGGCTAATGAAATTCTTGAATGAATGTAAAAGAAAATTTCGAGAATGAAAGAGGTTCTTTTACCTGGTTTTGGTGCTTGTGTGACTGCTGCTGGCAAACTCCCTGCGTGCAGCTCTCCTCTCCATAATTCAAGAGGATAATGACAAGTGGAGAGTGTTGAGAGAATAATGACAAGAGCGATTAAAGCACTGGAAAGGAGAGAGATGGGGATGGTGAAGAGAGAGGCACTCGAGGAGCTTGTCCTTGTACCTACAGTCTTCCCAGCTCCTCAGAGCCCCTTCTTCTCATCCTGTGCTCAGCACTGGAATTGCGGGAGTTGTTCCATGGCCTTGGCACTGAGAGGGGGAACTCTTCCTGTTCCTGTGCTCTGAAGGTCAGAGCCATCCCTGCTTTTGGAGTTCCTCTCCGTGCTGTCGTGGGGAAGAGTAAAATGAACCCAGTAGGGCTGCAGTTAATGGGGATTGAATCACTCCTGTGTTTTCTCCTCAGGCAGTTCATTTTGGGAGTTGCCTCCACTGAAATAGGTACAAAACTCCTGTCCTGACACTCTGGGGCACAGGGGCAGCACCTCAGCCTGCCTGAGGTGTGTTGGACTTGTGTTAATTTGGTTTGGTTCCCAGTGGGAAGTTGTTGTTTATTGGACACTTCTTTTCAAAGTTGCCTTGCCAGGACATTGTTTCCAAGGTCAGTGTGTCAAGCCTTTGTGTAACTGCTGAATAACTTTTATCCAAATTAGAAAAAAGAAGAAAATAATTATATCCATGTTGTTATATGTAATTTGACTGTTGGCCTTAGTGGAGTACACTGTAATAGAACTTTTCAAGGTAAAATGTGTCCTTTTGAAAAGGTTTTATGAACTTGAGGCTATATAAATTACTCATTTGAAAGGTTAAAGGCTAATAATGCTGTGAAATTTCTACAGTTATGTAGAAAATATTTACTTCATTTTTCAGGTGCAAATGAGAAGTTTGTATCTATTATTTCTCTCTGAAAATATGGAAACATTTCAAGAATACTGATATAAGAATTGTTAATAGTCTGAAGTACTTTTTAATACAGTTTATCTTTCTGTCACTATGGATTTGAGGCCATTTTATTACCTCCTATTTCCAGAAGTATCCTTGGAACCCATAGATTTCAAAACTGTGTGTAAAGAAATGTAAGATTAATTATGTTATGAAAAAGATATTGGTTCTTTTCAAGCATTTTAAAGGAATTTTTTATTTAATAAGTTACAAGCTACAAAATACTCTGAGAAAGAAAAGATATTATTGTTGATTCAGTGGCTGGTGACAACAATTGAGAATCTGGGGAAATGGATTTGCACAAAACTGTGATTTCTTAGCTGCTGTTCCAATAATATGGAATGCTGGATTCTGAGAAAACATGGGAAAAAATAAGAAATTATTACAAAAATGAAACAAAATATTCTGTTGAAGTCCAGTCTGCCAGAGAAAACAGTCATTACTGTAAGAACAGAGCAGCAATCCCATGGTTAAGTGTTTTCACTTGTCTCTTCTCCTAGGATTCTTCATCCTCAGCTTTAACTGGGCCGATAAACTCATGCTACAGGACGGGACATAAACAGTAAAAAAAATTCACTGAAGGATGCAGAATGTAGAGGGAAAAGTGTCAGAAAAGACTGCAGAAAAAATTGCAAGTTCACTTCTTACTCTAGAGAAAAGCATCCTATTTGGCTCTCTTATTAAAACTAGAGCCATATGTCAATTTAGAAACAATTATTTCCTTTAAAATATGTTACACAAGCAATTTGCCATTTTAAAATCATTCTGTTCATTTATGTAGAAAAAGAAAAAGGGGGAAGTTTTGTTTGCTGGATGAAAGCATAGCTCAATATTTAATTTCGGGTTTTATTTTGATGCATATTTTAATACTCTGACCATAGATCTGAGCAAAGAAATTCCATTATGTATGCACATAATACAATAAGCCTCGTGCACCCTCTGATATCCACGTGAGCCTGGCAAGCCCTTGAATATTCCATGGTCTCCTACATTCCATTGCAAGCTCCTGCTCCGAAGCCTTGGAAGTTTCAATGCACAGGTTCAGAGCTCACCCCTGACAGACACGAGGGTGCCCGGGGTCTGTCACCTCCCTGACGCAAACGTGTTCCACAGCCTAGCCCTTGCCCAGGATTAGCCCTTTCCCGGGATTAACCCTTGCCCAGGGTTAGCCCTTTCCCAGGATCAGCCTAAATCCTGCAGCGTCCGTGTTGGTCCTGTCCCAGTCCACAGCTCACATAGCAAAGCTTGGGCGCTATCTGTGGCAGGAGATGTGCAGCGCAGCTCTCTGGTCCTGCTCAGAGGGAGGACCTGTGCTGCCCAGAAGGAAAGGTCCGAACTGTGGGATTTGCATCCTGCATAAGCAGGATCTGTGTGACAGCAGCACGAAGGGGTTTTATGGGAGTCCCTCTGTTCCCTCAGGCAGCTTGCTGGGACTGCCTTTGTTTTGGGCAATATGAAGAAACCAAGGAATAAATTGCTGTCCTGTGAGCAGGAATTCAGGCTGGGGGAAGGTCACAGGAGTTTGCTGGGAGCTCAGCTCCTTCTGGGCTGTCCTGGCACAGCTGGGGCTGAGCTTCTCTCCCCTTCAGCCCCGGCTGCAAGGCTGGAGGGGCTGGAGGTGCTCGCACCCTCCTGCTGGCAAAGCAGGGGGCTGAGAGTGGGAACAGGGGCTGTAAGAGAAATGGGACAGATAAATATGAGTTTGAAGGCTCTAAAGGAATCTGCAGGCATCCCGGATAGCGCGGTAATCCCGGGCAAGCGCTGCTCTTGGCAAACATTTATTCAATGGCTGTTTAATAGCTCCTGACTGACAGCGGGTCTGCCGTGTAATCCCAGCCATTCCCTCCCCCCTCCCGCCCGTCACTCTGCAGAGTTCCCTCTCCTGCGAACTGCGAGGGAGAAAGGATATAACTGTTCTTTCTGGAAATTCCACTTGAACCAGGGTTCAAGGATAAATATTACCTCCCCTCGGATATGTTAACTATTTTTTAATGATGTGATCTGATATTTTAACAGTGTGCGCAGTGCACCAGAGCTTTGGGTTTGTTGTTTAAATATCTTTGATGGTATGTCATAACAAATTAGTTTCTAAATGTTGCCAATTTGGCAGACAAAGCTGATTATTTCCTGCAATCACACTGCATATGTGCACAAGATTATAATTAATGACCAGGGATGCCAAGCACACTTTAATAATGATCCTTCAGCATTTAAGGGACTGTTAGAGTTATTGGCATTTGTGCCTCGTGTTGCAGAGGATGGGGGCAATGAATACTGATAGATCTATCAGTGTCAGAGAATCCAATAGTTTCCTGATTTTTCTTATAAATTGGAGGATTCACTGGGAGTTATTGACAAAGCAGCTGCAGTGAATATTAACAGTGTTTGTGCTGCTTTCACTGAAGCACTTCGAACTCCTAATTAGATTGGAATTGCTCTTTTGGCAACTTTGCAAGGCAGTTTTCCTTAGCATATTGTCCATTTTGTGTAAGGATTACAAGGAAATCAGGGACAGATCTTTGAAGAACACCTGAATGTCAAGACAGCAGAGGGCTGGATCAGAATAAAGACTAAAGTGGAAAGGCACAGTGGATGCTTTAAATAAAGAAAAGGTAAAGCTTGTAATACAACCCAACAGAAACAGGACATGGAATCAACTTCAGGGCTTTTCTCAGGATGCTCAAGGAAATTTCTCCTGTTGAAATTGTTGGCAGTAAAATGAAAATCTACACATTTTTTCAAATTGAAACTTTATGGACAATCTCTTGGCTGTAGATATTTTCACCAATATTTATGGAGAAGTTTATTAAACAGTTTTTATTAAAATGGTATCATTCAAACTCTGGGGAGAAAAAAGTCAGTTTATCATAAATTATTTTACTTCTTGTCAATTTTGGTTTTCAAATTTATTTCAGCCGGACCTAATCCTTCACCCTTTCAATTTTCAATAGGATTTGTGGATAGGATTCTGGGATTTTTGATTATATTTTAAAGGTGAGCTTACTTGAGTAAAGAAATTTTTGAAGAGGACAGACTTCAGCTCGTTATTCTTTAGCAAGAATAGTCAGTCTTATATGAATTAGTTCTTATATGTCAGATTTTACGGAGACAGGCTGGAGGATTGACACGGATACCTTGAATTAAAACCCACTTACCTTAGACATCTATGAGGGAGGCATTTCCCAAGAAAGGGAAAGCTGTGTTGGTGCTGATACATCTCATTAAGTCCAAACCACAAAGTTCCAACCAGCAGAAACTTAAATTTTACTCTGACTCGTGTAATTGAACAAAATATGAGCACGTGAGAGTTTTTACAGACCAGGCAGGAGCATGTGAGGGGAGCAGAGTGAATGTCCTGGCTCAGTGAGAATGCCACACCTCAGCTGCACAAGGCAGTGCTGGCACTGGCAGGAGGGGCTGGAATCTCTTTCAGTCCCAAGGTCAGGCAGGTGGCTCTGTTTCGGGGGACACTTTTGCTGAGCTGATATTTACTTGTTGTTTCATTGTCTTGACTTACAGGTGATGATTTTTGCTCTTGGTTGAAAAAGCCTCCTCTTGCTATGGAGGTTCCCAGGGACAATTATTGCCAGAAAACCAAGTCCCCAGAGCTCAGATCTGCCCTGATCTGCCCCTGCCCTGCCCCTGCCCTTAGGGGGTCAGTTCACCTTTCTGCAGCTCAGCTTTCCAGGCTATGGGAGAGGTTACAGCTCCACAGGGACAATGGGGACTGGCTGATATGGAAATGTGCTGAGAGCCACCACTGCCTGGAAACATATGGTTATTATTCACTAATAAAAGGGAATTAAAATTTCCCTGGTGATAAAAGTTGTAGAATGCAGTTATATTATTATGAGCGAGTAAGAATATAATTGAGGTCTGGTATAAACAGAGGTGCTGCTATATGAGCTGCTCCTGATATTGATCAATAACCATCTCTCACTGTAATTGTTCCAGTTTGTTTATTGCTCTGCATGGGAGTTATTGATCTTCTCTTTGAAGCTTCTTTGTGTTCTTCCAGTTTCTAATTCATTCTTGCTTTTTTCTCTTAGAGAGTTTAAATAAAAGCTTGAAAAGGATTATCAAACTGAGCCTTGAGAAGAGATTGCTTAAAGCCAGCATTCACACCCCTTCAAAAAGTAAATCAATAGTCCTGATGACCATTGCAGCTTATCGGTGAGCTGTGCAGTGAGGAGAGCAAACTGCAATAATGGCAGTAACTTGGCTCATGCTGGGCTCTGTCACCTCCTCTTGTTGCTCTGTGGAGATGGGAAAGCCATGTCCACCCATGTGCCCATTTTCACTTTAGGTTTTATCAAATAACACTCACACTGAAATTCCACCCAAAATTTGCCACAGTGGCTGCTGAAGAATCACAATAACTTCATATGCTGCTTGATGGGTGGGAAGTCACTCTTTTCTATGGCTTCAGTTTGCAAATGATCTGGAGGGGGGCTGCAGGGAGGCTCCAGTCCATTAGCCCAGTGTCACAGCTCTGGTGGCATGGCTAATGCAGCAGATTCACATTGAAAAGTAGCAGACATGGTTGGATCAGTCAGCTGCAGTGCTGCCAGCAGAATATCCAGAAATAACTTGAAATCAGGTGATTTACTCAATTTGTGAAACTCCCTGGGTTATTTCTTGTTTGTGACAATAGTCACAAACCCAAAGCTTTAGTGCAAGGGAACCATTACGCTCTGTAGTTTCACATCACGATGCAGTTAAATGTCTTTGCATGAAATGAGTTTCCTCCTGTCCCAGGAGCTCAGTTTCCACACTCCTGTTCACTCAGACCTCATTTCACAGGAGCACATTCCTCTTACTGAGTTCCCCATTCACAGCTTCTGCTCTGGTTTTACATGATTTGACATTTTTTACTTGTTGCATTCTACATATAATGATGAACTTTCTGATAGCTGAACTTAAGAAATATCTGCTATAATAACTCTTTTTGACATGATCTCTGGGTGTCCCTTTTAATTCCTTTTTTGAGGAAGGAGGGGAAGCACAGTGTCCATGTGACTGCTGAGGCTGTGTAAGAGCAGCTGTAAATTCTGAGATCCTGTGCATGTCCTGGGTGTTTGTGTGTGGCAGCTCAGGATGGAGCAAAGAAAGGAGAGGGATGAGGCTGCCTGATCCCAGCTTCATGGTTTCAGGGCAACTGCTGAACCCAATTTGGAAACCCTTTCCTTGGCATATGTGAGTGACAACACCCTGAGCAGCAGAACACACATTTAAATACCTAAAAGAGAATCGAGGGGTTTTCAGCTGTTACCAAGCTTGCTGATGAAATGCTGATTACCTCCACCATGAGCTTTTTGCATTTATCTTCATAATTTTTTCAAGACTTGATAGCAAAAACTTCAAGAGTCCCC
This sequence comes from Acrocephalus scirpaceus scirpaceus, assembly GCA_910950805.1. Lineage (NCBI taxonomy): Eukaryota > Metazoa > Chordata > Aves > Passeriformes > Sylviidae > Acrocephalus > Acrocephalus scirpaceus. The sequence goes on from OU383775.1 coordinate 9,747,739, forward strand.
CCTTCTCCTTTCCCAATTTTCATCCTTATCACCAAGTATAAAAATGGCTTGTTTCCAGATAAGAAAAATATATGTCATATAAAATATCTGTGCTTTTCTAAATGGCTTGCACATCTCATTAACTTAATATTTTTTTACACTGGTCACTTTGGATTTATTACTTTCCAGCCATAATTTTTTTTAAATTTAATTTTGACCTGGCATTAGCCTAAAATTAAATTCTGATACCCTCCACCTAAAATGGTCTGGGGAGGAAGCCATTTTGCATTACATTATCGTCCTATCAAATTTAACTAATTTAAAGGTGACATGAATAAAATATTCATTAAAAGTACAGTGCCCATTTGTCTGTGATCTTTAGTGATGTCCCCATTAACTTTCAGTTGACTCTCAGCTGGAAATAGCAACCTCTCTTTCCCAGCTTTTCTGGAACAACTTTGATTTACATGTAAAATGTAGCCTTCCTTCTTGCTCTCTTACTCATTATTTGTTCACGTTCCTTTTTATTGCCTGTCTCTGGGCTAAAATACTTCCCCTCATAATAGTCTGAAGTACTGATGCACTGATTATTATTATAGCAAAAAAATACCATGACATGATTGAGCATCCTTTAACAACGTAAAGAAAAATATTCCAGGGGGAATTCAGCAGCTGGGGGTGGGGGGAATAAATGTTTTCTATTTAATTCAGCAACTTCTCCCTGGTTGCCTTGCATCACTCTTGCCCAATTCCTGCCTCTTGACATGCACTGAACCTCCTTATGAGAATGGTTCTGAAAGCTGTGAATTCATCCACCAGAGAAGTTGTGTTTGGTCCTTAGAACAGGAGAGATGCAAAAATGGGTTTGGATAAAAAGTACCAGAAATAATCTTTCAGTTATAATCAAGGATATTTTCTTGTGCTTAAACAGGAGTCACTGCTGTTGCAAAATGATCTACAATCTTTGAAATGCAATTCCTTTATAATGCAAGAAGACAAAAGTCCATATTTGGAGCATGTCTTGTATTTAAATATAGCTTCATGTCTGGTTCTTATATTTGGTTCTGCACTGAGGAATTCAGCCAAGTTGGGATATTTTACCACAATAATCAGGAGTTGGTGCATTCTGGGCTAGATTCTGAAAAGCTGTAAATTGTGATAGCTCAGCCTTTGATGGATCTGTGCTGATTTGTCCTGGGTCAAAAGCCAGCACAAACTTCATAGCAGAACACAGAAAGAGAATATTCTTGTTCAGTTTTTTGTTTGGTTGTTGTTGTGGTTTTTTTTTTTTAATTGTAGCTGGCAATATCTCATCCATAAGTTTATATTTAATATAAACAGAAATAAAAATTCTGTTGGGCATTTTAAACTTTGTTTGTGGCTGCTATGAAACACTGGACACAGAGAACTGCCCTATTCCCAAGTTACACGTGCAGTGTTATAACAGAGGGATGGAATCATAATTCTTTGCACACTCCACTTTTGCCTTATTGATTGTGAAATGATGCGGTAATTCCAGGGCCTTTTTTCCTTAGAGATTCCCAGATAAAGGATTTTGCCTCTTTCAAAAGTTAATAACCAAACTCAGTTGATGCCACAGGGGTAGGGATGTGGTCCTTATTACAAACACTTGTCATTCTTCTTCTCTTTTAAAGTGGGAGTACTCTGGATTACTTTAACTGAAATTCAACATTTATTCCTTTTTCAGACCTTAGCACCTGCAGCTTTTATGATTTATAAACCCTTGAATTATTTTAAAAAGTAATTTTAAAAAATCTGTTTATCTGTATATGTAATTCGGACCAAAATAGCCATAAGTTAATAAGAGCCAAAATGAATCTTCACAGTCCAGTGTCCAAGCCTGAATTCTTCCAACTTCCTTGCTGAAATCAGTGAAACAGTTCCTTACCTCTGCTGTCTTAGGAGAAATTGGGGTAGTCCCAAGGAAGTCATAATGTGTTCCCTCAGCAGGACTGAGTTTAGAATGAGGCCCAGCCACCTCCTTAACAGGCCTGAACAACAGGGACTGGGGAATATTGAATGGGAAAAGAAACAGCATCCTGGGTGATCTGTATTATTGGGTGATGGATTTTAATTGCATTCTGTAGGAATACAATGATTGCTGTTCTCACATTACTAAGGAGCTGGGGCCCCATTAGGTTTTTCTCATATATTCATAGATAAATTGCAGATTTGTTTGCCACTTCTCCAGTTTTTGCAATAGTCAATACTAACACAGCCATGCAAAAGTGAAAGCTGAGTTACACAAGTTCATTCACAGTCAGAGATCTCGCTTATTAAAAATCAAACAAAAAACACATCCAAAAGAACTCCCAACATCCTGACAGGAATTTAATACCTTTGTAGGTTTGGGTCAATTTTTAAGGAGTCCAGCGAGTACGCAAAAATCAAAATTAAAGTAAAATCAGATTCACTCAAGTCAATACAATGTTAATGAATTTAGGAGATTCACGCCTTGAAAATTTCCTCAGGGTCAGCCAGGCAAACCCTGCCAATAAATGCCAAAGGGTTAACACAAGGTAGAGCAGCAATTAGAGCAGAGCTCTGAGTGAAGTGAAATGGTTTTGGATTAAATTTTGCCTTCTGCATCTTTTCTGAACAAAAATATAAACCCCAGGAAATGAATATTTTTCATGCTGCAGCAGCGAGAATTTATGAATCCAATAATTTCTCAGATGCTACTTGAAAAATGTTTCTTTATCCAAAGGTTAACTCCTTTAGGAGTACAAACCTCTAAATTTTCTCACTGGCTCTATTAGTTGGTACAACTGGATTCGCCAGCGTTATAAATCTATTGGTTTTCCAGTCTATAACAGAATAATCCCTGAAATCTCATAGATATAAATAGAATTGCTAATTTTCAATAAATCTGCAGTAACAGGTAATAGTGTCATGGTCCCCAGCTCCAATCATTTTTGCAATAATAAATGAGACTACAGAAGACTCACTCTTGGCCATAAAATTTACTGTGCAGGGCACAGATTTTAACCCCCAAAGTACTTAACCAATTCCCCTCTCTTTGTTGTTGTCACCGCTGCACCACAGCAGCTATTCCTGAGGTGGGATCAGGGCCACTTTGGGCTGCACAGGTTATTTATAGGCTGATTTGGGCAGGAAATGGAGAGTGTTTTTCCAACATATATTTTCAGCCTGACAGTATTCAGTCCAGAGGGGCAAATCCAGGCTATTTGTAAGAGCCCAGGGACAGATGCAATTCACCTGAAACTTCCTCCCTGCTCAACCCCAAGCCTGAAATCTGACTTTGAGGCCAGACAAGAGCACCAGAAATGGCTTTTCTGGGGGTGCTACAGGTAGATTGTCTTTGAAAGCTTCACATTTTATTATCCCAATTCAGCACAACCTGAGAGTGCACAATTCAAAGCCATGTCTTACAAAGGTTCAGGTGCTGGATTCAACAGTAACTTTAAGTCACTGGACTGCTCCCAGTCACTAAACACCTTCCCAGTTTATACAATCAAATATATGCACACATCTTTACAGGAACGAGGCCCAGAAGAGAATGGCTGGGAATGGATATAAGGGCCTGGAGAGCTGTACTTACTTGTCCAAGATGTTAAAAACAGCTCCAAGAGTGGAATACGCATCCCTAGAGTCCCAGTTCGGGGAGCTAGTGACACGAGTTGGGCTTTCAGTGCCAGCAAAATAACACTGAAAAATATTAAACATGTTAGGAACATGCTGCAAGGAAAAGTTATATTAACAAGAGATGTCTCTCTGAGCTGTATCGATTTTCAGCTCTGGGTGGAAGAAACTCTCCAGACAGACATTTAAACATATTATTGTCTCCTATTTACTCAGCAGATATACCTAACCCGTTTTATGAGATGAGTTCAGGAGGGAAGAAGCCAATTAAAATCTGAATCTCACGCAGTTATACAAGATTAAAATAACCCCCTATTTGTTATGTGGAGCTCTAATACTCACCCCCAAACCACAGGAGCACCTGAACCTCGCTTTGAATCCGACACGTGCTTTCCTTGGATGTGTTCTGCAAGCTGGTCTGAGCTTAACAAAGTGCACATGCAGAATTCTTTTAGCTTGGAGTTGTTCAGCCAGGCATAAATGATCAGTCAGGAGCAGCTGGTGAGCTGGGACCGGCCAGAACACTGGTCCGCTATGCTGGCCAGGCCAGGAGCTTGCACTATCCTCTTTAGGATTTTTCTCTCTGTCAGGGCTGAGATAGGATGAGGGAATTCAAGATTAAGTTCTGCATCAAAGATAAAGCATTTGCATAACAAATTCATGGGACTTTTCTGAGCTGTGTGACTTTGTGTGAATCACTTTGTGCTTCTGTTTCCCTGTTTATCAAGTGTAAACACTTTTATTCTCTCTCACTGACTTCTCTCTGAAGTACTTTGGGGTCTTCAGGCAAAAACTCCATGAGAAGTGACAGAAATAATGGCAGTGGCCATCCTAAAGGGACTCACAGGCAGCTGTTTTCACACTAGCACATATGGGAAATAGGGTACAGCACATGCAAGTGTGGAAACTGAAGGGAAATGTTCAAGAAATGCCTTTAGACCAAAATCTGCTCCCTTTGATGTCAGTGAAGCCCCTCAGTGAAGCCCCTGTCTGGATGTGATCTCTGTAGAAAGAGGGAAATAAGGTGTGAGGAGGTGGTGGTAATTCTTCCACTGAGATCCTTATAGATGATATAGGGCTTTTATACAAGAATTAGAAGAGAAGGGGGAGTTCAAGGGGAAAGAAACACTGCTTTCTTCTCACCTCAAAATGCAGGAAATTATCCATGCCAAAACCTATCCAGAAAATTAAAAGCTAATGAAATTAAAGCCCAAATTATGCTGGCAGTAAGGGGACTGTACACACAGGTAAGTTCAGGGGGAATTTGAAGATAAAATGCTCAGAGGTAAGTAAAAAGTACAATGGATATTCTGTTAAGGGTATTAGGAAGTAAATGAGAAAATGGGTGTGTTAAAAAGAGAAAGGATAAACGATCAATAGAAAATTACATTGAAGATAGCAAATTTCTTCATTCCAGCCTTGGCTGCAGAGCCTGGTGCAAAGCACCTCAGGGCTGCTGTGCTGTTAAAGGGGGTCTGCTGCCCCTGGAGCTGTAGGGAAAGGTGCTGAGGGAAGTGGGAGAGGAAGCAGCAGGACACTGCCAGGCAGAGAGGAGACTGACTCGAGAGTCTGGAAGGAATTTGGGAATGCAGTAGCTGAGTCAACGTTGACTTTTACAGACTCATTACAAGTAGTAAATATTTCAGAAAGCAGAGAAAAACATCTGTCTCCTATTGCAGCCTCTTTTCAGTCCTTCCCTCTTTGTCTGAAATGGAAATCCAGGCTGGAATGTGGATGCATTGTGGGTAATGCTTTCCAGGAGGAAGGAGCCAGCCACCTGTGGAAACACAGGCTGGTGGCAGTACTTCCACTAAGGGTCTTTTAACAAACTGCATCTGAACTGGCTCCTGTAAAACTCTTTTTACAGTGCTGAATTAAACACAAGAGCTGATCTCCTCTGTCACACTCCATGGCATATCTGTGGTCTCTGCATATGAAATATAATGAGATTAAGGTTAATATGTTATTCAAGTAATAGATTGGGGCTCATAAAATTCTGGAAGTTGTGTACTTCGTTGTCTATTTCTGGTTATTTCAGAAAGAAGGGGCAAGATTTGTGGAAGTAAGTAGGATTCCCATTACTTTTCTCATAAAAACATTGCTTTGATTAATAGGCTGAAAATTTTAATAGAAGGATTTTTTGTCTAGTGGGCTCCCAAACCCTTCAGAACATCTTCTAGAAGCTGCTCCTCAAGATAATTTTATCATTTAAAAAAAAAATAAAAAGGAGAAAAACCAGATACAGATATCTTTTCACCTTCTATCCACCTGTTAAATAAATTTGTCATTTCTACAGCCAATTCAGGAAAGGAGTTATCAGATCCTTTCCTTGGAGACCCAAGTGTAACCCTGCAGGTCTCTGGGGTCAAGCCCATACCTTCTCAGGAAGGCTCCGTGCACAATTTGATAGTCAGGGCAGTCATTATCAACCAGCCTGGCACAAGCCTCCAGGGCTTTCCCATGGCACAGGGGCTGAACTGTGCTGCCCATGCCTCCTCTCACCAATTATAAGTTCTGTACAGTTTTTTAAAAGACTGCAAAAACATATCAACATCATTCCCTTCTTTGTAATGAGGAAGCAATTTTACCTTATTATAACTGACTAAATATGCATGGGCTGACCCAGTAGGACCCTCATTCACCCTTATTCTTTCCCTCTGGAAATCATATTCCATTTTCATCGTTTCCATTTCAAATTTTTCTTCCTCCTCATCCTTTCTGTGCGCTCTCTCTTGATCCCATTCTTGTTCCATCTTTATCTTCCCCATGCTGAATTGTCACTCCTCACGCTCCTGCTCTCATTACAACTTCCTTTTGTGTTTGATGCTCACTCACTCCTGTTTGCAATCCCCTCCTTTTTACCTCATGCCTTTCTAACATCTTCAGTGGTTTAGCACTTCTGCAGCATATTTGCTGTGCAGGCTCTTGTGCATGGCTTCAGTTAGATGACAAGTGTCCTTAATGCTGTTTGCTGCCTCCACCCTGATGCTTTGAGACAGTAAAGACCAAGCCAGGAAGCAGAGATGGGTGTAGCACGTCTGGCTGAGCCCTCCCAGAAGAGCCCTTGAACCCAGCTCAGCACGCACTCAGCTCTTCCACCACGCCCAACCCTATTCCTGAGGTGCCTGCTATGGGTACCCCCCACCTCCCCAAATGCAATTCCCCCTCATGACTTCCTCTGAGAACTCCCAGTGTGGACACAAATCCTTTCCAATGATTTGTTCTTAGTCCTGGCTATATCTGGAAACCACAGGTTGAACTGCAAGGAAATCTACAGCCATATGAAAATCACCTTTCAGCCTTCATAGCAGCATCTGTCGGGATTGTTTAGCAGAGCGTGTGAAACCTCCTTCCTCAGTGACAAAATGCTGCACATTCCTCATGCCCATCATGCCTCAGGCCTTGGCAGGAGAGTGAGGCAGGTGATGCAGAGGAAGACAAGGAGACTGTTAAATGCCTCAGAAAATCCATGCCATGAAAAACTCCCTGGGCCTTAATGGCAAAGTTCAGAGAATGCCATGGGCACAACAAAGCTGGGAATCCCGGTGACTACCAGAGATAACTCCCTCTGGCTGGGTTTGGATACATTTACAGAAATGATATTAGCATTGAGAGCTTTATCTGGGATAAACCAAATCACGTGAGTACCCAACCCAGAGAGCATTGAAAGGAAAGGGATAGACAGCTCCCAAAGCTGGCAAAGGCTTTGGACCACCAGGCATTCCCAGCGGCACTCAGGATGTGGTGAAAACTCAGCACTTACAGGCAATGATGGGGAAAAAAGAATTGACAGATGTGAGGCGTGAGCAGACAGGTTATGAAGCCTTAAACTGAGGCACTCCTCCTGTCCTAGGGCAAGCTGATTGTGTTGGAACCATTCCTGCCAATCTGGATTACTTTCTTATGGACAGGAGATGCTTTGGTTTGGTTGACCAAACTGTATTTTTACACCCTGTATGTGTTTTCAAGGGCACACAGGTATTGCTCTCTTCTTGACATTTGAAATATATTGCTCTCCTTTTGGTGTTTAAAAAAACATGTCAAGCAGTCATATTTTTAAGGCAAGTAAGATCTCTTATGATCTCTGACAAGATGAGTAGCCAAGCAGACCTTGGCTGTTGGTGTGGGAGACAGGAAAATGAGAGTTAAAACTTCCAGATACCTTTGTGACACCAGCTAAGGGTGGAATGAGTGCTCCCAGCTGGTGCTGGAGATGCTCTGTGCAAGGAGAACAGCACCACGATTTCTGTGGTTCCTCATGCACAATCCATGTCTCCAGCCTTCCACAAAGCATTGGACTGTGTGTGCATCTTGTTTGGAGGAGTTCAGGCTGAGAAATGATCAGCCTGGATATTTCCCTTTATTGATCTGTGCTCATGTTCACATGTGCAGGGAAATTCTTTCTGTGCAAGCAAGCTGAACTAATAGAGCCAGCGGAGTGAGCAGCTCTTAACAGCTTCTTATTATCATCTGTCTCTTCTTCAGATGCATTCTGGTTTGCCACACATTTAGCTCTGTCTGCTGGAGAAGTAAAAAAGGTCAAATGAAGGTGAGAACACTTCATTCATAATTTTTACGGGTTATTCAGACCCACTGTATCATTACCCCCTGGAAACATATGTTTTCTGATAGCAGTTTAGAAAATATTCAGCACATCTCTCCTGAGCAATACAGATCAGTTGTCACACTTTGTCATTTGCCATCAGGTTGTGTGGTGCAGTGAATTTGCTGGGGTGTGATAAACTGCAGCCATTTGAGATCCCATCCTGATAATTCCTGCATCTCTAAGTGTTATGCTGCACGAGATGCCTTCTGAGGAGGCAGAAGTGTTTTAGTGCATCCCCATTTCAGCTACAATTTAGAGGTTTCCTGGGAGAAATGCTTGGTCACCCCCTCCTACTCACAGAAGGATATGAGCATGTTAAACATAACTTTTGGTTAAAGAGTTTCCTCAGAAGGTGTAGGATTTTACTGGCCCTTGACTTGGGCTGGTCAAGGTGAATATTCTCAGAACCACTTTTTGTCCAAGGTAGCTGCACCCACTGCATTCAGATGTTTGAACTTGGGAATCCCAGGGACTCTGCAACCATAAAAGAGACATCTGTGTGTTCCTCTTCACTGCTTCTTTGGGAGCCAGGTGAGGGGAGGTAAGATCTCACCTGCAGAAGCATAAACAAGAGCCTGTGTTTCCCAGTAGGATTTTACCAGCTTTTTTATAGGGGAGTGGGAGTTTTCTCCTATGTTTCCCACTCATCCTCAGAGCTGGATGGTGCCTGGCCCTTAGCAGCCCTTTGTGCTGATTTGGGAGTGTTTCTACTTCACCTGGAGCCTTTCCCTCAGAGGAGACAGGGGCCTTCCTTAGGGAATACAGCTTTGCCTGCCCCACTGAAGTGCCTAATGCCACTGCCACCCCTGTAAGGGTGAGGATGGGGGTTGGGGTGTGTGGGAACAAAAAGGACTTCAAATCCACAGCCGGTCCTAAAGCTGCTCACTTGAACTGTGCATTCATTTCAGACATCAGTCAGGGTAATTATGTTAATTATAACCTTTTAAAGTAATCCTAAGGCTAGAAGGCAGCAGAAAACCAGACTGGTTCAGGATGCCTTCACCTTTGGAGAGAGGTTGCCACCCATGTTTGTGGTGCTGCAATGAGAGCAATGAGGAAGATGATTTTGTTAAACAATCCTTTCTGTTCACTGTTCTTTTACCCAAAAAACAATGCCCATAACTAGGTTTAAATTTATTCACTTCCCAGAGAAGTATTTTGCAGCAGCTGGACAGGGACCTTAACTATCATTCTTTGAATTCCAGCAGGTAATTAGTGGGGTGTCTGATTCAAGCAGAGCACATTGCAATTGTGTTAATTTGTGATAGTTGTCTGTTTGGATCAGAGTTGAGCCCTGGAAAGAGAAATCTCTTTAAAATTATGTGTAACCCAGACTGCTGTGCAAGGTTAACATCTCAGCTGCCAGGAAAGTTAGGGAAGTTTCTGGATGGAAAGTTAGATGTTCACAGTCACTGTCTCTGTGGGTACATTGTCACTCAGCTTGTTGGGAGCAAAACCAAGCCTTTGTAATTCCAGGTGCTGAATGTAAGGATCTCATGTTGTAAGGCTGGCTTTGAGAACAAATCTGCAGGCTGAATATGGCCCAAACACCTCATGAGTGCTGTCTGAGATGTCACAGAGAGCCTCCGAATCCTCCCCCAGTGCAGGCCCTCACTGGAGTGTGGGGGAGCTGAAGAAACCATTTGTTAGGGGTTTGCCCCCAACTGGGTGAACATTGGAGAGCTGTGGCTACAGGTGAAGATTTTCAGACTTCAAAAAACATCCACCTTTATTCCAGCACTCACCGTGGTTTAGGAAAAAAAATGAAATTGTGAGGGTTTATAGCCTCATTTACAAACATCTGTTTGGCAAGAAGGGTTTTATTGTGGTTGTGTGAGCTGACAAAAGCTTAGAGGACAGGGCTGTGCAGCATCCTCCTGCTGAGCTCCATGGGGAGCCTATCAGTCATCTGCTCCCCTTACGGACTGAACAGGCAGGAGAATGACAAGACTACATTTTTTTAGAATGGCCCAATGGCTTTTCTTACATTTCTTGCTAATTGCACCCTCTCAAATGCTAAAAAACTAGATGCTCTTCTCTCTGTTGCCCCATAATGCTGGCCTTAAACATAATTCTTTTCACATCTCTGTGCCGTGCTGTGCCAACTCTGTGGGGCCCCACACATGCAAAGGTGCTTTGCTTTATGATCAACAGATTTCTGAACCTCAGCAGCCTCTTGGTTTCTTGGTCTCCTGCTGAATGTTTTGAGATCTGCAGAGCACTGAGCCAACTTCTAAGGTGCCATTATGGATCCTGAAGTGAGAAGAAAACCTTTCTAAGCCATCCATTGAAGTGCTTAACTGCATCTGCTTTTTTACCACCACCTCATCAGTGGCAATTTGGAAACTGTAACCACAAAACAACTAGCAGGCCAAGTGTGTAACCAGCATATCCAAATGATCTCAACCCCCAGCTTTCTATAGCTTTTAATAGCCTAATAAATGGATTTTTGGTACTGAGCTAAGTACAGTCATATATAATTGCTGTTATTCTCACATTAAGCTGCAGGGAAGTGGCAAACCCAATTAGATTAAATCCTACCATGTCTCCTTGGGATTTGTGGTAGACATTTAAGCAGAGAGACATGTCACTTCCACAGACCAATTTGCTTGTACCTGTCTGCTTAGATTTATTGTGATTTGTCCTTGGTTTTGTGTATGTTTATTTGCAGAAGCCAGCTCCAGATGCAAAACACATCAGTGGAGCTTTGGAACATTATTTTTAATTAGCTGGGTTCGGTTTCTAGTAACATGCTTGAATTGCTTCTGGGCTACTAATGGAGTGTGGAAAATAAATATTGTTGCTCTTGGATATTTTTTTTTTCTGGTTATAGCAAACTTTTCATGCTATGGCAGGGAGGCTTTATTTGCCATGAGCCTCACAACACAGGGCAGCCAGTCCAGACAGAAAGTTACAACTGAGTTTCCTCAGTTTTGTTCTCCTGTCTAAGATCCTGATAGAGATCATCGTTACACTGGAAAACATCGCAGAAACTGCATGGGAAAGTTGAAATTTTTTGGTTCTTTCTGAATTTGAACTGAGTTGGACAAAGTTTACCTCAGCACCTGGCAGAAGCAGGATACAAAGCAGATAATGCAATGTGAGTCCTAATCCCAAGGAAGTGGATTTGCTTCTCTCTGCCAGGTGTAGTTTCTGAATTGTGTACATTTGTAGGAAGAGGCAGCAAACCCTTGTATTCCCCCTTTTATTCCCCCTTTTATTTCCCCTTTTATTCTGTGCTTGGGTAAGCGACTGTGCAAGGAGAAGCACATGAAGAGCTGGAGATGGGATATGCAGACAATTGCTTGTTTTCTTTGCAGGAAAACATCACTCAAAATTTATTACCAGGCTAACAAGACACATTTCTTCTTTCAAAGGAAGAAAACAATGCAGATTGACACCTAAGAGCAGAGTTCAAAGTTCCTACCAAGCAAGGGCTGACAAATCATACAGTTAAATTCCAAGTGAGTGAGCCCGAAGCCCTGCAGTACTGAAATCACTGGGCTTAGGATAATTCTTGTTGCAAACAGCCTTTTTTACAGGGCTATGAACCTCTTCCTCTGCCCACTCTTTGTACAGCCCAGGAAGCAGCAGTGCCACAAATGCCTGTCCGTCCACAGGGATTTTACAGCCAGACTTTCACCGTGGGCAGGGATTTTATCAAACTCAGGGAGTCACTGGCATTACGCTGGGAAAAAGGATGAAAATCTCCAAGCCCATAGCAGAATCACTGGCAGGCTGAGCTTCCCTGGCAGCTCCCTGCAGTGATGGGTAGCTCCAAAAACCCAGGAGAGGGGGGAAAGGGTAGGATTTGTGCAGGCTTTGGGGCTGGACGTGAGCAGGAGCTGCCGAGCAGGACGAGCTCTGGACCAGGATGCGGCAATGGCAATCGAGATGCCATCTGCTGCTCGCAGGGTGAATAGCTGGGAAGGAGGCTCCAGGAAGATTTCCTCCAGGCTTTGTGTGCCTGCCGTGTCTGTTATGGATATCCACAGACGTCACGAGTGTGTGGGGTGCTTTGGGGCGGCCCGGCTCACAGAGGAGGCTGAGGCACAATGTGGGTAAAGGCAAAAAGGAAGCTGTGGGGCCAGAGAGCAGCAGAAGGAAATTCTGTGTCTTGTGCCACGTTTCCTCATCCCAAATGTACTGAAAATGTTCCAGGCCAAAGAAAAGGATCATTTGACTCCTTGTCATCTGCACATTTCTGAAGGGCTCAGAATTAAGTCCAGCCATAGGAAGAAAGTTCTGGTTCTACTGCAGGTGAATGGGGACAGTTTACCTCAGGGGCAGAATAACCAAAGCCAGTAATCTGACTGAGCCCTGTAAGAGATTTGCAATGCCCTGTCTATAATATGTACTTCGGATTCCTAGTCTGTCATTTCTCGTAATGATTTGTAAATGCATGATGGAATTTTTCCATATCTTTTATCCCTCTCCTTCTCCACATCTTGGGCTCAAGAAGCATTTGGACAACCCCCTCAGGCAGAGGGTGGGATTCTTGGGGCTGTTCTGAGCAGGGCCAGAACAGGACTTTGATGATCCTTGTGGGTCCCTCCAAACTCAGGCTATTCTGTGATTCCATATTTTAGATATTTTCTCTCCTTGGCCTTGTGCAGCAGTGGAGCCTCTGTGGGACACATCCATCTGTTCTGTGTCCATGTATTTCTCTGAACCTCAGACCGAAAGACCATGCTGTGAACACAAGTGACAAGGACAGAAACCCTGGCAGCCCCCAGCCCTGCACGAGGTTACAGTGCCAATGACCTGCGAGATTTGACAGACTACCTGCCTCCTCTTTTTGTCTAGTCATGTCAGGGGTTATTTAGATACCAATAACAGCAAGACTGGAAGCACAATTGCATCATTGTTTATATCTGTCGAGCAAACTACTGGGACCAATATGATGGTGTGGAAACGAAGTCAGAAGATATTTGTTCAATGGTCTCTTCTATTGATAGTTATCAAACAGCAACTCATAATTTTACACAGTGAGAATTTCATGACTGCAGTGATCTGAAGTGTGTCTCTGCTCACAAACCAAGCTGTTTATTTAATTAAGTACTTCTGGCTCTTTGGATTTAATAATTCTAATTAAATTGTTACGGTTATGACTTGCATTTGGATTATGCCCACTGTCTCAATTAAGAATATGAGAAGACCTCATTTCTTTCCTCAGAATGATTAGGATCTGGGATGGGGAAGAACCCATGGTGTCATGGGTGGACTTTCAGGGACCATGCTGATGGGGCAGCTTCTCCAGGGACTGTGAGAGATGTCACCCCCTTCTACCTATACTGAGAGCAGGCAGAACTGTGGGAGAAAGGGACTGGACCTGCAAATATAACCAGGGCTGACAAAGGTTATTCTTTGAATTGCAGGGAGAACAAAAAGGCTTCTCTGCACTTGCAACATTAGGCAGGTGATTACACAACCAGGAGCTGAAGTTGTAGAAACTTTGGGTGGAAAATAACTATGTTTGGATAATGCAAATACCAATTGGATTTCATGGAGCACTGAGTGTATCTTTATAGCCATCAGTGAGTAAAACACACTTGACGTTTCCAGTCATGCCACTTCAGTGTCACGACTAGAAATCCATTCTTTTTCTTACTCTGAGCAGGCCCTATGCTGTAAGATCCTATTGTCCTTCCTGATTCCCCTCAGAAGATGGGAATGTGTGCTAATGGTTGAGAGGAGTGCTGTGACTAGCAGCACTCAGAAAGCAGCAGAAATGAACATAAAATCTGTCCCTGTTGTTGGAAATGTGGGTAAAAATGTGACTGGCACCCGGATCACATTTACTGAGTGACTGTAGCCAGAGGCCCTGCAGGGTTGTAGAGAATGTCCCATCTTTACCTTCTTGCTCATCTTTGTTCGTGAAGCTGAGGTCCAGCACAGCTGTTGCTATCAATAAAAATTAGGGCTGTTACTGATGGAGGTTTCTTTCCAATGTGAACAGTGCTGGCTGAAATTACAGTGATTTTTCCAGCCATGGGTAAGCTTCACTCATCACTGGGGTAACCAGCTCCAGGTGGCCCTGCTTGAGCAGGGGGCTGGACAAGATAACCTCCAGAGATCCCTGACGACCTCAGTCATTCTGTGATTCTGTGATCGCCATCATTTCCACTGGACTCAGAGGCCATAAAAGGCATCTCTTGCTCTTTGAATGTAGCCCTGGCAGACCAGTAAATAAAGAATTTCTCCTCTGCCCCCTGCTCTGACACCACTGCCTCACGAGCAGGAGTTCCTCTGCAACGCTGCACCAAAAGCTGTCATTGCAGATAATAATTCTCTTACTGAGTCTGAGGGAGTAATCACAATTTACTGTGTCCCTCGGGGAGCTTGTGGGGGTGATAGCAGTGGCAGCACAACAGCATTCAAAATTTTGTGCTTTCAAACACAAACTCCTTTCCCATTTAGGAGGAAAAGAAGCCTCTGTTTGGCACTGGGGTTGTCGCACCCACTGCAAAACCAGCCCTTATGGAAATTAATTTGCATTCCTACATTTGTTAACTGGTGGGTTGATCCTTTTCCTGATACTTTTTGTCCCAGCTCATCGTACACCTTTGCCTGTTGGACATTGAAATTCCCTCCCAAGTTGTATCTCCACAGGCTTGTTGGACTTGCAGCTCTGTATTGGTTCAGGCACAGCAGCTTTTGGTGTTTTGGAAGCACATGTCAAAATACAAAACAAAATACTGGTTTGAGCACTCTGCACCAATCCCTTACCCTGTTTGAGGCTGACAGCCTGTTCAAAGGGAATAATTTCCCCTGCTGGATGAAAGATGGGATCTTTTCAAACTTTATTTTATGTCTGCATGTAAGTTAAGCAACACTTGAGTGATAGGAGTGTGAACTACAAGTAGTAAAGCTGATAAAAGCCAGGCCAGCACTGAGAGGAAAAGTCAGGTGTAGGGGTAGAAATTTGAAGATGCATCTACAAATAGAGCCAGGCAAGGTTTGACCTTGGAATTTTTGCATGTGGAACTTAACTTTTCATGCTCCAACTCTGCAGAGGTGGAGCTGGAGAGGCTGGAGTGGGGGCTGCCGATGGCCCTGACAGATGACCCCACAGCTCTGACTGATGACATTCTTCTTTAAAGGGAGAACAGATTTTTCCAAGTGAGATAAGGTTTTAAAGACGGTGCTGGGAACTGTGTGGTACGAGGACCACACAGACCTTCCTCAGAAACTGCTGCTGGCCAGGTTTTTAGGGCTGGTTATGTGCCTCTGCCAAGGGATTGCTTAAGATCTGGGTGCACAGAGCAGATGTCAGGATATTCATTGTGTAATTTAGGAATGCTCTCTTGCCATTTACTTGTTATTGATACTACTATTTTAGTATCTTAGAAAGAGATGGTTATTTTACAAAACTTCGTTCTATTAATTTATTGCGGTCATGAGCGGTTATTCAGGATTCTTACTGAGATGAATGCATGAACATTCTTTTTAATTTTTTTTTTTTTAACAGAAAGGTGAATTCTCAGTTTGAATAAAACAGCTAAAAAAACTGGCACCAGCACATACACGCCTATTTCACCAACATGTGCATGGCTATTTCACCTGTCTACTGTGCCAAATTATTTACATTATTTTTTATGTGAAGAGCTCTAATCTCATGAACGTGGTGTGGGCAGCAAGCAGGCCTCCCTGCCAGCACCCCTGTGCAGTGTCGTGTTTGCTTTCCCCAGTACCCCGTTTTCCCCCTCACTCTCTAGCCTTGTTTTCGTTAGCTCCTTTAATAAGTACTTTGGCAAAGCTTCCTCATCCTCCCCTTGTTTTCTTGGGAAGTTTATGTAAATTGTTTTTCCCACTTGTTTCTACATCTGTGATCCTGTGATCTTTTCCAAAGTCGGATATAATTCATGGACGTCCATGGGGGAATTTTTCTCTAATTAGTATTAGCTTTGGAGTAAGATTTATTTCTTGTGAGGTCACGTTTCAGATCATGCACTTTCGCCCCTAAACTGTTGACTGCTTTTACTGTTATGGCAAACAGAGGCCACTAGAGGACTCTGTTTTCCTTCTTTTTAGCCGTGCTCTGGAATCAGGTTTTGCAGTTCTGTAGTTTAAGCATATATTTTTACAGAGTATACAAATCCACTCGTTTGCATAAATATATAATTTACACAGTAACCGGGGAGCATTGGCCACCCATTTATCAAAAGTGCATCTAAATGATGAGGAATTCCCTACAGAAAATGTTCTTTGTGCTCTGCAGCCTTTTAAACAAAAACAATGTCTGCAGCTCTGTCCACAAATACTCTGTGTGAGTATTTGAGGCAATATTAGGATTCTGTCTCCACTCCTGGCCAGCTCAACTCCTTCTTTGGTTCCAGGCTTTCAAGATACCAGTGGATATAAACAAAGAAGTTTCAGAAGCTTTCAGGGTTTAATGATTTTTAAAACCTTTCCCCCAACTGTTCCCGTTGAACTCTTACAGAAAACTTTCCCATTCTGAAAGGGGCACAGAAACTTTCAAATCACTTTTCAACAGAAGGGGTTCCCCGCAGCAATATTGAAGGAAAGGAACAAAAACAAAGCAGATTATCTCTCAGTTGAGGGCAGACAATAGAAATTACTGTGATTCAGAGCCATTACTTGGGATTTTTTTTCCACTATGTGTTTTCCAAGACTAACCGAGGTTCTGCTGTCAATCCCCAAGGCTGTTTACCCAGCAGCTGGTTGGCCACTGCCCACCCAGCACTGAAAATTGTCTTAATTGCAGTCAAGTGAAAACTGCCAGGGGGCATCTGTCCTCTCTTGGCTTTTCAGTGGCAGCACAGCCCAGCAGAGGCAGCTGAAGGGACTCAGGCATTTGTGTAGGGTTTGAGTTCAGCAGTGCAAAAGGATGGAGGCAGCTCCATGGAAAAGGACAAATTGCCCCTGGGTTCGTGGCTCTAACAGGGAGTGCTCAGAGTTTGCTCAAGTGAGCACAAGCAGAAAGCCCTCAGAAAATCTGCTAATGGCTGGGTTTATTTTATAATCAAGTGACACACTGGAATTCTCTATTCTCATCAACTTACTCTTTTTTAAAAAAAAAAAAATCAGATACTTGGCATTTTGAGAACGTTCCAGTATTTTCTACTTCCTGCAAGGCTTCAGACAAGAAAAGAGGTTAGGGTGGCAATAACCTCTGCTTTTGAGTGGGACAGATGAGGCAAAGGGAGAAAGGGTTCTTGAGTGGCTGGGATTGTAGGAGATGCTCTGCTGGTTGCCTGCTCATTTGCTTGGGCTCTGCTTAGTCTTCAACTATGATTTTGGAAGGCAATTTAGAAGTTATTTCGGTAGGAATGATTTGATAGCTATTGATGCAGTGTTTAAATGCTTTTCAGAAAATCCATCTGTCTTGCAGTCTGTGAAAAAAAAAAAGAAATATCATAAACTTGTGAAACATTTGTCTTAGATTTTTATGATCAGTAATTTTTACAAGATTTCCTGGACTTTCTGGAAATCTGTGATTAGCTGAGGGGTTTTACAGAAGAATGGCACAAGAAACACAAACAAGATTCCCCTTCCTGAGAATCGATTTTGAGTACTGAAAGCACTGAATGGGATGCTTTCTTTAAAAAACAAGTATTACTGCCCAGACTACATCATTTTCTATTGACATTTCTTGATGACAACTTCTGTTTATCCAATTTCTTCCATTTGAGAGTGCATTTGTACATTTTTATAGACACAACACATCCACTGCCTTTGAAGTCTGTAGTGAAATAAAAAAATAATCTTTTCTTTTGTTCCATTTCTTATCCTTGCCCTATTTAGCACAATGCAAAGAATGCATAAAGGAATCCAGCAAAAATCTTTCAATACTGCCTGTATCTTGAGGTGGGATATATTTAGAAAGCTTAAATGATTTAGCTGCAAGTTGGCCTGAATGGTGGGAATTATACACCAAAACTGTCGATGTTCCTGTCACAGTTCATGGCAAGAATTTTAACAGCTGCTAACAGTGAGCACCAAACCTCTCTCCTATCTCCAAATGTCTGTATCTCTGCTTTCTCCCTCTTCATAGACCAGTGCCATCTCCTGCTGTTCTGCTGTGGTGGCAACCCTTTCACTGGGATCCAGAGGATGGCAACTTCTTCCAAGAAAGAAATGAGGGCACTTAGCATTCCCAGAAGCTTCCAAGGAAGGAAAATATGAATTGATGAATTTCAGGGATTTCATGCTGAACTTTAGAAATGAAAATACCTTGACATGGGCAGTGCAACTTTATGTCAAAACAACCAGCATCATTTTATGAGGATCTGCTGATCCAAAAACCCAAACATCCTTCTCCACAAAGTGTAGAACTTAAATGGGAACAGTGTCTGTCCTAATTATTCCAGTTAAAAATTTCTTTTTTCTCCATTTGAACCTCCATTTGAAAGAAGTGGAACTTGGCATGAACTGTCTGTGAAAGAGTATTTGTGGCTCACACTTGGCACATGTCTCTGATGATGCTGGCAGGGCCAGGGCACACCAAGGCAGCTTTCAGGTCAGAATCAGTCCTGAGGGATGTGCACAGACATGAGAAGTTTACATTGCAATGTATGGTATGAAGCAAAGGCCCTCGAATCAGGAAAATAATCAAGCATTTGCTCAGATGTCAGAACATTTTAAACCAGCTGGGAGCAGGAATCCTGCACCGAGTGCTTTGAGACCATTGTAGGCACTTCAAGCACCCTGTAGTCCTGTGCAGGAAAAGGGCAGTGAGTGCTGTTAAATCTGGGGGTTCCTGACCTGCCCTTTCTGCGTAATCCTCTGGGAGAGGAAATGAGCTCACAGGCTGACAAAGCCCCGGTGCCTGCCCTTCACACCTCCCCAGCCCGCTGCTCGTGCCTCTCCAGAGGAGTTCAGCTCTGTGATGCTGACTTCAAAAGAACATATTTAAGTGCATTCCTGAATCAGAGTCAGTATTTGTGAGAAGATCAGTGTAATAAGGATTTATGGGAGAAGTGAAAGCTACTCAGTGATCCGTGATCCATGGCTGCCTGCCTTTGATACCGTAGTTGGCAGAAGAAATAACAATTCTGCTTTGCAGCAGCTTTCATGATTTCCAGATTTATTTGTGTTTCAGACTAAAATAAAACCAAGATTATTCTTTTTTTATAAATAGTGACATGAAACTATCTGGGTTTCTTCAGATCAAAAATACAAAGTTTGAAGTTCACCTGGAAGTGAGTTTGGCCTGCACATATAAAAATTTTAATATTTGACAAGGCTACTGTGTCAGCACATGGACACCCTGACTGCTCAGGGAGCCATGGAATGGTGGTATTCCTGGATTGCAAAAGCCATTCCTTGCTGGAAACCATCCGAGCCACAATACTTGCCCAGATGGAGTAGCTGACTTTACTGGGATTGTGTATTTTTGCACAGCAGGAAAGTTGCCCAGCCCTTGCTGGTCCCTAATGATACAGTCTGGAACACTGGGAATAATTTCTGAGACACTTTCGTAAAAAGATGAGGGAAATGCACTTCAAAGCTCCTGTTGGATTGTGCTGGGGGACTCTCAGGTGTTAAAATCACCTCACATCAGTTACAGACTGAGCTGGGAGCTCACTCTTTGCCCTAAATGAAGCAGTGCCTGGGAGCAGCTGCCTTGTGAAATTAACTGCAGCACTGGTTGCAGAGAAAACTGCATCATGATGTAGTCCTCATCTTGTAGTGTTTTGCAAACAGCCAGGAAAAGAAGACTTCAGGAGTGATTGCCAAAGCAAAAGTGAGCAGGAACTTGGCCAAGAACCAGTGCAGATCTTAATAGCAGTCACTCAGTCAGTTTGAGCAGACCACCTTCACAAATTTACACTGGGTGTCTAAAAACTAAGTGTTTTCTCAGGTATTACAAATAGGTTGAGTTTTGGTTTGGTTTGGTTTGGTTTGGTTTGGTTTGGTTTGGTTTGGTTTGGTTTTAACAGGGTTGTAAAGAGCTTTGCACTGCTGGATGTTTTGTTCTCTGCTGGAGTGAGTTCAGTGGGTTCCTCAGCACGAACAGAGCTTCATGTGTCAGTGGGCCTGTGTGTGTCCAGGCGAGCTCCTTTGCTGTAGTCTGTGGTTTTGTAAGTGGAGAAAAGAACTCTCTGTGCCTCTTCATCAGCTGATAGCAGCATTATCAATTATCTCCCTCCACCTTGTGCAGGGATGGGAAGAGCTCTTACCAACTTTTATTGCCTGGCATTGCAGGCACGCATGGTAGGAGCCATTCTTGCCTCATGCACACTCCACTCCTGTCCCAGTTTTACTTTCCTGACCATTATTTCTCTCATATTTCACTGTCGTCCCCAGTCCCAGTGCAGCACTCAGCCTGGTGATCCCTTCCCCAGTGCTGCTGGTCTGAGATGCACACACTTGGTTGGCAGCGTTTCCAGAATCAGACTACGGTTGTTTTTGTAAAAATTACAGTATCTCTGGCCTTGCCAGCAATAATGACTGAAACAGAGCTACTCACACCCCACTGAATCAGGCTGACACTAAGATAATTATATTTGTGTTATACTTTCAGTGCCTCTCTATGTCACTGTTGTGGACTGAAATGAAATAAAAAATCATAGGGCAGTTCAAAGCAATTAAAGTGTGAGGGCCTTGGCTCAGCTTTCAAAACAGACCTAAATGTTTATCTTCCCTGCAGCATAAATCAGCTCTGGCTCGCAGGGCTGGATGAGGAATGGCTCTTAACAGGGACTCTTGCAGTCCTGGTGTGTTTATTTAATGTTGCAAAAGAAATCTATAACTCCTTGTATTTTTGTGTATAAGAACCTCATAATTCAGATGGTTTCCCTGTCTTGGCTTAGCAATTCATAAACATTAATAGGGATTTCTCTTCACTGCACTGCAGCACTATAAAGAATGCTCTGCCTGGAGAGGGCAAGTCAGCAGAATTAGAAACTTGTCCTGTTCTGCAGGATATCTGCATTTGTGTACAATTCAACAGGGTGCTGGCTTGCACCTTTTTCCCACAGGTGTACTCATGAGAAGAGGAGGAGCTCTTTCCACTTTCTGATCAGCTGTGTGCACATGAAGTTTACTTTCTCTTGCCTTTTCATATTCAACCTATTCTATGAATGATTTAGTGTGACAGCCTTTCCAGCAGCATCGGAGAGAATGTGAACTTTCCATTGTAAGGCAAAAGATGTGTAAAATCTTTTCAAACCCACCAGCAGGTCAGATTTCTCCCCAAGAAATAATCAGCTTTGGCACTGCAGGAACATCCACAATCCCGAGTTTCAGCTGCTGCTTGCTTTCAATAAATAAAATCTTTTTAGATTTCAAGTCTATGTTAAACTTGCATGGTGGAGCCTTCAGTTTGGTGAGCTCACTTTTGGTTTTTTGGCTTTCAGGAGACGAGAGCCTTGAGAGTGTGATGCTTGTAGCTGAAAAAAATACTTAGAAGAGGAGGCTTAAAGCAGGGGTGGGTGCCCAGAGGTGTTTCGGTATGGAAAAGGTCATAGGAAAGGCTCTGGGAAATGGGAAAATTTGGGTGCAGGATGTGGGCAGCATGAGGGAATTGCTGGTTTACACAGTGGCTGAGCAAGAGCAGATTGAATATGCACTGGAATTCTGAGCATTGCAAAGAGGGAGGCTAAATCAGGATACCATGGGCTGGCAGGGTAACATTTGCAGTCAGTGTGGATAAGCTTCTCCAGGTCCCTTCTGGAAATGTTATCCAGGCAGTGATTTCCCACTTTCCCTGGAGCATAGGGCAATTTAACATCAAATTTGTACATAATGTCTTTTAAAACTGTAGGAAAAAATTAGTTTGTTTTAGACAAGAGGCTGAGATGACAGTTCAACGAATGCTGGAAATTTCTGACAGCTTTTTAATAAATTCAGAAGTGGACATGATTCTGTCTCACACACAAACCATTGAATCAATAAATTCTAGTGGATTTATTCAGTATTTCTTCTCTTTGGGGCTAGCTATTTACCAGGCTCTTGAAGACTGATACAGACATGGAAATACAGAAAAATTAACTAATATTTTTTGTTTTATATTTTGGGCAAGTTCATTAGGTCAGTGTCAGCTGGCATGTAACTACGCAATGTTTCACTCACACTTTTGGTGGGATAGAGCTGGCTGGCATTACAGAAGGGGGCAGTGATGTTTCATTTTTTGGAACCAGAATCCCTAGCTAACAAAAGCTTTGGTTCTGTATAAAACAGGAATAGAAAAGCCCAAGGTTTGCTCCTGCTGTTTTGCTTCCTCACTTTACAGTCATTCTTCCTAATTGTTATTACTTGATTTTCTTCATGGAAAAAAGTTCCATCTTGGAGGGGATGTGAAGGCAGCAGATGACACAGAGCGCTTCTGCCACCTGCCTGAGATCTCTCTGGCTCAAAAGGCAAATTCTTGGTAATATTTCAAATTACATAAAAATGTTCATGACCTGTTATCTGCTTGTTTCACCCCATGGTTTGTTTGGCCTCCACCTTCTGACATTGCAACTCATCAATGGTGTTTTGTGACCCCATTCATAACGTTCTGTTTCCTGCTGGGGAGAAGGAATAAAATGTGGGATCATGATAGAAATGAGCATATGCACAGAACAGACAGGCTGCTATTCTAGGCACATCCTGCATCCTTGAGCCGTCAGACACCAGGTTTGATGGGCTGGGTGTTTTTAGCTCATACATGCCAGTGAGTGACAGGACAGTTTCATTATGAAATGGCTCACTGTTCTCACCTGGCTCCTGCTGCCCACAGCACATGGGACGGACAATGCCACAGAGGGGTTTCCCTACAGGAAATGTCTCTTCATTGTTTGCTCTGCCTGACTTGAACTAACAGCAAACAGGGCTTGGGTGAGGGGGATAATCCCAAAAGCCATCCCAGCATTTCCTGAGTCCTCTCCTCTGGCCTTTGCCCCACAGAGCTGCTTCCAGACCTGCTCCTGGCTCACCAGCCCAAGCACGTTCTCCTTTCTGTATCACGTCCCAACTTTGTCTCTTGCACCACAGGAGCCTTTCTCCTCATGCTGGTTCAAGAGGTGCTTCAGCTTCTCCCTGCATTTCTTCCCACCAAGGAGATCCCAAGAGAAACACTGGGCAGTTCCCTTTGATCATTATTTCATAGCAGGGTTGTCTCCTGCTTTTCCCTTGCTGGTTGTGTGCTCTTTTTCCCTCACTTCCAGGTTTTCTCAGTGCTTTTCCATATGTAAGGAACTATTGGAAGTCCCCAGTCTGTAGTGAATTCTTCAGAATTTTGTTTTTCTTTAAATCCCACTGAAAGATTGGTGACAGATAAACACCTTGAGGTACAAATACTTTCCTCTGGTGCTGATACATGTCCACCTCTACCTGTGTTTTGTTGTTTTATCCTGTCAGTTGTTCTTTGTACGTAATCCAAAGGGTACATGGTCCCTTGGGAATGTTCTGAAATATTTCTATTATTGTTAAAATTCAGTGAAATAGCCCCTAGAAACTGAGCCTTTGTGCTTGCTCAATACCTTGCTGAATAGCTCAGCCTTTTTGGGCAAACTTCTATCTTGTCATATTCAGTCTCTGCCTGCCCTTGGAGAAGTATAAATACTCATTAAAAGCCTCATGATTAATTAATCAAGTCAATTTTCAGAGAGTGAAAGCAAAATAGTTTCTGTGGAAAGTTTATTTCTAAACAATTATTCCATATTTGATTAGATTGTACATCCAGTCCTGAACACAGTTCTGAGGTGAAAATGTTTATCAATAACAATTACTGTGCATAGAGGTCTTTTCCCAAAGAATTTTCCAGACAAAAAATAATTTGAGCATAAAATGAGCATTTCTCAAGTAACAAAGGGATATATAATCTTCAATTTGTTACTAGAACACACTGGCAAGAAAACCAGTCTCACCCTTAATTTTTTTGCTTCAATGTTCAAATCACTAATATTTTATCAAACCACTCCTCTCAAATGGCCTGCCACAGGATCAGGGCTTCTACTGCAAGTACAATTGCTCACAAATCTTATTTCTTGATGTAGCCCTTTAGGGTTTGGAAATGTCTTTTTGGGAATAATTGAGCGTGGTCTGACTTGTGATGAATAGTTCTAGCAAAGTTTCCACGGTTTCCCATTGAATTTGAGGATAAATGATTTGCTTTGGAATAAACAATCCTGTTGCTGACAAACCTAATTGCCTTGGGTTTGTCTCTGCAAATATTGTGACAGTGTTCTGGTTTGTTGTGATCTCATTGAGATCTCACAGGGTCCAGCTGAAGCCATTTAACTCTTTCCACTGGAGCCTACTGAGCTTAACCTCTCCCACCTGTCAGCTCTGGGCCCATTAGTGATGATCCTGGAGGTAAGAAAACAGCCAAGAAGCAGTGAGAGGGGTGAGTGAGCAGTCTATGGCAGCAGTTTCAATATTTAGTGTAAAATTACCAATAGCTACTCAAATATCCTTAAAAGCAGAAATGCTTCTCTGAACTCAACAAGTTTTTAAGGGATGGCATCAAAGCCCTTGAGATTGAAGTGGTTTTATGGGTTTAAACTTAACAGTATTAAGTCTGTAAACCCAAGATGGGAAATAATAATAATAAATATTAATCTTACAAGCCACAGTAGTTAAGAAACAGCGCTGGAAGCTGTTACAGAATTTCAGGTGCGATTGTTGGAAGTTGATGTTAATGAAGTTGGTATCTGCTTTTGATAGATCAGTCACTCCACTTATTCAGGGATCAGCAGGGTAGCATTAAGTATTTGTGGCTGGTCTGCTTTCCCAAGGTTATTTTAATTAACCAAAATAACAGCAGGTGATAGAATATTTGATCTAAAATACAGATAGCAGTGGGGATAAATGAGGAATAATTCTAAATGCATGTGCCAGAGGTGTTGATAATTGATAAGCAGTATCAAAGTCCATTTTATACAGAGGTATGTGGGAAGCTGGCTGCCTTTAAAATAAATGAATCTATTTAGGCAATCAACCTCTGCTGCCCAGTCAATGGCCTGCAGGAGGCTGAATTGTAATGTGGCAATGGTAGCTCTCAAAAATGTCTGTACAAATGTTGTGTTTTCTCTTTTCTGCTTGATTCCCTTAGTCAATTTGATGCTCTCTGGTTGGGGAAAACAGGCACTACAGTGTCAGGGAACAAATACTGCTGATTGAGGGCCAGTAAAGGCTTTTGTGGGACTGGCAGCACATCCTTTCTGCCCCCGAAGCTGGTCTGCATTTTCAGATGTGCACTAATGCATCCTTACACTGAAAAAATAAAATTGTTAATGGCTGTAACTCTATGAAACAAACAGGACTCTCTGAGAACCCTGGGGATTTTCATTAATAGCACATACAAGGTTGAAATATCTTGATTTTAATATATAGATTTTTGAATGTGTCAAAAAGGGTCACATTTGATAATGATTTTTACATGTTATTTTATGAAGTGAGTTCAACTCTCTGTAACTCCAAATAAAGAATTATTTCAGAGTTATTTGTAGGCAGAGTAATAGGAATGGAATCTGAAAGTGCTGCAGCTGAACCAAGTCATGTCAGGCACAAACTGAATACATCTGAGATATTCGTAATTCCACTCAATGTCTCTTCCAGCACTAAATGCATCAGGATGGTGTTCCCAGGTGTTCACTGGACCATAGCAGATACTGACTGGTTGAACAGTAGAAATGAGAATGACTGTTTCAGTCCATTTCCCAGAATATGTGCTTAAATACTCCTGGTTGTGTATGCACATCTCGAGGTTTCCTGTACCATAGTAGACTTTTTTTTTGGTACTCATGGAGCTTGTGTTACAATCTCTCACTCCCACTGCCAGACTATTCCTGGCTTCATGGAAATGCTGGGTTCAAAGCCCATCTCTCCTGGTAAGATCCACACACCCCCTTGCCTTATTTAGGCCTGAATCTGGCAGGGAACAATTCCTCTTGCTTCCCTCTTGATATGTTTTCTGAACTACCTCTAAGTGGAAGTGTTACATTTATAAATAAATGTCACATAACACTGGATGAGGCAGGAGGCTTCTGTCAGTTATTTTGGTTTGGATGCATCATTAATTAATGAGTTGAGCCTGATCAAAAAAGTAACAGTAAATGTTTTCATCAGCTGTCAGTGTGACATGTCATTATATAACCTGACAACATTTAAAAAAAAGTTGGAAATTATCTAAAGCATTTTGGTCCATCATAGTTTTAGCATTTATCTTTCTTTAAGACCTGAAGAGGTAAGTGACCTGAGGTGCTCCATAGGCACATCCCCACTGTTCCAGCAGTGCAGGGCTACAGGACAGGGAGCTCTTGGCTCATGCAAAGGTCAGTTGGGTTTCATCCATTCCCCTTCTAAAGGTCCCTCCCTCTGGGCTAGAGAGGCTGGAAGAGAGTTGGTCACACACAGTCCCTTGGGGGGTTGCTTGGTGCAGGATGCCTGAACTCTGCAGCACTGCCTGCTCACTGTTGCCACCTACTACAGTCCTCCTGTTGCAGTTGCAAACCTGGAACAGGCAAAGCAGGTCCTCATCTGCAGAGTAAAAGGGACAGTGCTCCCCTTGCCACGCCCTTGGCAACAGCAGCAAGTGTGTCTTACATTTAGTCAGAAGCTTTGCTTACAGTCAGAAATCTGAATCAGTGATGCTGTTGTGGCCAAAAATACCGCCTGAAATGCAGTTTGCTGCTTAGCAGTTGGGCTTTAGGTGTGGAAAGGTTACAGATAAGACACAAACAGACAGTGCTGGCTTTTAACATGTAGAGGTGTCTGAAGTTGATTTCTGTGGATGATTGGTTGGATCTGTGGGGGACCATGCTCCTCTTTCTTCATCATTAATGCATAGAAGAAACTACTTTCTCACTGAACCCAAGTGCCAAAATATTCATTGGCGCTTGACCACAGAACTTAGCATTGCTTTAAAGGCAGGAGGATTTGTGAGTGTTAAGAGCCCAAACTTGTTCCTAAACAGTTCTCTGAGTTTCCCTGGAGGGTTGTCAGAGGAAAGGGTCCAGCTGCTGCTGCCAAGGATGAAGTTCTTCAGCAGGATGAGGTGCCAAGCTCTTTGCCAGAACACCAGTGGGACACTGCTGCTTTGGGCTGCCATGTGCCTTGATGAGATTGCTGATCCTTACCAAGAGGAGTAGTGCTGATTAAAACGCCAATTCTTGCTCCTACAAGTTCCCTTTCTCTCTTTTCCTTTAGTTTTCCCAGAAAATGGCCATTTCCTTGCACTGTGTTCTTTAAACCATGGTTACACTGGGCTGTTGCCTTGTTTTTGCACACTGTGCTTATAAACTAGCAGATAATTTAGAGCTGCTTTTCATGTAGAAATTATATTTGCCCCGGTATATTTAAAGCAATTTCTAGCCTTGCCTTATGATGTTTGTGCTCATCCCTTATCATCGTGCCATCAGTGATAGGTAGGATGCTCTAAAAATCTGAGCTCCAGGAGTGACTCAGACTCTTCAAGCTATTCATCTATTTTCTGCTGCTTTAACCATAGCTCTTAAACACATTGTTCAAATGCAGTGCTGGGTTCTGGAGGCATTTGATTCCTTATTTTATTGTTTAGCACATTAGTGCTTCAGAGGCTCAGTTAAGTCCATCTGTCAGACACCATAAAAGCACAGGACATAAAGATGTTGGGTTTACACCTTGTCTCTCCTCAGAGCACACCCAACAGTTTGATTTCTGGATGAAAAGTTGCATTGCTTTGAACCTGCTTGGTAGATCTTTCTCTATTAGTATCACTGTCACCCATGGGTTTGCTGTACTGTGGAACTGTGTGTGAAAGGCTACAGAAAGGCACTGCCATTGCATTGATGTTAAAGGGAAAAATAGATTTTGACATTAAGCTATTGTAGCTTTCAGATTTTTTTGATGCCTCCTCCAGATTTAGCGGTTTACCATTATTTCAGCGGTTGATTTAGTAATAAAGTTGGATAAGGAGCTTGTCTTTTTCGTTCTTGTTTATATTCTTGTGGCTTGTAAGAAAAAGGTGATTTTTCTGGCCAGGGAGTTTTAAATCTGTTTTAAGTAGAACTGAAATTTTGGCTGTGCTGTTCTACACATTAATTCCAATAAATGAGGTTGTAAAGGGGGTGTTGCCCAGTTCATCCCTTTGCTCCCTTGCAGCAAAGGGAAAAATTAGAGTTTTGCATCAATGTACAACAAGTTAGGTAAGAGCTCAAGTATGGGTTAACAGAAACATTAATCATCCTCACATGCAGTGCTATCTTTTATATGTTTGTGATTTATACCTGTGTGAGTGTTTAAATTAAATCCATGGATAAATTGATGATGACTGTAAAATTCAGCAAGAATTATAGAATATGGCTGTAGACAAGGCAACACACTTGGTTTAAATCTGTTAGAGAGAATAAGGTAAAAGTCCACGTGAGCAGACTAAAGTCACTGCAGGATTTTAGTCTCTAAAGCTGCTGCAGGAATTCAGTAGACCACTGCAGAAGGTAGAAAATGTCACTGAACAGAGCAACAGAGGAAAAATCCAGGAATTTCAGATTGGAAAATGAAAAAATGTGAGATTTTCAAATTAGTTTTAACAAATATTTTTTCAAAGCAACAATTTGGGTTTTGCTACCTCCATCAAGGTATATGCAAGTAAATTCTTCACAGTTTGGTTATTTTGGTGTTTGGTGGGTTTTTTGTAAGTAATAGTATTAAATTTCAGAAAACTGAAGCTTCTTGCAAATTAGGGAAGGAGTAGCGGACAATGAGAAAATATTCATACATCAGTTCTATGATTCTTTTCTCTTGCTCTTGAAAAAAACCTGTTGGCTTTTCTGTGAGGGAAGGAAATTTATGTGAAATGGAGGTAATTGTGTCTTTGACCTATGGACTGGATTTCTTAATCTGGGATTGTGAATTGCAAAAGTTGAATTCCTTTTGAAACCTAGTTAGCAAATATCTCTGGAGAATAAACCAGTGTGAAATGGAGCCCTGGTTTTATTACAGAGGCTGCTGCAAGGGTGACTCTGTTTCATGTAATTGCTTGGGGACCTCCGTCTGATCTCTTCACTTGAAGCTGATACTGCAGGCTTTAATTGAGTAAGGCTGCTCTTGAAGTGGAAATAGTTTACATTGGGAGATTCATTTCTACAGCTGAATATCTTGGCCTTTGTCTCAGATAAGAATTAATTTTGTACCTCTGCATTCAGCACTGCTGACAGTAGCACTTGCTGTTGTTGCCCCTCCAGCCCAGAATTTTCAGCACCTCCAGGATAAACTTCCCTTTCTACGTGGTTCAAATGCAGTGCTGAGCTCTTTGTCCCTTTCTAAAATACTCGACATCAAGGGTGTAGACAGCCCAGATCTCAAATCCAAGGAAATAGAGCATTGGCAGCATATCCATTGGAAATAGCATTTTAAAGGATAAATTTATCCTTTAGAAGAAAGCAGGATAAAACAAAACTTCACGTGTCTTCCTGCTTTGCAGTTTGGGTTGATTTATGAGTGGATTACTAATTCTTTTAAAACTCAGAATTATCATGGAATGTCTGGGAAAAGGTAAATGTGAATGATAATTCCTTGCTTGAAGTAATGTTTCAACTTGCAGATGGCAATTCCAGGTTTGGCTCCAGATTTAGAAACAAGAGAGAAATCTGAAGTGTTTGGGGTTGATTTTTAAAAAGAAGAAATCCATTTGGAAGGGAACAGGCAGAAAAAAGGGCAGATAAATGAAAATGATTCCCACAAATACCAACTTATCTTGTACATGTCCTAAAGCCCGGCCTACTGTGTGGGATCAGGGTAGCATGGGAGAGTGCAGGTTGCTCTCATCAGTAAATGTTATCACGATAGAAATCTTTGAGTGCTGAAAAGGAGACTTGGCATGAATGAAGTAATCTGTGTAGGTTTAGTCACTGAGAGCCTTTTTGGTCTCTGGTGTCACTCATCTTTAAGAAGGGGCTGTACAATCTTGCTGCTGCCAGTTTCCATCTCTGCTGATGCTAAATGTAGCAGTCTCGGGGATTGGCTGCTGCTGGTAAAAATGCTTTTTGCTGAAAGAAAAACGTTTGGATTGATAAGACAAAAAGGGGGTTATTTTTAAATTCCTTGAACCCTTCTGTAGATGAGAAAACACAGAATAGTTTGGTTTCAGGTGGCAGTAACCCTCTGCATTCCTGGACTCTGAAGCAGGTTCAGTCATGGTTCTGTTCCATACTGGAAAGCAAAGAACAACAAAATGAGTTCCTGTGGAAAGCAGAACCCAATGAGAAAACTTACTTACTATTTGTCTATTTGCCTCCTGTTGCAGGAGGGGAGTGGCTGGTGCCAGTCACAAAGCTTTTCTTGGAGACTGGTTGTCTTGGGTTGGATAGCGGAGAGATTTGTATTCTATTTCATCTGTTGTAAAAGCAGATATTTCTTTATCTCTTGTAACTCCAGGCGGAGGGGGGAGGATGCCTTCTGATAATAGGCCAGCTGTTAAAACCAGGTGTGGCAGTGTTTCTTGTCTCTTTCACCACCTGTCCATCCTCCAGGGAGATATCTTCTGCTAATGGGCCATTAAGGCTCACCAATGACATGACACATTACATCATCCCATTGTGAGATGCTCCACCCAGTGTGGGGAGGGGGGGGGGGGGCAACCATTCCTACCTGGATAAAAACAGACTCAAGAACAGCAGGTATCTGTTTTTTCCACCAGAGGTAGACTGGACCCATCTCGCCACCACTGGACTTTTCCTACTCCTGTACTCCACAGAACCTTATCTAGGATTTATTTGGACTGCTTCCAACACTCTTACCAACAGAGTGTCAGGTCATATCCCTGATTCTGTCTGTCAGGGTTTTTCCAGGACTTTTGTTTTGCCTGCTTGCTTGTCTTTGTACTACTACATTTATATTTTGTTTTCTTTTTTATTCCTATTAAAGAACTGTTACTCCTATTCCTATATCTTTGCCTGAAAGCCCCTAATTGCAAAATTATAATAATTTGGGGGTTAGGGGATTTACATTCTCCATTCCAAGGGAAGCCTAGCTTTCCCTGGCAGACAACTGTCTTTCAAAACCAAGACACTGGTGCATTTTCTGAAGCAGTCTTGTAGTTCTGGAGTCACTGCTATCTTGGATCTTCTTTCCAACCCTATTTGTGTTTTGCACCCTGTCTGTTAATGCAACCACCCAGCCTGGTTTAAAATAAAACTGATACAGAGCAAGCTGAATATGAAGCTCAAGTGTTTTGATGCTTCAGGATTGGATTTCCTGGGGGTTTTTGGAGGGTTTTCCTCCATTTGACTTGTCTTTGCACACTCGTGTCCATCTTCCAGAAGGTTGTTTAGGTAAGCAGTTATTAAATCTGTCTTGGAAAGTGTTTGTCTGTACATTTATCACAGAGTGTTGTGCTGCCTTTCATCACATGGCTGCGATGAGTTTGGGTTATATCATGAGCTTGACTATTCAGCCAGATTTCTTTAGTAGCCTACCTCAATCTTACCTTTAATCTAAAAGGATTTTGTGAGGCATTTACATTCCCTTGGGATTTGTCAGGATGATGACAAAGTATTAGTGCATTTCTATTAATGATATCTGCGGTTTGAATTGGCTAGATAAATACAAATGCTTTCTGCAAATTGAGATGAAATCCTGTCGGAGAGTCATATGGACAAAAAAGTATTTAAGTGGAATGATCATGCAATGAGTGTTTTAGCTGATCCCCTTGATCACACTGACATTCAATATATCCAGTGCTTCTCATTTTCTTTGGGAACATGGGGTGCCATTTCCTACATCCCAGTATGGAGCACTGGAAGAGAAGAGGCTGCTCTGAGTGCCTGGTGCATGCTGGAGCACTTTTGTCAAGGCAGAACTGATTAAAAACCCTTAATGATTAATGTATGATTTGCACATTCAGCATTCATTGTTGGAGCTGAAATCTCTCCTATTTGACTTCAACCTGATGGAATGTTCTCAGGAACGTTAGGCAAAATTACTTCAATCCTTTTTTTCCAGTGAAAGAATTTAAAGGAAGAAAGGTTTTCCAGCTGCTGAAAAATGGAGACCACCTATCTTTGATCAGGTTTCTTTAGACTAACAGTGCTTTAGAAGGGAAGGCTGGGGGTGTAAAAGGAAAAATTATCAAACCTCAAATTAAAACCCCTAACTATTAAATAAAAAATTAAATAATAGTTTCTCTCCCTAATTGTCTTTTATAATATACATAACAATTTGTAGCAAACAGATGAATCATTTGAGGTTTATTCAGAGAACACAGCATTACTTTTTAAACCTAAAAAAAGAATCATGGTCAGAGGACAGACCCCTTGATTGCATTCAGAAAGCTGAATGGAATTCTCCACACAGTCTCTAAGCACTTTCAGATTTCATATAGACATCTTAACAGCTTTTCTGAATGCTTCGATCTGATTCTCAAATTGCCCAAAATCACAGTCCTGAGCTGGATGGGAAAGAAGGTGCAGCCACAGTGGTGCAAAAGGGGAAAGAAGCAGCCTTAATTCTGTTCAGAAAACAGGGAAAATCAAACCAGTCTGCTGGCATGCCTTGATCAGAACTGTTACAGCTCATATCATGTCTTTTGGCCCTAAGTTGGTCTCAAGTCTTGGTTTACATGGCATTAAAATAAAAAAAAAAAAGGAATCAATATCGGTATAACATCTCTATCTTAGTACATTGTATGTATGTTTTATGTCACCCACACAAAGGGGAAAGGGAAAAATGTGACAGGTAATTGTGTAAACCTTCCTAAGATTTTAATTCAGTTTAGAAATTATATTTCAATAGGCATTTGAAATATTTAATTTCTCTTGTTATGTTTCTTTCCCCCAATGCACATTTCTTTCTTTTCCGCCCTTAAACTTTTGACGAATACTATTCCAAAAATAATTCTCCAGCAATGATATCTTTCAGGACCACTTCTGTTTTCAGCCTATAGAAATAATTTTATCTTCTTGCTGTTACGGCAGTGACAGATGATATTTTCTTTTTCTCTACATTTATTTACCTTATATTTACCCAGCTCAGGTAAAAAAGACCCTTCATATATTGAAGCTCTAAAACCCTTGATGTGCTCAGAAAAGACACTACATTACTTACTGCCATTTCCCCCACATTTTTTTGACAGTACAACCTTAATCACTTTTTTTTTTTTTTTTTTTGCATAAGGTTATTTCTGAAATCCAAAAGGAAGGGAAAATGGCCTGTTTTGTTGAGGCCAGGAGTGTTTTCTAATGAATTTTTGTATTGAAAATGCTGTGCTTGGATTGCTCCTGCATTAGAGACAGCTGAGCTGTATGTATAATGTATCAGACGGGATAAACAATGCACATTTTAAATGCTATCCTGATATTGCTCAGGATGTGACTCCCTCAGCAGAAGGATTTGTGGAATGAGAGCCAGAGAGAGCTCATCAATATGGCACTTAATGTGATCTTCCTCTGGTTATTTGTTTAAAATTCTGCATTTGTTGTGTTCTGACTTTTGGATTTTTCACGTTTCTAAGCCATTGCCCACAGTTTTTGTTTTGTTGTGGAAAGGTTGGGCCTTGAGGTGAGGGGCCTGCAGTCCTCACTGCCATCACGGTGACAAGGGCACACAAGATATCTCACTCTCCCACCCACATCAGCCAGTTAGGTTTTGCTGCCAAATCCCAGGGAAATGCCTTTTCCCTATAAAATAGTGTGTATAAGACACTTAAGTATTTATTTTTTTGAAGGTTTCCCCCAGGGCAGGGTGCCATTTTATTCCTGTGGTGAGGCTGAGGGGCCGCCAGAGCCACACCCAGCACTGGCTCCCCTCGTGGTGCCCACAGCCCCCACTGCTTGCTGGAACACTTTTGGCTGCTTGTACTGCAAATATTTTGGGAACTGAGCTTGATCATTGGACCACCAGAGACCCTGGCATCTAGGCTGCCATTTTTCCCCTCAGAGTGGCAGAGAAAGCAGGGAGGGAATGTTCCTGTGAGGGGGAATCAATGTCTGCCGGGCGTGTCAGGTGAGTTGGGGCTGTTCGTACCCTTCCCCTGTCATGGTGTTTGAGAACATATTACTTTCTGTTGTCATAGGAATTAAAATTGCTCTATTTAAATATATATATATATATATAAAAGATTTAATAAAATCTTTATTTTAACCCCCTGAGCCCACTTAGTTCTCTGAGGAGGTTTGTGTAAAAATAACAATAAAAGCCCAAAACAATATAAGTGTGACTTGTACACTCAGAAGTGCACTGGTAGATATGGAGGGATTTTCGACAAAATTGTCTGTAGCAAATCTAGAAGTGTTGTATAGAAAGGGCTGTGTGTGTCCTGAAGTTATTGTTTATTATGCCCCAGATCACTATGTTTGTGGAGTCCTTTGGCACAGCTGGGTGAGCACTTTCAGTATTAACTTTTTTGGTAAGATTGTTCAGGGAAAAGCAGCACTTTGGTGAGGCATTCAGACCTTCAGAGGCAGAGTTGTCCGTGGAGGTTTTGTGTCCCTTCCTTGCACAATCCAGTTTGCTCCTGAGATTTGTGCATTCATCAGGTATCTGGCTGGTTTTGCTCTCCTGCCTGCTACCAAGCAGTGAGGCTTTATTGGCATCAGTGTGTGAGACCCTGTGACTGTTTAAGCTTGTCCTCCTTTGTGGCTAATGTTAGTGCTGCTTCTAACCAGCTATACAGCTTTCAACCTGAATGACCCTTCTTTTATTTAAAAACAAAAATTAAAAAAAAAAAAGTAATCACTGTGGCCCTGATCATGACACATCTGAAGGTATTGCCAATACTGCTCTCAATTCTTACCCTCTGAAATTCTTTCTTTCATGTTCTGGGTAAAGCCCTGCATTCTTCTACATGTTTGTGGCATAGTGATATTGATAAAACCTTGTTTTATTCCTTTACAGCACACTTGACTCAAGGTAACCTTGAAATTCACTTCTGGGACTTGACTGATTTCTAAAATTAAATGGCTTTGTTAATTAACTAACAATTTAGGCTTCTTTATGAAAATCAGGGAAATCTGCCTTTTTGCTGTTGGGAGATCTAAAAGGAGTGACCCAATTGCTGCTTCCCTGAACTAATTTAGAAAGGGAACTTGAAATGCTGTGGGGCAAATTTGGGTTTATTGCGGTATTTTATGTATTCCATTAACATCAGTTGTCGTAGCAATGCAGAGGCAAAATGATAGCAAGCCTTGAATTAGTGTTCATGTTTCAAATAAAACAAATAACATCTTTTCAAAGATAAGTATGGTTGATACTTAGCACAAGCCCAATTCTGATGTGCTTCAGGGATTCTTTTGAATTCCTGTTCCTGAAAATGAAAGAATCACTTTGTGTGGCAGATGCAGAGGGAATTTCCTGTGTGCAAAGAAAAGAAAAACAACCCACCTTAATTAATTTTCCTGCTGAAAAGAAATCTGCAGGGAGTCAGAGGAGCTTCTCTGCAGTTGCCAGCTGTGGAATTTGAATTTTGGGCGTTTATTCACAGAAATCATCAGGGTTTTGTGGTGTTTTTGTGTGGTGTCTGCCCCACTCCCCACCCATTTAATTAGCATCATATTTATGAACTTCCAGTTTAGAACCACTGGTGTGATTCCACCCTGAATGAAGTGTTACAGTGGCTTCCACCTGTGTGGATGGAACAGAACATGAGCAGCTGGGGGTTTAGGGTCAGTCAGAGAAATAGTAAGTCATGGATAGCTTGTTAGACCTTCTAAATGTAGTTAGATTTTTTTTTCTAATTTATTTCGTTTTGGGGAGTGGGCATAGAAAGAGAAAATATCATAAAATCAGCTGAGGGAGATGTATGAGATACTGTCAGTAACACTTTTGCCTTCTTTTGTAAGAACTGTTTAAAGTTACCTGCTCTGTAGTAGTTATTGGAACAGGCTGAAACTTAATGACAAACTGGCAAATCAAACTGTTTTTCCACATCCAAGGATTCTCTTAAAACAAAAAAAGATGGGGAGACTGGGCATGATTCCGCTGTAGACTTCTTGCTTCCCTCTTTCCATTTCTCTGTCTCCCCTTTGCCTCCAACCATACAACTGCAGCTCCTCATTTTGTGTCTGTTCCACACATGAATTATCAGAGCTTGTCTGAATGTGCCACTTAACCTCCTTTCCCTCAAATCCCTTGGTAAGTAAGTACCAACCATATGGGCAACATTTTGGGTACAGCTCACATTCAGAGTTTAGATCCGAGTGTGATATTGAGCTTGGGTTTGAGCATAGCTGCCTGATTTCCTCTCAGAATTCCCATTCAGAAATCCGTATCTGTATAGTGCATATGAGGACATCACAAACCTATTTTTTTACCCCTGATAAAGTGCTGAGAGTTGTCCATCTTTATCCATAAGCAGCATTAGCTGCACTTAGTTCCTGGTGTAGGGAGTGGTTCTGGGAAGCTGCCCAGTGGTGTCATGAAATTGGTGACTCTCAGTGAATTCCTCCTCTTCCCTCCTTGTTCCTTTAATCCCTTTCTGGTTTTATTTCCCTGCTACAAATAATTTTTCCAAATTATGTAAATAAAGCTAAATGGACATCTTTCCAATTTATAGTTGCTATCAACTAATGGTATCAAAAAGAGGCGTAATTAGTTGGTGTGTGGCAGATGGGGATTGTTTCAAATTTGCTAACCTGATAGAGATACAAAATAGAATTCTGGCTACCCAAGGTCAACAGTAAATCACTTATTAATTTTAAGACAACATTTGACCCAAATTTGTTAAATAATTTCTCATTAAATAAATCTCATTAAATGAATGAGATTTTTGGGATCAGCCTGTACTGGTGATTGTTTGATTTCATGGGAAATAAAAAACCTGAGACTTATGAAATGTTTGTTGTTTCTTTTCTTTCTAGTGAAACAATGAATGTTAACTCAAAAAATGTGAATTGTTTGTAATTTCCTGTGGAAAAGCTTCAGGCATCTAGCCTCCAGACAGAAGAAAATGCATCGTGTGTTAATCAGTCAGAACAAGGAACAGGAAAATAGGAGTCTAGATGCAAACATTTCACAAATCTCAGTGATGTGGTAAGTGAATTTTGCATATATTTGTAGCTAACTTGCTTCTGAATTACTGCAAATTGTGTTATTGTAGCCACTGTGACACCAGGGTTTCAAGGTGCTCCCAGGGAACACACACAAGGAAGTTTCTTGGGGAATGCTGGCAAATCAACAAGAATAAAAGCCCCAGGCTTTTTCCAGCATGACTGGAGAGCAGCAGTGACAGAGGGGATGAGTCAGTGGACAGTGCTGGCCTCTCTCCAGCCTTTCCATCAGCTCCGAGGTGCTGGAGGCATTTGCACTCAGCAGCACCGGCTGCAGGAACTTTGGAAGGTGTTTTTATGGACTGCTAAGATGGGGTTGGAAGGGAAACTCAATGCACTGATTATCTATGACCTTGAACCCTTCTCTCTCTCCTAATGAGAAGGGGGAGCATTCCCAAAGGTCTTTGTGGATCAATTTAATGTTGAGCTAAAGGAAATTAGAGGTTAGTTGATGTTCCCAGAGGTACAAATGGGGTGTAAATTTACTCTGCAAGGAACATTTTAAGGACTACCACACATTCACAGGTGCATTTGCAGTTAAGTTAAAGGTCAGGTCAAGCTCTCTGATTTTCCAAAGGTCTAGAAGACAAAGCTGACATCAGGACAGGTTTATACATTTCCTCCTTAGTGTTTTGGATGTTGTTGCATTTTTATCACTGAGGGGCAGTTTACAGAAGTGTTACTTGAAGTATTGCACAAGCATTGAAAGGCCAGCACCAGTGACACAGGAGCATTAGGAGGGATGATAAAATGAGGGTTTTCAGCCTGTGCCCTTTCTAAATGTGGTCAGGTAAGTAGAAGGCAATACAGTTAAAATGTTGGTGCCATGCCTAAACTTCTGGCCTGCCTTATTACAAGTGCCTGATGTCAAAGATCAGGCAAAGACAGCAGGGACCCTGCAGGTCAGTCTATACCTCACTGGGAGGAAGAAGCTCTGTTCACCCTGAAACATGGCAGGAACACTCACTGCATAAGGGAAATGTTGGCTCAAAGTGAGCCATGGCCTTCTGTAAAAAAAGAACAGGAAAAATAAGTCTAAACCATCCAAAACACAAGTGATGATGATGAAGAAAACACCTCTGGATGAAAAAGTGTTACTGAAAAATAGAACCTAACAGCAAAAGTCTACAGTTTAAATTACTTTAAATTGTGCAGCTGTAATAAAGTTCCAAGTGTCAAATTAGCATTTCTGTTTTATTTCCAATTCCAGTTCTTGTATTTTACATTATAACTTCATGAAGGTGCTATTAAGAAAAGCAAAGCCCAGATGTTGTTGTTGATTGTATTGTGTATTGTTGTGCAGAAGGAAAATAATACCTGATTTATGATAGAAAGCACTGTGGAGATAAATGCAAGCAGCAGAACTGGATTTAAATGATGTTGCTACAAGTAAGATGTGTTTTCCCCTTCCCTAACCCCTGTATTCCCTAAACCCCCTGTAAGGCTTCTAGTGCAATATTCTGCAGTCCCTGTACAACCCAACTTTCCTCAAGTCTGAGAGAGATTTATAGTTATGTTACTTCTGTCACTCAGAGCATCGTAAAAACTGTCTCCCCAGCAAGAAAACAAAGATTGCTGGTCTCAAAGAAAAACAAATACTCTGAGCACAGTTCCAGGTGCTCAGGTGCTGTGGATTCGCAGTACTGCCTCTCTATTTTGGGCCATGTTGCCTCTTAGAATCACAGAATACTTTAACTTTTAAAGAATTCTAGAGGCCTCTAGCCCAAGTCTGTGCTTAAATCAGTGCCAGCTCTCAGTTCAGTCAGTTTGCTCAGGGCCTTGTCCAGCCGAATTTGAGGAGATCCCATGGCTTATCTGGGCCTCTGTGTTTCACCAGCCTTGTCTCTCTCTCTCATCAGAATTTCCTGTACCCCAGCCTTGCCTTTAACTTGCTGATGATAAATACCATCTTGCCCATACAGGCAAGAGAAAAGATGATCCATCCCCCTCTCTGGTGACTCACTGGTGTAGTTCAGCACGAGATCCTGTAGACTCATCTCTATTTATACATTAACTGATGTGTATGATGCAAATGGGATAAATATAGGTAATTTCTGGCTTTTGAAGGAGACCAGATATGATGGCAGTCAACCTGGAGTGTCTGCTTTCCATTTTGTTTGTCCTAGGCACAGCTTAACAGCGTCTTCTGAGTGCCTCACAGTGCTTTTAATCATAATGCACTTTCAGATAGTTTAAAAAACGGCCCTGCTGTGAGAATCACTATTTGCTGTTAATATAAAGCATCTCTAAAGGCAGCTTGCCATTACTTTGTGCTTATCACAGGTAACCTCCTGTTTTGTGCCAGGGAGAACCTCTAGCACAACTGAGCTTTCCCATGTGTATAAATACCTGCCTCATACTGCTGCCCCCAGCAGTGCTAATTAGTCATTAATTTGCTTGGCTAAGGTGGTGCACTGTAAGCTCTGAAGCTCATGTTACACCCACTTCTCTGATGGCCTCTTAGGAAAAAAAAAATCCTTAAAAAGGCTCAAATCCTTTTTCCTCATTTTTACATGTTAGCAGTGGTGTTCCAAACACAGATGAGTGTGTGGTGTGGGAAGGCTGTTGCTGTGAGGACACGTGTGGCCTGCTCTGCGTAGCCATGAGAGCAGGGTCACTTGGGGTGTGAGTCACTGGCAATTGGTAAGTCACTGGTAATTGATGTCCATGTGCATATTTAAAACATCATAGACTATGGCCGAGGGAAAAGAGGCACTGGGGTGACTCCAGCAGCAATTCCCATTAAATTGGTGGTGCTGACACGTTTCTGAGTGACTTTGGCTTTGTTAAACACAGCCAAGTGTTGCAATTAAGTTTAATATTAAATGACACCTTCTGCTTAGTTCATAGGTTCATATGTGGGTCAGTTTCTTTTTTCTCCCATTATTCCAGTTACCTGAGGATAATCCAGAGTTTTACATAGCCCAGACCTTGGGACAACGTGGGTGCATAAGCTGTAGTGCGAAATACAGGACTGTGGAGGCACTTTGAGATTTATTGGAACTTGCAGCTTGTCCCAATGGACTTGGCTTAAAAATATATTTAAAAGATAAAAAAGAGGAGGTTTTTCCCATTCCACAAACCACATGAGACTTGGGTTCATTTCTATTTTGCTTTAGGTAAAAAAATTACATTTACTTTGGATTTTTTCCTAGGAAAAAACTAAGGAAAGAGCTTGCACTAAGCAATAATGTTGTGGTGAGAGAAAGGAAAGATTTACCTTCAAGTCTCTAATGTAGTGACTTAAATCTGAGTTTGAGATGATTTTCACTTTAATGATTAATGGTCACTTGGCTACTTTGGGGTGTAAATATTTTTCTTTTCATCTTCAAATTCCATTTGATACCTAAGGGCTTAAATTTTAAAAAGTAGCAATATGCTGCCAGGAAAAGCTCCAGATTTAAAAACTCCTCCTTTTATTTTTTTCTTTTGACAAAAATAGCACATGAATTTGTGGTGGGAAAGAATCCCTAATGCATATGATATCTCATTGGGGAAAATCAGGGCTACAAGTCCCCATGGTGACTTCCAGGAGAAGGTATATCCAAGAAAGGAAAAATAACACTTAAATTGCTTTGAAAAGTCACTTTCTCTATGGAAAAATTGTTAAGTGCATTTTGTTTTACAGAATCTATGAATATTTCAATTTTTCATGTTGATTTGGAATGCAAATAGATACTGAGTTATCAGAATTTGCCAGTGGGCAAAAAAATCTGAATTTCAATCAATTTTGCTAAGTACCCAGCAATTAAAGGTTTCTTAGAAGCTTTACTCAATATTTTTCATTGTGCATGTGCAAGGAAATGTGATCTTGAGGCTTGGAGATCATTGAGTGATTAGTTTGGGTTTTATCCCAG
This sequence comes from Acrocephalus scirpaceus scirpaceus, assembly GCA_910950805.1. Classification (NCBI taxonomy): domain Eukaryota; kingdom Metazoa; phylum Chordata; class Aves; order Passeriformes; family Sylviidae; genus Acrocephalus; species Acrocephalus scirpaceus. The sequence goes on from OU383775.1 coordinate 9,788,718, forward strand.
TGAAAACGTCAGAAGAAGTCCAAAACGTTACAGAGCATGGATTTGGTTTTGAATGGGAAAAAATAAATAGAAATTTTAAAAACAACAAACTTTTTATGATGTTTTCCATGAGGTTCCAGATTCTTCTTGATGAAAATGATTTTTTTTCCTTTCAAAAAAGAGAAAATCTCACTGAGAATCAGCTTTGCAAGTTCCTCTTTGGGTGGTGCAGGTGGTGCTGTTCCTCCTGGGGCACAGCAGAGCAAATGTAAAAGCCCTGATGATTTTCTTGGATAACTTCCTTAGAATATTAGAAATAACAGCAGGGAGATTCCCTGTGTTGTCTCCCATTCTCTGGCAGGGAGTTTGCTTTGTGCTCAACCCTTCCAGCTGCTCCATGTTTGAGGTTATCTGGCTGTGAAAATGGGCTGGATTTCCCTGTGCTGGGACTGTCACACAACAGCTGCACCCTGAAATCCAGAGCTGCTCTTGCAGATCTTCACCAGCTGAGCAATACTTGAATGTGTATTCAAAGTGAAACCTTTTGCTTCCCCGTGGGCTCTGTTTCTGCTCTGTGCCTGGGTTTTATAGGAGTAAATATTGGCTTTCTGTGCTTGAAACTCAGTGCTCTATTTCTCTGGGGTTTTTGTGAAGAACTGTGATATATTGGATGGAAAATGGAGTTTGGGTGTCTCCAGTTGCCAAGCACTACAGCAGACCATGGCTTTTCTCCCTTGTTGAGCTGCCAGGATCCAGTTCTGGAGAAAAATCCAAAGAGGATGTGCCTGGTGTGCAGTGAAGTGGGACAATGAACAGCTTCCACAAAGAAATGCATCAAGTCCTAAAGAAACAAATGCACGTTTTTATTCAACAAGAGGTGGCATTGTAAATGATTGTAAATGCTTCTCTCAGAGAAACGTTAATATGAAATCCTATTTTTTCCCTGTTAGTGGAACTTTCTCCATCCTGTCTGTAGAACAGTGGGAGTAGTGATGGAACTACCTTCTTCCCACACTTCAGAGCTCTGAATTGTTACTCATGGGATATGAGAGAGGACTAAAGCAGTACCACTTACCCATTTCTTCTAAACTGAGGATTTGCTGTGTCAATAAGTGTCTGGTTTCAAACTCTGATTTTTATCAGCCTAGAAAAATGTCCCTTTCTCCTTCATTCTTTGTTCTTCTATGGAAAGTATGTTTGTAGTTTATGTAGGTTGTGCAAGTAGGACCCATTATTTTGTTGTGGTAAAACATGAGTGAGAAAATGGATCATCTGCATCTTCTTTTTCATGTCCCTGCCATGTTCACTCTATGCTGGGTGATGTTTTGGTGCCTCCATGTTGCCTTCAAACCAAAACCCACCTGACTGCTTTCATTTCTACTTCTTTGTCTCAGAGCATCTGGGGTTTTTTCCCTTTATTTTTCGTTTTCTTTCTTGAATTGTATTAGGATCTTTAAGCATTTCTTTTGCCACTTTCTTTAATATGCAGCTTTTAGCTGCATTAGAAGTCATTGTGAAATCATCACTTTTCACACTCAGTCCTATACACAATTACTGCCTAGCATTTAAGTGCAACTATGTGAGTGCATTAGAAATATCCAAAATAAGCATAGGGAAAAAGAGAGATGACACAATTGCTATTTTGATAAAGTAGATTCACTATTTAAAATGTCTTAGCACCTCAGCCAGATTTATAATGTGGTTTCCTACAACTCCCTCCTGGTGTTCTGCCAAGAGATTATCTTGAATCCTGACACCTTAAATCCTGTTGTTACTGCTCTTATCATTAGAACAGAACATCTTACCCATGGTTGCTGAAATGGCTGGTGCTAGTATAGGGTATGTTTGTCTTAAATAAAAAGTATACAGAAACATGCATGAACTACTTCCCATATGGAATGAAAGATAAAGCAACATTTGTGGCTCTCCCTCTCCCAAGATGGGCAGGTGTAAAGCAGGAAGGATGTAAATGCAGATGAATTTGTTTACGCACACATTCTGTTTTATTCTTCAGAAGGTAAAATGTTGTGTGTGCTTCTCTAAATCCTTTCGCCTGTGCATATCTTTGTACATGTCCAAGTTAATAGGTGCTTGGCTCACATAAATCAGAAGATGCTAGAAATGAGGGAAAGGAGTTATTTTATCTTGTTTGGGATGTTCCAAATCAGTGTGGTCAGGAGCTAATCCCAGTGATGGCCTGCCTCCTCCCTCACAGGAGAATTTGTCAACAGTCATCCTTCTGGGGATACTTGCTGATCCCTTTCCCTGCCCTTTTCTGACTTACCAGGAATGTGCCAAGTGCCTGTCAGCTTTGTCCGTACAGTTTACTTCAAAAATCACTTGTGGGGGTTACCAAGGACACCAATGAAAGCTCAACACTCTGATTTTGCATTTACAGTATTCTGCAAAACCAGAATGTTCTCATCATCACAGGGAGCTACAGATTTTGGGGTAGCACTGGTTGGAATAAACACTGTGCTCACTTGTGTGCTCACTTGTGCTCACCATGTGTGTGAGGGACTTGCAGGTAGGAGCACTTTTATGGAAGAGATGATGTGCATGGGAGTAAAATTGAGCTGTTAAATCTCATTGGTCCATACAGAATGGAAAAGAAATCAGGGATTAATTGCAGCTTTTTGCCATTTAGATGAAAATCCAGATAATGACGCTGATACAAAAAGACTTTGAGTTTTCTCAGTTTAATTTGAACATTCAATATAACTTGGTAGAAACTCCCCATTGTTGGGTTTTTAAAAATTTAATTAGAATAGTCACAAATTGTAAATGAGCACTTTCTTCAATACACATAGTCCTTTCCCAGTCAGTGAAGGATTAAAAATGAAAGTTGTTGCTGAGAGGCGAAATCAGAGTATTTGTGTCATTGTTATGCTTTCACATTTTGCCTTTTTTTCATCCTTTATTATTCTTCTATCTTTAATCCTCCCCTCCTTAATTCACTCTTCAAGGCAGTGGGAATGGCTTATAAAAGGTTGATGAAAGCATGAATGAAATAATTGTGTGTTTTGGTTTCCAATCTCACCTCAGTGTTGCAGAAGGGCTGTGAACCATTTTGTTTAAGACCTGAGTGCCTCAGTGATTTGTTGGTTTGGCAGTGGTGTGTGAGATTGTGCAGGTCAGCCCTGCTCTCCTGTGACCCCTTTTGTGCTCTGTTCTGCTTCCCTGACATCCACTCACAGACCTGAAATTGTGTTTAAATAGATAGAATTTACTGAAAGAATATCAGTTCCTCTTCATATCTTTCCTTATAATACTTCATGAACTGAACTTGTCCTCTTTCTTACACCACCACACATAGTTCAGTGATAAAAACACCGTAAGAAAATCTCAAATACATGTCAAATAATTGTTTTCTCAAAAAAATCATCCCATAAATCTGCCATTGTCTGTATCCAGCAGTCCCAGGACAAAGAAATGCAGAAGCTGTTTGCTGTGACTCTGGGGCAAGGGAAGACTAAGCAGAAGTTGTGTTTATAAGTGCCAAGGGAACAGGGAAGTAAATGGTAAATTCTGTGTATTGGCTGCAGGGGCAGGGAGACCAGAACTTGTCTATTTCAAGAATTTGTGACCAGCATCTGAAGCTTGAGAGTGTCATTGGCAGTGGGTATCTGACAGTAAGTGGCTGAAAGTAGCCAGGAGAAGATGAGGATTCCAGAGATTTTCTTTCACAGCATCAATCAAAGGCTTTTAAGGGATAAGGATCATAAAGAGATGTGAACTGAGATATGAAAGAGTACTAGTTGTAAAAACCCACCAAATGGTCCTTATCAACTATATTTGGATTAGCCTGAGACCATCAAGAGTTACTTTTTTAAGGCAGAATCTCAGGAAAAAAAACCCTTTGGTTTTTTACTCCTGTGTTCAAACACAATTTCTGTCATCATCTCATAGGAACAGTCCACTTGATTGTGTTAATGACAAGTTGTTGATGGCAGTTTGTAGTGCTGTGTTGGCACGAAGGAGGGCTTAAAGCCAATTGAGTAATTTATGAGTGTAAAATCCATGCCACTGCAATGCTGGTACTGTCAATAGTTACTCACAGCAGTGCTGCTGTTAGGGTGTGATACAAACTGAGTAAATCTGTCAAATGTGCTCCTGCTCATCCCCAAGGTAACATTGTATCCCACATTTCCTGTGGGCACCAAGGAAGGGAAGCCCCAGGCATTTCCAGGTGAGTGTGAGTTGTGTAGCTTTAACACAAGCACACAGAAGATGAGATTTTCCTTTCAGGACAGTATTTTCCAAGGGCACAGCTTGTCCTGTTGACCTTTGCTGAGAGCCAGAGTCAGGTCTCAGCACTTTGTGCTGCTCTTGGAAGCTGAGCTGCTCTCTTCTATTCATGCCTAAAGTCAAAGCTTTATGGAGCAGTTTAGTGTTCAAGTACCTGTGACTAGTTTGCAGTCTCACTTCATAACATCCAAGACAAGAATAAGTGCTTGACTCACAGCAGGATCTTGCCTCCACCTTGGAGTCCTAGAGGGTCTATTTTGTTGCTGCATTATCAAATATCATCAATAATTTTTGTCTCTCAGCTGTTACCCCAGTGATCATTTCTCTGTTTGGTGAATGAAACCTCAATCCCATTAGAGGGATATCTTTCTGTCACAAACTCTGGAATTCTCATTCCTGGGGTCATGTCACTGGTGCCAAACCCTCAATGTCCAAACTGATGTCTCTTCTCTTTGAGCAGAAGCTACATGCAGCACAGGCCTGAGCATCGGATCTGGGAGCATAATAAACTCCTTTTCCTAATACTTTGGGGAAAAAAACAGCTTTTGCTTGCTTGCATTTAAACTTGTTGCTGTTCTCAGACTTCAGTTTGAATTTGTAAGTGGAAATGACAATTGTCATGCTTCTGATCAACAGGTCTCTGACCACTTTAAAAAAAGATGATTATAATACTATTTCCACTTTGCAGTAGCAAAACCAGATTCCAAACAAGAGGATGAGGCTTTACTTCATCTTACAAATGTACCCCATGGAATCATGCTTCAGTGAGCTTGGGAAAACATGGAACAGGGGCCCAGAGCAGCTGTGAAATCTCCATCCTTGGATGTAGTCACAGCTCAGCTGGACCAGCCCCAGCAACCTGCTCTGCCTTTGGTTCATGGTTAGACCAGACTAACTGCTACCAGTATGATGCTATGCTTGCAGTTCTAGAGACAGGAATGACTCAGGTTTCCAGAATTCCAAAGCTTTTTTTCACGCCTACCACGTCATGCAAGGTAAATTGTATATTTGCCATGAGAGAGAGAGAAATTAAACTCCTTTTGGCACATATTATTTTGCTTGGAATGATATGGCAGAGCCACAATTTAAGCCAGCTCAGTGCCAGTCCATTTCTTGGCAGTCAGAGCAGAGCTGGTGTGGTCAGAGTGGAAGCAGTGTCACCACTGAGCAGAGCAAAAGGGTTCATTGAGGTGTCTCCACGCAGGCAGAGCAAACACCAACCACCTCCTGCATCTGTGAAATCCAATTGCATCACGTTTTATAGACACACAGCTGACATAATTGAGTAATTCTGTTTATACAGAAATCATTCCTGCAGCAGTTTGCTCAGCCAGGGATCTAATGTCACTGGTAACCATGGCACCAGTGTATTTATCAGCTTCCTCACACTTCATTTTGTGCTGGCCTATAAAAATAAAAACAGAATCAGATCTGTATCTTGGTCTCTATGAAGGTTGAGGGGTACATGTAGCAATTGGTTTTGCATCAAGAAGTGTTTGTGATGGAGGCAGAGGCTCTTTGGTGATCAGCCCAAGTGCTGCCCAGGACAGAAGCCCCTGCTGTGCTCACGTGCTCTTCCCGGGTGTCCCGGGTGTCCTGGGGGCATGGAGTTCTGCTGGGAGGTGGGGGAGCTCCCACAGGCCCTGTGTGTGTGCTGTACCATCTGGCAGGAAACACTGACTTTTCAGTGCCATCTCCAGGGACTAGTTTATTTTATCCAGCCATGGCTTTCTATAAAAGACACATAAATCCTTCTCACAGGAGAATGTCCTGATCAGTGGCTTAGCAAGTTTTACACGCGTATTCTCTGCTCTTCATAGATTCTGAGGATGGTGTGTTTGGTTTTTACAGAGTGGAGTGGAATTCTCAGCTCTGAGTCTCCCCTTTCCCCTTTTCCCATGCAGATGCCATTCAGGCATTTTCCTTACAGGTGGAAAAATGGAGCTGAAACCTCTTAGATAGGTTAGGGAGTTGCAAAATTTTTCATGCCTTCATGTCAGCCTCATGGCAGATTTATCACAGAGCTGTCACATAACAAGGGAGGTGCTGGTGCCTGTGTTTGAAGGAAATGCTTAGTTCCAAAACTGGGGAGTAAAAAGGTGTGAGGGAGGCTCTGACAGACCCAACTGTAGCAGTGTGCAAGGGGAGACAGCTCTGCCCAGCCCCAAGGAATGAGCAAACTGCTGAATGGCAACAGAGGTTCCTGCACTTCCTTGAGTTTTCCTGTGCAGATGAGTTCCCAGGGCCCTTGCTCTGCTGGGCCTCGAGTGACACCCTGTGCATCCCAGCAATCATCTCAGAGCCGTCCTGGCACTGTGCAAAATTCTTCTTTGGTTTTTTTGGGGGTGCCTAGGTGAGAGCTGTGGGCTTTGCTGTTCTGCCCCCCCCCCCCACCTTAAAATAGCTGATGACATAAAAATGAGGGTAGCTTTACCATTAATGAAACTGGAAGGGTTTTTTGGGAAAAAATTGGCAGCGACCAATTGCAGGTTCAGATGCAAGTTTTCCATTGTGTTTCTCAGTGAAGAGCTTTAATGAAGATTAGTTGTTAACGTTGCTCTTCCTGTAGAGACATTCTCTTGATGAAGTGAGACCAAAATTATGTTTGTCAGAAATACAAATTTTTCATAGGTGACTGGTGAAGGCCTTGCTTCAGGGTGAAGCTCAATAGGCTTTTAGCTGAAAACTTCAGCAGCTTTCAAGTGAGCAGAGGGGATTTAGCAAAAAGAAAGCAAATAGCACACGGAAGGAGCCCTTTGAGGACTTGCACTGAGACAAGAAGGTGTTCAGTTCTCTTTCTGGTTTTGTTTCTGTTTTGGCTCAAGTTTATTTTGCACCTCAATACATCTCCACTTGCACTTTTTAATGAAACTGGATTGCTAGAGCAAAATGAAGCATAAAGCCACAGTCACCTGTTTGCAAAATGCCTTGATTTTTGTTAAAGAGCAGCTTTTTTCTTTGAGCCTGTGTGCCTGCCACTGGCTGACAGAAATCAGATTTTCCCAGAGAATTTCCTTAATTAAGTTGAACATTTGACTTAACAAGAGAGAAACAACTATATTGGTGGATAGTGTTATGCTGAAAAATAGAGCTGTTAGTCATTTAATAATAAAAATATTTCCTCAAGCTTTGCCTTAAACTGGATAAGTATAGATGAGTCAGAAAGCTCTGGAAGACAGACTTTGGAGTGTAATGGGACAGATTTTTGGAAGCCTTTAGCTATACTATCCTGAATCCCGGAGTGCAGTGCATTTCTGATGGAATTACACACGCTGCTCCTCTATGAATACCAAGAGAATTTCTGGTGATTATGGCCTTTCAGTGAATAAGAAGTGAATTATTACTGATTAAATTGCATTACAGAAATAGAACATTTTCACAGCACTGGAAGCTGCTTTGCCAACAACGCTGTGCTGGGTACTGGGAACTGTTTCAAGCTACTTAGCATTAATGAATGGGAATTACTAAGTATAAACATTTTAAATTTTTTTAAGAGGATGGTTCTACCAGTCTTGCTGATGTTGAGCTATAACAAGACATGTATGAGCAATTTTGATGTTAATTATATAACATCACATTTCTCACTTGTTCTCTGTTCCCCTCCCCTCACTTTTTTTTTTTTTTTTAAAAAGCATTTTACTCACCTTTAAGCTAATGAGTTGTGGGATTCTACAGTGATTTATGCCTGCTTAGGCTCATAATTCAGCATGACTACCAAGTGAGATCACTTGGTATGAGGCAAAGGAGAACTGTGCTTGTTCTTAGGTGGTACGAAGAATGCAGAAAGGTTCATGTAACATTGGCCAGTGACAGTAATAAATAATTTTTGTATCTCTGTTTATATAGAACATTTTCTTGGCTTGCACTGTAAAACCTGGCTATCAAAAGTATTTATGTTATCACTCTACCTGAAGTCGTATAACTGAGGTAACTTAATTTTTTTAGCATAACTAAATCCTACAATAAGGAGTTACCACTAAAATATTTATTACTGTTATATTAAAAAAGTATTCTACATTTTACCCACTGCACATTGTCATGAGAGACTGGAAATAAGAGGTTTTCTACAAAAGTCCTGAAGTAGAAGAATATAGACATAAACTGTGTTTCTTCTCTTTTAAATACCCTGTGTTTTAAGGACTAAGAATATTAGAATGAACAATATACTTTCAGGATTAACATGTAATACTAACAATTATCTCCACTGGAAACAGTCCCAGACAACCTGGAAATAATCAGAAGGGAAGGATGAACATGTAGATGGAGTGAGTGAGACGTGCTGGCATGGGGACATTATTGTGCCTAGAGGGCTGAAGTCAGAGATGGAAATGTGCCCGTATTGGAAAGTCAGCTCAAATCAGGCAGTGCAGTTGGGCAGTTCCCTGCTTGTGTCAGCCCTGGCAGCTCCTTTGGGAGAAAAGTGTGGGGCTGGAGCCATTAGCTCCCAATATCCTCCTGAGAAGCATGAGGGAAGCTCCCACTGTTCACAACTCAGTCATGGATCAATAACTTCAGCTACACTTCATGGCACCAGCAGATGTTTCCTTAGCAGAGGTGGAAGACTTGAATCAGGTGAAAACATCAATATCATTAATATCTGATGTTCCACTTGCAGCTATTCTAGTATCCAAAAGAGCAGGTAACTTCTGACCTTTGTTTTCCCCAAACTGTCAGAAGTGAAAGGAATCACATTTACTGCCGGAATTTGTAACCTGCTGGAGGCTGACACCCAAACACATCATTCAAACTTGTTTCCTCACCGTCTTGTTCCCACATCACCGAGCTTTCATCGCACAATGGCTGTGTCCATCAATTTCTGTGCCTGCTCTACCCATCTTTGTATTTTCCATCAGTTTGTTTGGAGCAAGAAAAATGAAACTTCACACAAAACCTCACAGTTCATTCAGGTGACCTTAAGTGATCCAGGGATTTGAAAAACAGCCTTAGGTTAAAACAAATGTGTTTTCTGTAGACTGTGGATTGGCAGCAAGAAAATTATACTGCAGGGAAAGAATTGGCAAGATGGAAAATTTCCCAAACTCTCGTGGTTCCCAGGACGTTTTCAGACCAAGATCACAAACGAAAAATTTCCAGGTGCTATGGTTTGATATGTTTGCTTGAGGGTGTGTGGGCATCCTGAACATGACCTCTGGCATTGCCTGCCAGGGTACCCTTGGGGATGTCCTTGTTCTCCCAGGAACTCCAGTGCTTTCCTTTCCTTCCCTAACAGCACAGCAACATTGACAAGCACATTTGCATCTTGATTTTTGTGCAGGATTTCTGGTCTTTATTGCCTGAATGAAACCACATCAAATTTTCCTTTAACTCTCTCCCTGGAAGGCAAAAGCAGAACAGGGCCAAGAGCAGAGATGGATTTCTCCTTCCTTTTGCTCTGCTCAGTCTCTTGTCTGTAATTACTGTGTACCACCTAGTGCTATTTTGTAGCAACATATAGAAAGAAATCTTTTCCTTTTGATTAAATGCCGACAAATCCACTGGATGGCAGAGCACAAAAAGAGCAGCTGACAATCCTTTTATATTCCCATACAGACACACAAACAGGGCCATGAGTCTTTGTGAGAATGGCTGCAAGGTTTTCACAAGGTAAATCATTTGAGAACAGAACCAAACCCATGCTACCAAGGCTTAACTAATTATATTAAAAATAATAATTTGATCATCAACAAAAATTAATGAGTGGAACAACCTAGTGCCACCTGCCGTGTGAAATTAGTTTCAGGAGAGCTCAGGCATTCCAAAAAATGCTGTTCAGGAGATTGAGGGTGGAATTTTCTGTGTCCTGAGGCCCCAGTGTTGCACTGCTGACCTGTAGCTGAATTGGAGGAAAGGACAGAAAGCTGTAGGGTTTGCAGTTTGGTATTGAACACTATGAATTAATTACTTACTCAGCACTGGTGAGAATTAAAGTACAGATTTCTGGTAAAAGTAGCATCAGACTTCAAAATGAAATTATTCCACTTTGACTTTTGATGTTTTCGAATGACTTCACCAGCTCCTAAACCCACCACTGTCTTTAGGGAAAGTTGTAGGTGCTATTTCTGTATGGATGTTATGGAGTGAAAAAGAAATCCCACAGGAGGTAATGAACAAGTAGGAAAGAGAAGAAACTAAAAGGTGCAAGAAGAAAGCAAAAACGTTGCATAAAGAGCAAATGCCTGCGTTTGGGGTGGCACTGAATGTACAGGGATCAGCGTTCCTGGATCCTTTCCTCGTGGATTGCCTGTGTCCATGGACAAGATCCAGCTCTGCCACCACTAGAGGGCACCCTCGCATTTAACATGGCTCTTGCCTTACATCATCCCAGCCAGAGTGAAACAGGTGCTCTTTGGGGAGTGCTGAAAGAGGCGTGTCCAAAACGGACTCAAAACACTCGAGGAGTAGTTTAAAAAGTGGATTCATACTTAAAGCTGAAGCCATTTATTAAGGACAACTTCACAACATATTGGGGCCTTACATAAATGAAATCTTCCCTATCCTAATCCAAGTATTGGTAGGGGTTTTCTGTTGATTTTTTGAGGGGGTTGGGATTTTTTTTCCCCTCAAAATATTCACTATTCAATATTCACTATAATCACTATCTGAAATATTTCTTGTTTACTCAAGGTTTACACAACGAAGTTGTTTGGAAATCATTCTGTATCCAGTTATACTTTTGTAAAGATAGTGAAGAAAATCCAGGGAGGTTTTCCAAATGCTGAGCATTGGCCTGCTGCTGCGGCAGCTGGTCAACTCCTGAGGAGGAGCAAATCTGGGCATCACTAATTGCAAAATCATCCTCTCTCTCCCTCCTCCCCTGGTGCTGTAGCAAGAGCAATTCTGAGTCAGTGCTAGCATTCCTGCAAAATGAAAATAGACTGAATGTTAACACATGGTTACAGGGAATGTGTTACTGTAGCCCAGCATTTGTAGGAAAGAAAATGTAAAGGTTTGCAGAGGGCACCAGGCACCAATAAACACGACTGAATCAGATCTTACTTGAGGGACAGAAATAATAGCAAGAAAAATTCTTGAGTTAAGAAAGGTGGGGATGCAGCAGAAGCCAGGTAAGGAAGACAAGAGCCCAGCTGGGCAGGAAGGCTCTGGTGCCACAGGGAAGGGACACAGGTGGTGGGAATTGTCAGTGGGTCTGCAGCTCTTAAAGGCCAGAGCTATTAACAGATCCTAGACAGCTCGGGCACAAAGGTTCACTGAAATACAGTAGGAATTGCCAAAGTGAGAAATTAAGTGCTCTGTGAAGGAGTTCAGAGGATAATTGGATGCTGTCAGTGAACAAAGGGACTGGCAAATTATGTCTGGGTAAATATACATAATTTGCTTGATAAAATAGCAGTTTATAAAGACAAACTCCAAATGTTTATTGCTGAGAAATAAAAATACGCAGGATAAATTTGTATAAGAGGTACCATATCAAAGATGGTAGCGTTTATGGTCCACTTTTGAGTAAGAAAAATATCATTACCTGGAGGGGCTATATGGCAGATTTCCAGTGGACTGAGATAGGGATCTTCCTTTTTAAGGAAAAGAACAATGTAATACATGCTTATGGTTAATGAGATGACATACCTGAAACAAGCAACAGGTCTTGGGCCAGAGGTTGTCTTTGAGGAAGAAATTGAGTTTTCTTCTTGATAGTTCATCACGCTGCACAGCCAAAAATGTGTCAGATATCTGCTGTTTGGGGGACTGGGACTAACTATCAACATCTAAAAACTCTGGCTCTTGGAACAAAGAACTTGCTGACATTCCCCTTACAGAAATACAGGACAAAGCTGTCCAGGTAAAGAGTAAAAACCGCAATATTTTCCTAGAATCTGAGCATCTTTAGCTCTTTTTCCAGGACAGTGTTGCATTGTCAGTGTCCAAAGTGCAGCACAGCATTGTATTTCTTGTATGGATTGTCACATTCCCAGATCCTTGAGTGACTGAGCTTTCTTCGGGTGAAAAATTGTGAAATGCACATTTTTGCAGACCAACTATCTGTCACTGAGAAAAGCCATGAATAATTCTGAGTGAGAGGCAGACCTGAGGACTTTGCAGTCTGCTCACAAGCAGGAGAAGTTTCTCTGAATAAATAATTGGCTGGGAATCAGCCGGTCCATTCCACTTGTTACCAAATCCTTCTCAAAAGAGGAGTTGGCCTACAGGGAAACTATTTTTAGGTATGCACCTTGGAAAGAATATTTGAATTTAGGTCCATGAAGAAAAATATTATTTTTTATTGAGCAGTGAAGAAGAAAAAATTCCAAATACAACCCTTTGGTGAGAGGCCATTAAGATGCACTGTTGTGCGATCAAAGCAGGGTGTTAACAGGGGAAGCTGAATGCAGATATAATTCTGGTGGTACTATTATTTCTTTTCACTCTTTCAGAGGTATAAAGACACTGCTGCTGGCAGGAATGCCTGGCATTGCTCTGTTGGCTGCTGTCCCACCACTGTGTCCAGGCTATGGCACACCCAGGAAGGAAAAGAGGGGGCTTGAAGTACCTTTGCACTGCAGAAATTCATGGCTGGTGCCTCAGCTTTCTTCCAGCTTTTAAAGAGAGTGGAGACATTCCCTGGGGCTACTCTACAGAAGTAGAACAGAGAAGGAGAAAAGTGGCAGGATGTCATTTTTGCCTTGTATCCTGAATTTCACCAACTCTTTTAGTGTCAGGCAAAGAAGAATCTCACAAGGTACAGAAGGGCTCAAATGTGTTTTTTCCCTAATGTAGAGGGGTTGGGTCCTTTGCTGCTGTTCAGAGCCTTTGCAAACAGATGGGAATTTCTACCCTGGCTTTCACCAGGAATGTGTTCAAAGGGAAAATCATATGAACACAGGAAAATGGGGCCATGCTGTGGTCCTGCACCACAAGGGAGTGGTTTACTACCTGCTCGGGAATAAAACCGAAGAACCAGGATTCTTTAAAACATGATAAAGTGAAGGAGGCAATGTTGTGTGTATTAAACCCTTTAGTGAGTCCTGAACATGAGGAAAACAGCAGTGACTTCCCCAGGAATGCCCATAAGGAACTGCCTGTGGGAAGGGGCTCAAACAGAGCACAGGAGATAGTACCAAAAATAAGGGATAGAGAATCATAAACTGTGAAAGAGTTGGAATGGCCCTGAAAGATCATCCAGTCCCAGCTGCCCCTGCCATGGGCAGGGACACCTCCCACTAATCCAGGTTGCTCAAGGCCTTATCCAGCTGGTTTTACAGAACCTGAATTCCTCCTTGGAAAAGCCCTGCTCCCTCTGCAGATGGCCAGGCACACTCTCCTAGCAGAGGATGTCCAAGGGCACCAGTCTCCTCAGGCCGAAGTTCTCCATGGCTCTCCAGCAGAGTTTAAGAAGCTGTGTTTTTGTTACTATCAGAGATACAAGAGCCAGAAATATCCCAGCTTTGCTTTTGGGTGTCAGAGTGAGTTTGCAGAGCTGACAGTGGGAGAAGTCACCTTTTCTTTTCAAGGCCAGACACAAAAATACTTTTGTCAGTTGTGTTACTTTTCAGAGGAAAAGAAAAAAGTACTACAAAACCCCCTCTGTCTGTGGTGGAAACTGGGGTAAGTTCTGTGCCTGCTGTGAAATGTCACAAGGTGACACCAGTTTGGGTGTGGTAGTGTCACTCTCAAGCACCTCTGTCTGGTGAGATCACCCCATTTACAAGTTTGGGCACTTCCTCTCTCCATGGCATATGAGAGAACTGAGGACAAATAGAGGAAGTAACATCAGGTCCAAATACAAATTTTTTATTGTCATGGCTACCTTATTTCAAATAATGAAGAAGTTTGGATAGATGTTTAACAAACATAAATGTCTCAGACTTCAACACCTACTCTGAGGTGCAGTGCTTTGGCAGAAATATGGTGCCACACATATTTGAGTTTTAACTCCATTTTTTTTTCCAGGAGAAAACAAAGAAACCTGCTGAGTTCACCCTGTAGTAATTTGTGGATGAGGATGATCCCTGCCCACCTTTGCTCCTCACAACAGTGGTTCAGCCAAGCAGTTGGAACCCTGACAATCCAGTGCTCCCAGCCAGGTGTGTTTAAGTCTTTTTTTCTACTTAAATCCTGCATTCTGAGCAAATGACCAGAGGTTGATGGCTCTGGCTTTGCCTACCAAATTACACTCTATTAATCTTCATTTCTAAAAGAAAGGTGCTGCTGCAGCACAGGAAGATGGGGCATTCCAGAACAAATCCTAATTGGTGCTCCATGCAGATTTCTCTAACTGAAGGTTCTCTATGGATCTAAACAAGAAAAAGAGGTTTTGTTTTACTAAGAAAGCAAGGAGTAAAATGATTTATGCTTCCTGTTAGGTGCTCAGTGATAGGATCAGTTTAGTAGGTTACAATATCTAATTATTACAGAGAACTCATTCATTTGGGTCACAGGTATCAAAAGACATCCAAGAGATAAAAAAACAATGTACCATAGTCTTGAGGTCCTTTCATCTGCTGTTGGACACAGCTCCTCCAGAGCTGCTGTCAGAGTCTGAGGCAACAACCCAATTTTCTGTCCCTGCTGTTGCCACTGCGCCAGGCTCTGCTTCCTGCAGGTGCCACCACCTGCCAGCACCCAGATGGCCAAGGAGAGAATTCCTGGAGCTGGAAGCAGGAACCATTCACATTTTCCATGTGAGGAGAGCTTTTCAGTCAGCACTGACTGGAGCAACAGGCAGTAACTGCATCTCCTGTGCTGGACTGATGGATGCAGGATGCCAAAGGTTTCCGAAACATAAACAATTCAGCTCAATCCTTTCTAGGTGAGGGGAGTGAATTGTTGAAGGCCCAGGTCCCTAGAGGAGGTTTAGGGTGTTAACCCATCCTTACTTTGTCTCTCCCTGTGAAACTCTGGCAAAAGTTGCTCCTCAGATGGCTTTATATTTGCATTTCTATTAAATATTTATTGTTCCTCTTCTTGCAAGGAACTATTATGTAGCAGACATCCTATATATTTTTATATTCCCATTTTCTTCTGGCTTACATGTACTATTGCCTGAAATAAACATGCTCAATTATGAAAGAAAATCCAATTTCCAAGCTTATTTGAGCATTTTCTTTCCAAAGGTTTCATACAATTAGCATTTGTTTTTTTCCAAAATATGAAAATTTCATTGAAAATGAAGGAAAAGTAAAGAGAAGTAGGACAGATATTTACAAGCCAGTGCAGAAACATGCTAGTAATAGTAATACTGTGCCCCTAGGATGCCTTTCTTCTGAGTACCTTAAAATGCAGGACATAAATTAATTATAAATGCACCTTCCATGGTCTCTCTGAAGTAGGTACTGCTAATTGAACTTCATAGGCAAAGTAACCACATGGCAAAGGTATACATTTCAAAATCCATCTTCCCTAATAAGGCCCTTAATGCATTTATCAGCTGTGTCAGCAAGCACAGTTTAAAACAAGAATTTTTAAGTGCAGTCTTGAGAGAGGGCCCATTGCTGCCTCACTTGAGAGAAGGCAAGGCTTGTCTGACACCGCTCCCATCTTTCTGTGCTGCTCCATCCATTCTCTTTCCTGGAGGGATTGAGGCTGTGAGGCTTTAGAATATTTTTTGTCACTGCCCTTTTTTGCTCAGCTCTATTGCATAGGAGAGAGAAGATTTGGCTGCATCCCTGCACAAAGGGAGCTGCAGGATGAGGCCCAGAAGCAGCCCCCAGGATCAAAAAAGGGGATTGAAGACACCTCCAAGCAGAATAAAAGCCAGCAGTTGATCTAGAGCTGGGATTGCTGCAGATGGGTTAAAAAGGAAGAGTGCAATAAAAAACAAAAGGAAAAGGGAATTGGAGGGGGAACCAGAGCCAGGGTAGGTTTTGCATGGTTGGATTGCTGATTAAAGCTCATCCTCAGTGGGGTAACTCCTGGAAATGACTCTGGCAAGTGAGAGCATTCCAGCTGTGCCAAGTGCAGGAGCTTCAGGGGCTGATTTTCACTAAATGTCCACAATGACTACAAGCTGATGAAGTGCTCCTGGGTTTTCTGCATTTCCATTTGCTACATCACATCGAAAAACAGGGGTTTGAGATTCAGCTGGGCTGCAACTTTTATTGTAAATGTAATTACAAATGTAAAGTAAGCAAGTATATCTCCCAGGTAATGAACTCCAAACCTGGCACTGTGTTGTCTTGATGGAATATTTCTTGCCCAGATTTATCCCATGTACTCATTAAACTGATCTAAGTGTTCTTTTAGAACCCATAGATTTTTTTACTGCCCTATTAAATCTAAATTAAACGCTTTTTGAGGCATTTATAGTGCTATCATTTGCTCCAGCAGGGAATATGCAAAAGAAATGCTCTAAAAGAAATCAGGCTATATTCTCAGGAACTCTAAAATAAAGGCAGGGAGAAGCCAGTGCCATGCTGGGCTTCACTGCAGGTGTCCCTGAGCTTTGCTATTTGATTTTGGGGTTGCTGGTTAAAAAGGCGTGCTGAATTTGGATGGCAGCCATGAGCAGTTCTATTTGTATGGGGTATTGACAAATTGGGTTCAGATGTGGCTCTTTTTGGCATGGATGATCTCCCAAAGCCGCTCCTGTTGGGTCACTGGTGCCACCAGAGAAGCTGCAAAGTGGCTCGTGCCTCTGTCCCTCACCTGCTTGTGCTTCCCTTCCCTGTGGGAACGCCCATACACTGATGTTGCTCTTGCTGCCAAATCAGAGTTTTCCACAGGAAGTACCTGAGTTTAGGGGTGTTGTGGGAAATTGTGTGCATAATGGAATTCCTCACATATCTAGGGCCTCTCTTCTGTGTCTCCTCTGTAGGGCACAATGGTGTGGAAGGTAGATAGAGGAGGACGTATCCAATAAATGCCTAATGCTGCTGTCACTCTGTAATTGGGGTTTAGTGCTGTTGAAACTCAGAGATGAGGTGAGAAAACACAGTCAGTTCACTGAAATGCCAAATGCACAGACATTGCTTTCCAAAGGGATCCCATGGAGGAAGAGAAGTGTTGCTGTGGTCTTCACCCATGTTGTTATTACCAGGTGATTTTGAAGGCTCTTCTACAACAAATTTAAGATGGTTGGATTTAGCTGTGGCATGGCTGCATCTCCTACATCCAGGATACACCCAGGATGGAGGTACTGGAAGTTTGCACTGCTGTAGATGCTTTTTCAGTGTCCTGCCAACTTGATCCTGCTCAGAAACTCTCCCCAGAGGTAAACTGTGGACAAATCCTGTCCCTACAAAATCACCCAGAGATGGACCATTGATGTCAGCAGAAGCAGGATATCACAGGTGACATTCTTGGCCTTCTGGCCTCTGCCATAACTGCCTGAGTTGTTAAAAAATAGAAAAAATAAAAAGGCAGCAGCACAGAATGTCACAACGTAATCACTTTATTGGCACTGATGCTGAATTGGTCCTTGGATGTATTTGCTTTTGCAACACACCTCAAATACCTTTCCCCTGCCCTTGCTATTTCAGTACTGATGTTTCATTTTAAACCCACTTTTTTTTTCTGAGTGGATGTACAGTTCTCCCTAATAACAGCATCAGGGTTACTATGGCTACAGCTTTTCATTGTTGAGGTCTAGCATGTGGAAAAGAGAAAAATTACTCCCAAAGTCACTGATAAATTTAGGAATTAATATTAATATTAGGAAGAGGAGGGAGCAATGGATTAGCTCCCTCACATATCTCAGACCACTGTCTGAAATGAATCTGTATTCCCTTAGTCACATGCTTTCCATTCCTCCATCAATATCTGGCTTGCTTCTCACAGTCAGGAGTCAGAAATGCGAGATGTGAGATTTCTCTTGACTTCAAGTAGAACTCAGGCCGTTGCTGCCATTGTGATTAATGTCTTGAGTTCTTCCACACCTTTTTGTCCTTTCCCTGTTTCTCTTCTGGACTAAAAGGAAGATTAAAGTAGAGAGAATTCAGTATCTTTGAGCTGTTATTTTCTAAGAAGTTAAAAAGGTACTCTGAATTCCTGAAACCACAGTATAAGGATTAGGGTTTGTGGGATGTTTTTAAGTATTTAATATTTTTCCATAAATTAAGGTATTTTGTTGGGGGAGGAGGGAAGCACAAAATCTCAGAGTGAACATCTATATCTCACTAATTTCCAGTGATAAAATGATTCTTTTGCCTTAAAAATATTTGAAATAGTAGCTATAATTCCTTTTGAAAATTCAGAGAATGGGGTGACATTCATAGATTTTAGCTTGTTATATATTCTTATTTTGCTGGGTCAGTGTGGAGGCAGGTTCTTGTGCAAATTTTGGTGATTTAGGGTTTGAGAAGAACATGCCAGCCAATAAACCAGGGATGCTGGGAACTGAAGGCAACCACAGCAAAGGGGCCAAAAGTTCAAACAGTGTGTTGTTCACAGCTGATTTTGTGCAGGGTTGGCCAAGGTCTCACAGTACTCATGAATTATTCACTGCATAATAAATTGCACCCTATGAACAAGGAAAATAGGATAATTTGGAAGAGAGGGTATTACTTCTACCATCCTAATTCACAATGTCTGTAATTTTATACTTTGGAGGGAATTTTCAATATTTAATAGAGGAATCTTTCAAGTTATTCAAGAGCTTGAATTGCTTGCGAAGTCCTAGCCTTTAACACTCAGATATTAACAGGTTGATTTTTTTAAAAAGGGAAAATGTATTTATAGGGATCTCAGAAACAATTTAAATTATATTTAAAATTATTTAATATTCAGAAAATGTTTCAGCATTTAAAGATGTTCCTGTGATTTTTAATGTGATGCCCTAAGGAGAAATATGATGTGGTGAGATCATTATGATAGCAGCACACTGAACTCAGGACATTCCTTCCAATTCTGCATTGCAGTGTTTGAGCACAGAAGAAATTGTTAATTCTCTCAAAAAGAAAAATCAGCAGTAAGCAATCTCTGGAATGCCTGGCAGATTGTGCTCCATGTGGGATGGGATATGGAATCCTTCATAGGTGATCCAGAGGCACATTTGCCCCCTAAAACACAGGGGCTGAAACCCCCTCACCCAGCTGGATGGACAGCAGATTAACTGAAGGTCTGTTCATGTTCAGGTGCTGAAAAAAAATAGGATTATTCTTGAACATCATTTGAGCATAGCCCTAGATGGCTTCTAACTGCAGCTTCAGTCAACTTTCAGGAGGAGTAATAGTATTTTGTAAAATATTTTGTAGGGCACAAGAAGAAAACAAGGACTGTCATCTGATTAGTGTTTGATAGTTTTATCCATTGTACTGGTTCGTCCTCATGGGTTCATTCATTGGTAAATTTAATGGTGTTCAGGTTTTTGGCTTTTCTTAGAAGATATTTTTTCCTAGAGGTCAGAGTTAAGTCATCACTCTGGAGAATGCTCTGATTCTTTGAGCAGCCCCTGCTCTGGTCTTACATGCACAGTTGCTTGAGTTTTAAGGCAGGGACTTTTGGGGAAGAAACTGTGTGTGTTGTGGAGGTAAATACTGCTCTTACTTCTCTGGCTACTGCAGGGACTGGACAATGAATCTGTGCTGATACCATGCTACTGGTGACCTGGCACAAGAGGCAGGTTCCAAAAGTCTAATCTTTCTAATCATCTTGCTTGTACAACTTATCATAAATGGGATTTCAGTGATCATTATTTAGATGTGGCACCTTTGCAAAAGCTTGTCCCCCAACCCCATCGAATTAGAATAATTAATAAAAGGCAAAAAGAATGTAGTTTTTGTCTTAGAATTCAGATTAGTTTTGTAGGGAAGATTTAGGATATATCTGATGTGGAAGTGATAGGAATTTCCACTGAAGAATGAATGTGTAGAACTGTACAATACTGCAGTATATATTGAGAGCTGTATTTGGAGTGCTGGAGCACTTGTACTCGGATTCCTGAGATGCCTTTAAAACCTGCCCTTTTATAAATGCAATACATAAAATACACCTCATTTTGTGAAAAAAAACTGGAGTATTTCCCCATTAGGAAAACTTCTGGCTTGCAGCCTGGATAACAGCTTTGAATGTTTGGGGGTTATTCAATCAGTTAAGAAGAGGGTGCTGGTGACCACTTTGTGTCTCTGTGTTGAGTGGAGTTTGAAGTCTGTGCTGTATCTTGTCAGGGATGTTTACTTGAGTGATAAAAGTATACCCATGATGTGAGAAATTCTAGGATGCACAGTTCTGTGGATGTAAAAATGTCTTGATTAAATATGTCCATCAAAGCAAGATCACTCATAGGCAAGAAACTTTATATGTATACATTTATGTATCTGTATTACTTCAAAAATTAATGCATAACATTCTTGGGGAAATAGCACAGGCAAATGCCTAATGAAGTGTCAAATATAAGGAAAATGCAAAACATGAAGATAGTGTTAGGTGATCAGCAGCTGCAAACATGAAATTTTAATGTCTGAGAAAGGCAACCACCTCAGCTTTGATTAACAAAGCATTGCATTCAACATTATCATCTATTTGGCAGATGTAATAATATCAGAAATGAAAAGTACAATTGTTTTGCTTCCAGTAGGTTTTATCATGTTTGTGCATTAGTTGAGTCATGCCAGAGTGTGTTTGCTTGGTGATGGAAAAGGGAGGACATCTCTTTAGATAGAAACACTTTGACGTGTGCACAGGAGACATTTTTCCATTTCGCTTTCATTCCTTGAGTTTCTGCTGAAGGAATTTGTTATAAATGGAGAAATAAAGCTCATGTTCCTTCTTGTATGTTGGCCAATCTTCCTGAAGAGGGTTGGGGCAGGTCTCAGTACAAGGTCTAACTCTCCATAAGATCAAAGAGCATCAAAGGGCACTGTTTTTCTAGCCTTGCTCTGACACTTTCATTTCAAAAGAAAATGCTGGGGTTTGTGACCTGTGTGAGGAGCCTGTGTCTCACACTAGGCTGGCTGGGAGGCCAAGGTGAAGGAAGGCCCAATTTCTTAATCCTGGCATGCTCCTCCTGAAAGCAGCTGTGACTGTTGAGGCACTTCTGGAAGAGCTCAAACCCAGAGGGGGTAGTGCTTGACCAGAGGCTGCCCTGTGTCAGCAACAGGCACTGGTACCTGACCCTGTTCAGCTCCTGAGGCAGTGCTCTCTGTGGTCATGTATTCTCATCTCAGGCTCCTGTTGAACACTTCCCTGCTGTGCTTGACTGACTGCACAGGAGAGAATTGCATTGCATTTCGTATTGTTGTACTAAATGCTGGGACTATTTCAATATTATGATGTATGATTTGCATATCCAGACTGATACAGCTATCAACAAAGAGAACCAGTTACTAAATTCACTGTTGCTCAAGTGTCAAGTGTTACATGAGAAATATATAGGCTGACAGAGGAAGAAACAAGAGCATTTAATCTCTTAGGTTTACTTACAGAAGTAAACATTTGCCTTAATTGTTTTGCTGAAGCTGTTGATTGTGGTTGTTGCAGTTCCCAGGTTTTAGTTGCTTTTTCTTCCAGCTTTCTGCTCCTCCCCAGATTCAGTTGTGCAGCAGGACAGTTGGTGGGATGTGGTGAGAGCATGTGCAAACTGACAGGGTCAGGTGCCCCTCTGAATGGAGCAGTCTCCAGCTTGGTTTTAACGTGTTAATTGTCTTCACTGCCAAAAACCAGCCATGACTCATTTCTTCAGTCTCCTCTCTTGAGAGTGCTTTGCTGACTTGGGCACTTGTCTTCTTTCTTCAGTTCTTCTCTCCTGACACTTCGAGTTGCCAACTTCTGCTTTGAAATCTGTGCTTCTCTGTCAGTCAGGAGCTCTGGGCAAACCCAGGACAACAGAACACAGAAATTCAGCTTTACTGCATGTGGTAGATCCAAGCTTGGTGTCTTAAGGAAGGAGGTTCTGCACAATTGATTTTTCTGTGTCTTGGTGCTTTACTCCCTCACCTTCTCAGTGGATGTCTTAGGCTGATGGACATTTTAAACTGGATATCACAGTGGGGTTAAATAATCAGGATAAAACCCCCTAATTTGGGGGTTTACCTTTTCCTCAAAACTGACATCTCAGCCTAAATTTGAAAGTTTATAAATCTTAATCATGTCAGCTCCCAGTGTCTCTCTCAATCTATTTTGTTTCCCTGTGGCATTCCTGGACTCTCTCATCTCTTCATCTCCTATTCATTTAACTGTACTCCACGCTCCATAACTGGTCAATTAACCACTCCAACATTGCAGTGCAGTTGTAGGGGGATTAGAGAGCAGCACAGGGATGAATGGGTACCACGGGTATTTTTTCTGGGCATTTCTAATCTTTGGAAGCAGCAGAAACTGTTTAATGTGGGGTGTTAAACTGCAGAACTATGTGGGTCAGGTATTCATTAGTAATGTTTTGGGGACAGATCCTTGGGTAGTACAGATGTCATGGCTCCATCCACATTCATTGAACTGCTTTGTGGTAGGGAAGCTCCAAAGAGAAATGGGGTCTCACTCTCTGTAATTGCCTGGAAAATGTTTCCTTTGTGCTTAGATTCTGTGCCTAATAAATCTAATTAAGTACGATAAATTCACATTATTTTATAGGTTTGGTTTTTTAAAGGGAGTTGAATACCTTGAGGTGTTGTTTTGCCTAAAGCCTCTCAGCCATTGATAAAAAAATTCTTGTGCACACTATTTTTAAAGGCATTTTACAAAGGAACTCCCAAACAGTTTTGCTGTGATAGGATTATAACAGTGGATTGTACTCTCTTTTGGATACTTTTCAGGAGTTTATGCATGTAGCTAATGGGCATTACTCAGTAAAGAAAATTATTACTAACTGCAATGCTAAAGAAAAGGCAAAAGGAAGTCACCGAACAATTCCATTGTGTCTTGGAAGTAACTCTTGGGATTTAAAAACGTCAAAATAATTTCACAACTCCAATGGAGCACAGAGAATTCAGAGTAGTCTTTGTGATGATAAAACAACCATTGTAATTCCTGTAATTTAACCCTGGGATATATTAATTTTAAAACGCTGAAGTGTATGAATTTGTTAGCAGAAGTTAAATAACAACAAATATGTCTGGAATATCAGTTCATCATTTATACTGGAGAGACACCAGGCAATCTGGCAGCTGGAACCAAAATCAAGCGGAGGACAAAGTAGGAGAAACAACTGATTAAAGGGCCATGAATAATTTATACTAACTCAACACGGCATCAGATAGGGAGGTAAACCCCCCTTGGCAGAGCCCTCCTGGGCACTTGTGCAAGAGGCCTCAGCAATCAGCTCCCTGCTGGGCCATTTCTCCACCCCAGGGAGGCCGTGGTCCCTTAAGCAATTTGCATTCCATCACTGCAGTTGAATTAGGTGCTTTTCTTAATGGCACATGACAAATGTGCTTCATACCTTGCTTCCAGAAAAGAAGAGTGTCGAACATTTGACACTTCCACGTGTATTTCCCTAAGCTTCAAAACTCACCTGTAATCTGCAGGGTATGCTGAGGGAGAGCACAAACTCCTTATGGTTATTCTCTCTGCATCTCCATCCTCTACCTCCTCCTATTCTTCATTCTTCTAAATGAAAACAGGGCATTATTTGTAGCCCAGGTACAGCTCTTCTGACTGCAGTGAGAGTGGAAATAGGACTCAGGTAGATAAGGTGTGATGGAGTGGTATTAGGCTCGCTGGTAGGCAGATGAAAGATAGGGTTTGGATTAGTGGATGATATCAAGGATAATGAATGATGGCATCTTCTGAGGTCTAAAATTCCAGATTCCTAGCAGTAAACTCAGTACAGTACCTAACAATAAGCAAATTGCTAAAATGAGAAGCAGAGCTGTGCACAGAAGAGAGATGGTGTAGTTTAGCCCCGGGGAATAAGAGCTGAATAAATGAATGGACAACAGAGACTCTGTTTACCTTGCCTTAGATAAAGAAACTTCTTACTCAGCTCACAGAGTTGGGCTTGCACCGTGCAGATACATTTTTGCATTTGGAAATAGGAAATGCACATCTAAAGTTTTGGGTTTTTCAAACTTTTGCCAAGGAGAAGAAAATCATATCTTTATTTATTTTGGCTTTTTCTTTTTTCTCTCAGGCTGTAGTCAGAAATTGCACTTTCACCTGCATATTCTTGTGAAGTTCAGTTTGCAAAGGCGTGAGTATCTTCAGTGAGGTCTGTGGGTCAGTACTTGCCTGAGCACTGCTCTGGGCTTCTGGCTGAACCCAGCACAGGAGAACCAGGGGGTCTCTTGCTCACCTTTCCTGA
Source organism: Acrocephalus scirpaceus scirpaceus (assembly GCA_910950805.1). Classification (NCBI taxonomy): domain Eukaryota; kingdom Metazoa; phylum Chordata; class Aves; order Passeriformes; family Sylviidae; genus Acrocephalus; species Acrocephalus scirpaceus. The sequence goes on from OU383775.1 coordinate 9,813,073, forward strand.
CTTCTCAGAACTTGAGAGACGCACTGGGCTCACAGAGACACCTTCTGCTGGCTTTAAAAGCATCTCCTTCAGTGCCAGAGGTGAATCTCTTTCATGTAATTCCTGTGATTCTTCTGCCCAGACAGCAGCAGAACAAAGAGCATACGGCTGCAAAGCACCAGAGATCTGGGAGCTCCTGCAGCACTGAGCTCATCACTCTTTTTTTGTGTTTTCTGGCTTAAGTCCCAGTATTGCTGAGAGCACACAGCCCAATAGGCATTAATCCCAGAATCCCATTCAGGCTGTGGAAATATTTCAATGTGTTTAAGCTTGGCTGGAGATGTCTTCCCTAACTGAAGCTGTAAGAAAAACACCAAACACCTCCACTCCCAGTGCTTAACTTTAAGGATAACTTCCCTGGGCAAATAAATTGTGAAAATGCTCTTGCTTTGTTCCAGAGAGGACTTGCTAAGCAGACCTGGGCTAAATGAAAATGGAAAGGAATTTGCCCCAACCCTTGTCCTGGTGAATTTATCCAAGTCTATATTTGCCTCACCCATGCTATGAGACCAGAGAGAAGCTGGACAGGATGTTTCATTATTTTCTTAGCGTGATACAATCAGGTTTTTACCAGAATTAACAAAAACCCAACAAAAGCCAACACAAATTGCTTTTTCAGATTTTTTGGAACCTTTATAGTAACATTTCAGCCATTAAAAGGTGAAATAAGAGAGAAATATTTATCTTACACAAGGCAATTACTAGATACAACCAAAACAGGCATTTGAAATCAAGCTCTTTCAGTGTGGCTAGGTAAGCAGAACATACCCTCGTAAGGTGCTGGGTGATTTGTTTGTGTTGGTTTTAATTTGGCAGCCAGACTGACTATTCTCACTCACTCCTGGTTCTGCACCAGCTGCTGCTCTGCCCTGATTCATTATTCAGAAGATCATTAGTGCTGTTTGGGGGAATTGACCTCCAAAAGGCTCACCCTTCTCAAACCCAGCTTGTTTTGGGTGTCTTTGGAATGGCATCTCAATTATCCTTTGGCCTGAAACACCCAGGTGGAGACTTCCCTGGGAATGTGGAGTGGTGGTGTTGGCCCAGGTAACAGATGGCTGTGAAATTGTCTGGGTAAAGATATTTGTCACCAGGGAAAAGAGCAGCAGCCAGGACATGGCCTGACACATGGATTAACACTGTGCTACAGGTGCTACCTTGATGGCAAGGGCTGAGGCGCCAAGTCCAGGATTCCTGCTTTTTGTGATCCTTCCCATTCCACTTCTTTTTCTGTTCCTTCAGTCACTGAAAGCCCTGGAAGCAAGTCAGAATGTCTTTCCTTAGTAACAACTAAGAAAAAGGGGAATTTTCACTGAGGGACATTAAAAGAGCAAAAGTATTGAAAATTTTTCTCCTTAATGGCTTACAAGTTAATTTTGATTCCTTTAGAAGTTCATTTGTAGTTCATTTGACCACACTTGAAGCAACTCATCGATGTCTCCGTATCTTGATGGTGTTGAAACATCTCTAACACTCCTTTTCATGCTTTTCTCTGGAGAGAAACAGTGCCACACAGAATTTTCATCTGATGGTTGCCTTCCTTCTCTCACCTTTTGGCGAAGGGATTACTTTACCTTTTACAGCAGCAGTTGCAAATGTTGGTAAATTGAGATTGTTCTTATTCTTTGGGTCTGACTGGCCTGAACTTTGCTCAGACCATCAGATATTTGGCTGAGCCTTCATTTTTTTATTTCTCTGGAGACAGCTTCATGATATCATTCAAATTTGTAGTCAACAGGACAACAGATGACTTGGGTCCTTGTAGATGTTTTGGAAAATGGGGCAGTGAATTCTGTGGGGTTTTTTTGTTGTTTTCTTGTTTTCCCATCTCTAATACTGCCTGTTGACTAAATAGGAAAATCTCAAATAGGAAATTACTACGAAGGAAACAGCAACTACCTTAACATCTTCCTTTTCCCAAGAAATGTGAATATGTGTTATATCCAGTTTCTTCTTACCAGGCTGTTGTTTCTCTGAATTTATAATGCAGTCGAAGACCTGGCCAGGCAAAATCCACTCCTGTGATGGTCTGTGGCATAAAATTCATCCCAGAAGTCTCAGACCTTTTCTTTTCCTTTTCTCCATCTGTTGCTTTGTCGAGTGCCTTGCAGAAACTCAGCAGCCCAGTGTGAAGAACTCGCACGTTGTAAGAAATGGGAAGCAGGAACTCCCCTATGCTACCCCTGGGTGCAATAAAGCCAGTGTTTTCTTAAAAAAGTTATTTCTGTGGAAATCTTCCAAGGTCAATTCTCTGTGCTTGCACATTTTCCCCATTTTGCATGTAATTTTATAGATGACATTTTGTATGCTATATTAAATCACTTCAGGTTTTGGAAGGCAAATTCTGGCAACACACTCTGAGTAGCATGAGATGGGAAAGGGTGGGATTGAGGGAGGGAGAGCACAAATGGAGAGGCAGCATTCCATCGTGGTGGATTCCCCCAGCGAGAGGAACTGTCCCAGGCACTGCTGTTAACAAGTAGTCAGGCTAAAAACAGCAGTGGGAATCAAAGATCAAAAATCTAAGCTAAAGTGCAACATCAAAAGCCTGCAAGTAGAGCCGAGCTGTGCACAGCCATCATCCTGTGTCTATTCTCATCTAACCAGGGGACAAAACCTGAATTTCAAAATATTTATTCCATCAGTGACTACCAAACTGAAGAGTCTGACAGCAGGGTGTTTCTAAATGCAAAACAACGGATAAAAGTATCTTTCAAATAGCATTGCCAGAATTCCCATTAAATATCAATTAGATCCATTTTTTATTAATAAGAAATTACCTGCAAGGTAAATGATCATGATAAGCAGGATCTACAGATGATTCTGCTCTGCTAAAAGGTATTTTTAAAGTAATTATTGCAGTTAAATTTTTTTTTCTTGTCAATGAATATTAATGCCTCTCACTGCTCCTGTGTCAAAAGGCAGGCAGAGAGCTGTATTTGCGTTTGGGCTTCAGATATTTAAAGATATTTGGGGAAGTCTGACTGCTGTGTGGGCACCAGCCTCAGTGCAGCCAGGGAAAAGGCCATCCTGAAATGATAAATGAAGCAGCAAAGCAAAAGCTGGTGTTGTGCATTAGTCTGGGGATTGATATGGGCTGTGAAAACCTCCCCACAATCCCTTGAAGAGGAGAGAATAACCATTAGGTGCTGGTTTCTGTGGGCAGGACATTTTCCTCTGCAGGGCTGTTGTAGTCTAGTCAAGTAGAGGAACTGGTTTTCCGTGCTGTTACATTTCCAAGGTATGAGTAAAGGATAGTGCAGCTGGGGAGGAAACTCTGTACTCTGTTGTTTGCAGAGCTACATAAGCTACAGCAGTAAGGACCAAAGGATGTTTCTTGGCTGTATTTGTTGCTACTACTGCCAAAGCTTATTGAACAGTAAGTAGCAGAGTCATAGAATCCCAAAACAATTTGGGTAGGAAGGGACCTTGAAGATAATCCAGTTCCAACCTGGCCTTGGACACTTCCAGGGATGGGGCAGCCACACCTTCTCTGGGCAACCTGTGCCAGGGCCTCACCACCCTCACAGGAAAAAATTCCTAAAATCTGGTCTAAACCTACTTTGTCTCAATTTGAACCCATTCTCCCTTTTCCTGTCATTCAAGCTGTTGTAAATATCTTGCCCTATCTTTCCTGTAAGTTCCTTTCAGGTACTTGAAGGGCCAATTAGATCACCCCAAAGTTTCTGTTCTCCAAACAATCCCAATTTTCCCAGCCTTTCCTCATAGCAGAGGTATTCCATCCCTCTGATCAGCTTGGTCATCTCTTCTGGGTTCACTCCAACAGCTCCATGTCCCTGTAGTAACCAGGGCTCAGAGGTCAATTTTGTTGGGAACATCTCTATTTTCATAATTTCCAGAAGATGTGCTTGGCTATATGGGATAATTGTGGCAGTCAGCTGTGGAAAGTGACAGGAACCACCCCAAAGCACAGCGTGACCATTTAGCATTCAGGCCAGCTCTCCTCATTAGTGCCAGAAGGATTGTACCTGGAGTACAGCCTATTAGAGCCCATTTGCATGGAAACTGAAGCCACTGAATTTTTATCAGAACCTCATTACTCCAAATGTTCTGTAAAACTCACTTTTATTAATTTAGTTTAAGGCATTATGGTTGGGAATTTTGCTGAGGCAGGTGGAGATTTCACTCAGCAATGGAGGGATGATTATCAGCAAAGAAAGGAAAAATAGGCAAGCAAAGAAATGAAGTTACAGAAGAAATGGAGAATATATTTAAATCTGTTAAATGTATAAAGATGTCTCTAAGATTAAAATCATACCTTTCTGTCTTCTGTGGTTTTTGACTGTTCATAACAGGCAGCCACGAAATGACTACAGAGTCTTCACTGATTTTGCTTGTGCATATAGATAGGATTTGAGCCTGTCTTTGTTTTCAGAGATAGTATTGTGAGGTTTCTACAATTTTCATGTAAATTTAGTTTGCATATTAAAAAAAAAGGTTGGTTAGTGATGATCTGGACAGTGCCAAACTATAGAACAGCTTTGAACCCTCTCTGTCCCCATGAAACCAGGCAGTGTTCAGGTCTGCCCTGTCCCAAATTGCTCAGAAATACAGATTTTTGTCGCATTTTTCTGCCTCCCACAGCCATGTAAGCGTGTGCAGCCACATTCAGTTTAGAGCTGGCATTGCACCAACCCTCCTATGAGCTTCCAAGCAAATTGTTTTAGTATCCAGAGGGAACCAGAACGATTTTTATGGCAAGGAAGTGTAACCTGGCTGAGTTAGCGGATTAATGAAATGTTACCTGTCCTTTAACATTTCCATTTTGGACTCTGGCCTTAGAACAGAGGAAAAACTGAGTAGGTCTCTGCCTCACAGAACTCATGAAAGGATAATCCATGAACTTAAGGGTGGCATGAAGGCAAGAAATGGAATTCCATTCAGCATCTGAATGGCTTTCTCTGACTGTTTTACATAGATAGTGGAAAATTTCATGTTATCCCAGCCCCAAGATTTGTGGTTGAGGGATCTTTTTCAAAGTCATATTGGAACTCTTTTTTCAGTCTTGGTTGAAAGTTAGGCTTAGACTATAACAATACAAAGTTGTTTGAATTCCAAGCACAGTTCAGTGGAAAGAGAAATAAAAAAAATGTAGTTAATTGATGTAATATTATCTCATCAAATAATTAGGGTAAATGTGCCATCCAATTTTTCTGTACCGCAGCTTACTCCTCATGTACAGGAATGTATTTATGTGTAATGATGTTATTAAGTTGTTGTGCACACCAAGTGGAAATTGAAGAGTGTTCACATCCTAAATGCATCTACATTTAAAAGTTTAATATACTGACTGCTTTTAGTTGAAATGCCTAAACATAAGTCATTAAAATATTATAAATTAGTAACTGGCTCTGGAGGTGACAACACTCAGTTCCCACACCACATTCACAGTGGTCCATCATCACTTGGATATGATTCTCTTGACTGAAATTAATCAACTCCCACCATTCTAGTTAAGTTAACCAAGGTATTTTAGTTGATATTTCCAAGGCCACATTTTTTATTTGGCAAATATTGCCACTTTTCCCCTCTGCTCACTTGGGCGGCCAGGGAGGATGAGGGTGAAACAACTGGGAGGGGCTCTTACTGATATCAGATTATCTGGAAATAAAAGATAAATGGGTAATGACACAAAATATTTTAAAGATCTGTTTGAAATAATATCTATTTACCTGTTTGGATAAAGCATGTTGTTGGGGGTTAGGCTTGTTTCTTGTTTTTTTACCTATAGAATTTTTTCCCAAGGGTTGCGAGGCAACTAAGGACTGAATACTTATCGGTGCTCAGGTGAAACAAAAGGATGGGCATAGCACTCAGCCACACTCTTTGTCTCCGGGAGTTTCTCTTGGGATGGGGGGGGACAGGAAAAAAGACGGGGCTGGGGGCAGCTTAGCTCTGCTCTCTTGCTCTCGGCACCGGGGAGAGGACGGTCAGGCTGCTGCTTGCTGCGGGAGAAGTTTCACTGGTACCACCGAGTCCGATCCAGAGGAAAGCTACCATCGTCTGCTCGTGTGCCCAGGAAATCCTGATCTCTCTCCTTTTGCTGCCCTGCTGGAGCTGGGCACTGTCCCACTGCTGCTGCTTTGAGGCCGCTCTGCACCGCGGCCCCGCATTGCCCTCCCTGCCGGACATCCCTGCCCTGCAGTGACCACCGACGGAGCTCTGGATTTCATCCGATCCACCAGCCCGGGACCCCTCACCGTTCCAGCTTGGTACCTTTTTTTTTCAGAGTCCCAAGAGACCAGACTGCCCCGGGTTTTGTGAAACCAAGCCCTGTCAAGGTCCCTGGTTCCGTTCGCTATTAATTGCTGTAGTAGTTGTTGTTTGTTTGCCTTGTTATACCTACTAGTAATGAACTGTTATTGCTATCCCCATATCTCTGCCTGAAAGCCGTTTTAATTTTTCTAAATTATAATAATTTGAGGGGAGGGGATTTGAATTATCCATTCCAAGAGAGGCCCTGCCTCTCTTTAGCAGATACCTGTTTTCGTTCAAAACTAAGACACATGTGTTTTCATGTTAGTAGAGCCCTTTAAATTATGCAGGGTTTTTTCCTCATTGACTTTCCTCTTTCAGTGTGATAAACATTTATTTCATGAACCCAATTTTCTCTGAAGTTAGTGGTAAATGCTTCTGCACAGAAACATATGAAGAAACCATTAGTCTGAAGACCTAAAGAGCCATTAGTTAAAGTACATAGAACTGCACTAATAAATAGATACCAGATCAATCTTTAGTGTAAACCACAAGAACATTCATAGTGTGGGCTCCATTTCAAAATTAATGGGTTTTTCATTGCTTTGTAAAAGAGCAATTAATGACCTGACTTGGATCAGTTTTCTATAGCAATAAAATGAACTGGCAGTGAATGGAGAGGAGTAAAATCAGAACTTTTTTTGGTGAGCTCCAGATTCTCTAAGGATGAAAAGTGAGCCAAATGTGAAATCATTGGTCACTCTGAATCTAATGCTAAAATTCATTTTGAATTCAGGGGAGCAGAGTTTTACAGCCTGGCAGTGGTGGTAAATGTGTCATTCCATGAAGCCTTGTTATAAAGATTGTGTGACAACCTTCATCAGTTAAATCCAACACAGGAAATCTAGATTTCCTGTGTTGTATGCAAGGAGAAATTATTGGTTTGCAGTACCCATCCTATTCAAGTCTACTTGGACAGAGCCATTCAAATCTTAGCCCTTACTACTGTGCAGTGTAACGTGCTGGTGGTTTTGCTAAACTGATATAAACCTCTGGTGCCTACAAATCCAGGCTAGGAATTATCAGCAGCCAATCCGTGGGATTCCCATACTTTGTGCTTCCATGCATTGTGCAGACAACTGGGCTGGTGGATTTCTGGGATGGAAACTGCAAAGTCCTGAGCACAGCAAGCAGCTCTGCTTGGCTTGGTTTTATTTTGGGAGGCTTCGTTTTTCCAAAGCACATGCCATGGGTGCTGTAATTAATCCTTAATCTCCCTGATTCTCCATAAAACCTGGATTTGCACACAGGCAATAAAAGATATTTATTTGAGCACCACAAGCAGGCAGTTATTTCTTGGGAAAAGGTACTTTTAGACAGATTTAGTGATTCCTTCAATAAACACTCAGAGGGAGCCAGCCAGAGGAGCCCTTGATTGACAGTGCTTTCCTTTCCCTCATCCTGATGAGGCTGGGCCAGTGGGGAGTCTGACCAGCAGGTCAAACATGTATTAGGGGTGAAAACTGACAAAGAATATGCTAGAAAAAGTGATTTTCCAGCTGTGTGCAGCCATTTTCACCACCCTGGGAGGATTATTATTTGTGTGTAATGGAATAGCTGGGGACAGCAGGGCTGGGAAAACAGGGTCAGGTTCACTGTGGTGGTAAAACACTGACACTCTGTTTAAGAGGGGGGGTTGCCTTCTTGGTTATTTTAGTGCTTTGTTTTGCTTCATTTTGTTTTATTTTTGGCCAGACAAATACCTGGTGCAGTCTGAGCATTTCTGAGTCTGACTGAGCTCTCTGTCTTCCTTCGCCCTGTTAATAATTTGTGAAATCCCACCGGAGACTCCATCCACAGCCTGAACACAGCATCTCCTTACCTGCAAAGGCAATGAACCCATGGCTTAAAATCAGTTTCTAGAAACAGAGTTTCTTTTCATTTACTGCTGTTTTCTGCGTCTTTCTGAGTGATTTTGGTGCAGGAGAAAGATGTGATGTATGAGTAACTTCAGTGCACTTCTCTTTCACTATATTGTTAACCTTAGGAAGTTTTTACACGTGCCACCTGCCAGCCTTTTTTCTTTTTTTCCTGACAATTTGCAGATTTCTGTTTTTCTTTTATCCTCATTTTGGTTCTTAAACGTTCCTAACTCCCTGCATTTCAGGGATGAACTGGGACCTTTTGTATAGCTATTATTTAAGAAGTCGTTTCTCTAGTGGTATAATTTTATATTATTTGAGGTTAATTATAAAAAAAACCTAACAGTAATGTTATTGGCAACAGTCAATAGACTGAAACAGTCAAAGGAGCTCCTCGTTGTTATGTAGATGTGTGGAGTATTTTCCTTACTTCCTGCAGTAAAGTAGCTGCAATCTATTAGTAAATGGGAGCACATGGATTATACTCAGGTAAGGTGCACCTTGGGTAACTGTTAACCTGTTTAAAATAGAAATAGGTTTCCAAATAGCCTGTGAAAAGTAAAGGATAGAGGCAGGAATAATTGGGGTAAAAGATTTTGTGGGAGACACAGTAAAAAGCCATATTTGAGAAGGGAGACAGAGTATGAGGGGCAGTGGGTGTTTGGGTGAGAAAACCACATCTGCACATCACTTACTTTAACATTCTTGCTTGGCTGCAGGGAGCTGGTCTGAGTTGGTTTCACAGGTAATTCATCTGCTGCACAAGTGGAAAGTACAGTCATGTGCTCAGCAATTGTGAGCAAATGTCTGCCTTACCCAGAGCAGGAGTATTCCATCTAGCTCACTGCTAACTACCCAAAAGTCAAATATTTCTGCTTCTCACAATCCACAGTGCACAAACCTAGCAGGGAAGTATCAGTGCTTGAAATTCATAGAAAGAGAAGTATCAGGTTGGTTCCCTATAGCTGCCTCAGGCTGCACAGCATTGCTTGTCCTGACTGGAATGTACTTAATGCCACAGGCTTAACTTTGAGATTTGGGCATCTCAACAGGCTGCCAGAATGAGACTCTCAATGCTCTGCCTGATGACAGCCCCTGTAATTGTCATTTTACCTGCTTAAGTGCTCTTTGGTGTGACCCAGAGGTACACCTTGGACAGCCTGGGAATGATCCCATGGGAGCTGCTCTTCAATTAAATCACTCTACAGAAGAAAATGGATGAGATTTAGGTACCACATAATTGGAGTCATGCAATTCAACTTGCATATTTGGTAATATTTTTCCCAGTGAAAAAGAAAAGAGCGTGGTTCTGTACCCATTTTCTCCATCTCTTCTCATGCTATTTCCTGTTGAACAAACAACACCAGGAAAAAAAAAATTGCCTTCCTTCATTTAACTGATGAAAAACTGGAACCTTGCTACCAAGCTTTGAATGTTGTCTTATATATGTTGCTATAACTTCCAGATAAACAAAGTTAGAAGCCATGTAGGACATTCTGCCGTGGCTCTGAAAAAAATGGAATACTTCTGAAGTAAGACCATGTATTTTCTCACATATTGGCACACACAGACATGGAAAAAAACGACCAAAAAACCCCCCAATATTGACCTATATACATTTTAAAGTATATTTATACTTTAATACAGCCCTCTGGAATGTGACTGATGATTTTCCATGTGACTCATAATAATGCAAATGATCTTTGTCATGAGCTTAGAACCCCAGTTTTAGATAAATGTGGCCAATTCAGCAGGAGATACATTGCAGGCAGTACAAACTGAAAGCTGGAGGTGCGTCACATCCCTCTTTCACTCGCAGCTTTCCTCTGGCTTTCAGAGAAGTTTAAGGAACTGAAAAAACTGAGAAATTCCATTTTTAGAGTTGGGCTTCTATTGCATGTTTTTATTTCCCTTCAGACTTGTTGTTTTGACACAGTTATGGCTTTTTCTGTAGCTCTGGGCTACTTTTTAGGTCTTTTCCTCCTAGGTAATACTTTTAATTTTGCCTGTGTGTCATTCACTCCTTGTAAGTGATAGAAGGTTCTGCCAGAGATGATGTTGGCTCCATCCTGAGCTCCAGCGAGTTACTGACTTGCTCTGCATTGCTTTTTGCTTATAGCAGTGCAAAAGAGGAAATCTTGCAAATATATTTTGAAAGCTTTAAAGGTGTTCTTGGTAACAGCAGAGTCATTGTTAAACGAAAACATTTCTGTTTATTGCATGCAAGTGCAGTCGTGTTGTTTGTGGCCTTCGTACCCAATGAGCAAGAAATCCATTGTACTTGTATTTTTAATTTTGCATCTCTGTGAGCAATGTTCTCCCTGGGGACTTGCAGAGGAAACCTGAAGCATAATCTTGATTTCAGCTGCAATGCAGAAATACAGCTGCTCCTGGTGAGCGTGCGCGCGACCTTCACATACACATTGGCTTTTATTTGACTTCTGAGGACTCCTTTTGGAACATTTTTGGCTGCTGGCTACAAAACAGAACCTTGAAGGCTTAAGAATATGAAAGAATAATCCCTTTCATGAGAGGAGGGGATATTCCGTCCCCTACTCAGGAGGTGAGAAAAATGCCTCACTCCCAGAGATGGCTGATGTTTGTGTGCCAACAGCAAGCAAACAGTCATGATGCAGGAAATATTGCAGGCACACCTTCTCATCCTTGTTTTCAGAATGGCACATGCAGTTTGGGAGACAGGAAAATCATTCCTAAGAATGAGAACTGATAATGCACAAGTGTCACCACAGACCTCTGCAACACAAGTCAGCCTGCACCAGCTTCAGGCAAGTAATGGCGAACAACAACCCAGAGAGGTCTTTCTGGACTTCAGCACTGTAGGGCTGTGCTCCCTGGCTTCTCTAGGAGTCAGGGGCTTGAGAATTAGCACATTTTACAAGTCTGGCTCTCTGGTACCTGCTGAGTCAGTTTACCTGGCAGGGCACTTGGAATGGTGAATTTGTGCGAGCCATGTCTGCAGCTGGACTGGGAAGCAGCACCTGGACTGTGCAAGCAGAAAATCCAAAAGGAAAAGAACCCTCATGTTTCATCTCATCACAGCTTGTCTCTGAGATTTTTGGAGCTTTTGTTCACACCATCTCCAGCACGAGAGGAAGTGCTGAGGGGCGTCCTTCCATCGCTGGAATATGCCCCGCCAAGAGGCCTCTCAGGGTGTTTGTGCAGCTCCGCAAATGTGCTGATCCCGTGGCTGTGCTGTCACACTTCCCAGTGACGCCCTGAATGTGCTCTCCTGCCCTGGGCTCCACTGGTGAATTGCCATCACCTTCCCCCACTCACAGAGGGTAATCCGAGTAGAGCTGTCCTGTGGAAACAGGGCAGTGCTCCCAAGCTTGAGGGGAGGTAATTTAATAACTTCTTAGGCTTGAGGCTGAAAGAGAGCTCTTTCTTTCATGCTTATACATTTCCAATCTTTATTTACCAATCTTTCTTTTTTTCGCTTTTTAATTAGACAACATATTCACTGATGTCATCACTATTAATTTGTATCTATCAAACCCTGCCAATACTCAACACCTAATTCCTTTTCTTATTCTTGAACTCTTTAAAACCCCAGAGGATGAGATCAGGCAATTCTTTAGAGGACAGCCAGAATCTGTAGTGAATGAAAAACGTGTGTATTTCATCTGTCAATGAAGTTAATCAGACATTGATCCAAAGACTTCAGTGGGAGTGTGACAGACTGGGATACGTGAGGACTAGGCATCAGGGTGGGGTTGGTGTAGGATGACTTTGCATGTATTAAAAATGGATTTGATATTTGGTGTTCCCTTAAGTTGTGATTGTGCTGCTGCTGTGCACTTGAGCCTCCACAGAATCATGTGACCAGTCCCATGGATTTCAGTGGATTGATTTCTGTGACCGAAGTCAAGTACATACATTTTGGAAAGATCCAGAGCTTTATTTAGGATTCTCTTGGAAAAACAAGCAGGCAAGCAAAGTGTTAGTAGTCATCTGCTGCAATATTTCCGGCAAAATTTATTTGGGTGCAGAGAGAGTAAATATTTTGTTCACAATACCATCCAGGCTCAGATGTGCACACACAGCCATCCTGTTGAGTTATGCTTTCAGGGCTGTACACATAAATAATAACAATTCAGCCAAGGTTTCAAAGCTCTTCACAAAGGCAGGGAAGTATTATCTTCATTTAGAGATGGAAAGGACTTTAGATGAGGTGCCCGAGGTCACAAAATAACTGTATTAAATTTGAAACCTGAGCTTACTGTCAACCAGAATTGAAATGTAATTGTCTCTGTTCAATTGTAACTTGATTTTCATCTGTAGATTAATGTTCAGATTGAATGGGTAAGAAGGTCAGATCTTTCTAATGGAAACATTTTTAGTCAAATTCACCATCTTTATCTAAGCCTCATTTTTAATCACTTACAATTTATAGCTCCACTAATTGTGACTAATTACAACACTGTGCTGTTAAGGTAACTTAATTTCTTTACAGATTTCTGATGTTCATGGTTTCCAGCTTTATTGCTGTCAATTGAAGCCCTGCTTGGACAAAAGCAACAGTGTGGTGGGGATCTCAAATATTCCTCATTACCAGGAAGCCTCTGGGAACTCAGGAATTGTGTTCTAGGACAGAGTGACTCTGTACTTTATAATGCCATGATATATTTAAAAATGCTGCTTCAAGTATCATTTTTAAATTGTCACCTTTTGATCTCTCAGCATCTCTTGCTTCCTTGGAGCCTGTGAACCCACTTTAAGCAGTAGCAAACACAACACTGACTCCAAAGCATACGTGGGGCTGAAAGGGGGATAATTTCATCTGATTACATTAATATTTTATTGGAGGCAGAGTGACAAAGTGGAGACTGATTGCAAACAGCAGACAATCACCGACTGGAGAGAATCCTGGCACTCCACTGGCACTTCAGATGCTTTAAGGAGCTGTTCCAAATCTGCAGGAAAATGGTTGAAACATTTTAATTCTGTAATTTAAATTGCATCACTCACTTAACCATCTATTTTGATTGTGATTCTGAAAACACTGTGATATGCTTAGAAAAACCTTAGAAGACCCATAGCAGTGTATATTACTAATAGACTTGTATGTTTTCCTTATCATTCTCTCTAGCAGTAATTTATTTTAAACCAATGAAAATGTAACTATTTTATTTCAATTGCAGAGCATTTTTAGCTTGACTCAATCAGATTCTTTTCCCAGAGCCACACGAGGTAGGAGATTATTAATGACTTTTTCCCTATTATCCGTTCCCCTGAAATGGTTACTGTAATTACGACATCTTGATTTAATATATGTAAAAGCATTTTGTAACAGAAACCTTCACTATTTATAGAATGACTTTCACTGTTTCCTGAGATGCTGCAGTCAGGTCTTATTAGCAAAGTACAGCCTAATCCTCCAAGCATCTATCCACAGCTGTTCCCAGATTTAGCAGCTAAAAAATGCTGAATAATAAGGATGCTGCAAATGCTCACAGAATTTTGAAGGGATTGCTTTGGGTCAGTGTGACGCCTGTGAAAGTCTCAAGTGAATTGCTACTTTCACTGACTCAGAATGACGTAGAGCTGTGAAGCAGGGCTTGGAGCAGAGGGACAAACCTCTACCACTGTGCTGTGGGGATTTAGTTCAATGTGTAAGTAAAACCAACAGCTGAACCCCAAACCCCCAATCCAAGGGGGCAGATGGAGAGTCAGCAATCCCAGGTGGAGTTCGTAAGGCAGACGTTTGTATTCCAGCTCTCCCAGACCCCACTAAGGTGACAGGGACTCTGCCAGGAGTGCAGGGTGTGGGTGACAACCCCAAGCTCCAGCACTGCTTCAGCCCCCAGCTCATGCAGATCTTCTGTCTTTCCCTGGAGATCAAAGAATGCCTCAAGGTTCAGCCAGAAGTCTGAGCAGACATTTGCAGTCCTCCAGATAAATTACTTTGACTTCCATAAGTAAATCCTTCAGAAAATTTGCTGCTCTTGCCTGAGTCTGCCATAGTTTAAAAATTCTTATTATGGTGAAATTGCACTTTCTGTGGTTTACAGGCTCTGTAAGAGGGAAATGTCTCCTGTCCCCCAGAGTGGGAGGTGGAACTCTAAACACAGATAGAATAGGCATTTTTCACTTGTTTATTCTTGCAAAGGAAATCCCCCTAACTTTGTGCTTCCTTCAGCAGGGTTGCTGATAACTTTTACCATAACATGTTGGTGAAATTCTCCATCAGTGTCTCTATCCTCTGTTGTCTAAACCGGCAAGGTTTTAGTTTGTTGTTTAATACCCCCTTAAAGAGTTTTCAAGTTTGTTGGAGTGTTTGCTATGCTCTCTGTACCAGATCTTGAAAGAATTTTCTAGCAGGCCAGACCTGTAATTGATTTAATTCTTGGACATTTTAAAAGAAATCCTGGCTGCACTTACATGAAGAATTAATATGGTTGAAAATAGGCAATAACTTTACTCAAAATATGAAAAGCTTATTAAAATACTAAAATGCAAAAGTTACAGATTTTCCATGCAATACAGAGATAGAGGATCAAAACCATACCAGGAGTGGAAAACTTCTACACTTATTAAAAGATAGAAAGGGATAAGGAAGAGTAAGAATGCTTTAAATAAGATTTGAAATTTAATTCATTCACTGGTAGTTCAAGAACCTAATCAGCTGCAGTATAAATGCTTTACTGTCATACTGGTATGAATATGCTTGCTGCCCCAAAATCTGAAATTTGTTATTTACTATATGTGTTTTGATATGTGTAGAAACTAGTTCTGTCTGTCGCAAAGTTGAGCAGTACTGAACCTAAATCTAAGTATTCCCCCCAGGAAATATCCAGTCATCTTAATCATGTGCTTGAATTATGCATATGAGACTGTGGAGTCTGGAGATTATTGCTCAGGGACTAGCATCAATGCAAGTGTATTATTAGGATGGATGAATTACACCCTTAATGGCATCCCAGTTTTCCAGGTTCTGCCTTATCTCCGAAGGCTGGGTTCAGGGCTTTGGGAGGCTGAGCTACAAAGTCCCCCCTCATTCTTCAAGTCTGTTTTATAACAGGTCTGAACAATGTGTCAGTGTAAAGCCTGAGATTGTTCCTTGTTCTTTCACAAGCTGCCCTCATCTCTTTTGTAAGTAAGTGTTTATTTGTATACAGCAGGAGACAAAAGCCCCACACAGAGACAGACATAGAATATTCCCATGGATAATGTATTTCACAAGTAATTGCAAAAGCTCTGTGGGACAAAACATAAAGAATTATGAAGACTGGCTTTGAAATTATTATATCTACTAATAGTTTATCACCTACACAGGATCAGCTGGTTGGCTGTTCCAGTCATTTTTGGGTTGTACTTAACCTGTGTTGTTTGGTTTTGTGGCTTTTTACTGGTTTAAGTTTTCCTGTTTCTGTCTCCTAGACTGAAGACCTTCTGGCAGTTTTGTGTCAAAGTCATGTGAGTTTGGCAGTGTTGGAAAAAACCAGCACAAATAAACAAAGAGCAAACAAAAATCATTTGGGGTGAAATTGGATTGGGCTCCTTGCTGTCCTCCTTGGGTGAGCTCTTAGCTCTTGGTTGCTCTCGATGGCAGTGTCTAATCAAGCTCTGAGCTGAGGAGCCTGCACAGGAGACCACAGAGAATTGTTTTCATGAAAACTCAGTTTAATATCCTGTCAGTTTTGTTTATTATTTTAATAGAGCGGGATTTATTCTGCAGTCGCAAACTTCACATTATATTTGCAATTGTAATATTATTTGAAAGTGATGCTCCAAAAACTCATCATTTGGGAAGTTAATGGGAATCATTCCAGCCAATTTTACTGATACAAAAGTGTGTTTGCACCAAGAATCAGGGAATACAGGAGCACAACTGCTCTGAGAATTCTCACTGAGCCCCATGGCCAGGAGTTTGGTCATGAAAGATGTGACACTTCTTGTGCACTTCATCTTTGTTTTCAGCAAGTTTCTGATCAGGAAACAGAGTTCATAATAAATAATTTATGTGACTGTTTACACTGTGAGGCAGCAGTAGCAGTGCATCATTTGCAAGTGGTTTATAGAAAGAAACATCTTCTCATGAATTAGTGGTCAAATAAGTAGTATTTGTTCAAATCAGCTCATGAAGAATTAACAAAGAAAAACCGAGAGGCCAAATGAATCCATTTAACACCCTACAGCAAGCAGTTCCCTCATCTCTGTATTTATGATTTCACTGCTGTGTTGTTAGTATCCTATCACGTGAAAAGCCATAACACTTTTTTGTGGAACCCATGGTCTTTTTTCTGGGGAAATAATCTCCTCTACAAGGCTCACAGATGTCTGGAGCTATTTGATTCCATTTCTCTTGGCAGAAGGCATCCCTGGTTTTTTGTGCAGGGGGAGTGCTGAATGCAACTTACTTTCAACGCTGCCTCTTTTCCTGTAAGATTGACAAAAATTCTTAGTTACAGCATGATTGCATTATAACTGTACTGCTCTAACTTATTTATTAAGTCACACCTAATTAGATACATGGAAACATTTCATCCTGGTGGAGAAGTTCTCATGTTGCCTAATGCTGTGCAAGGTGCCAGAACCCTTGTTCTGCTATGGACATGGGCATTGGGGCATGTAGATGACTGATGTGAGCCCTCTGCAGCCATGCCACTCCCCCTTTCCTCCTGCCAGGCAGCTTTGTGGCTCCAGGAGGTGCCTGGGTGTCCCTCCCAGTGCCGGTGCCCAGGCAGTGCTGGGTGGCCTCACCTGCAGCCCCACGGGGGCAGGGAGGTGCCTGGGGAAGGTGTGTGAAGCTCTGCAGGCTTTGTTGGGCACAAGCAGAGACAAGAGAAGGGATTCTGGGTTGTCACCCTAAGTGTCTTGTGGAAAGCCACGAGTTACTGCAGAACTCACTGGCAGCAAAGCCCTGGGGAAGGATGTGGGGGAGGCAGTGGTGGTGGTGAGGCTTTGATGGGCTGCTGAGATAATCAGCCCATCGGCTGCTGCAAAGGTCATGTCACAAACCTCCTACTGCGAAGTTCTCTCATAAGAATGCTGTCAAACCTCAATTCAACCCCATATTTTTTTACCACGTGTACAAGCAGCAAATATTCTCACAGCACATCCCACAGAACTTTCTCTCCTGTACAGAATGCGGGGTCTTCCTTGTTAGAGTTGACACTGTTCATGAGGACATGACACGGTGTGCTGTAGGAGGGTTCCCACAGGTCAAGCACACAAAAGGGCTCGGTTCTGCTGGCTCTCACAGCCTCTGGAGCTGGACAGGCCCACTGGAACCAGCTGTGGGCACTGGACTCCCCTCAGAGCACCCTGCAGCCGATGCCCAGTTCTGGCACCCTCTGCAGTCCTGTGGGTGATCCTCATCCAGCACCAACTCTTCTCTCCACCCTGACCTGACCCCCCAGCAGGCTGATGGTCACCCCAGTGCAGCCTATCCAGTTGGGAGGTGGCTCTCAGGATCAATCCTTCTCATGCTCACCTGAGGTCTGAAGCTGCTCTGCAGGGAGCCCAAGGGCTGAGGGCAGCACCTCTCTGAGGACCTGCACAGGTGTTTTTCCTTCTCCTCTGCTCTCTCTGTGTGAATACAGGCAATGCAACTGTGCTTAACCTCTCCCAGCCACAGGCTGCATGTCTCTGGGATTTTCCAGGGCTAATACAACTCCAGAAATCATCTTATATGAGATAATAATCTCTGAGATAAGAGATGTTAAAAACATATTCTGTGAAACTGACATTCCATTTCCACTCTGTTTTCAGCAGAAAAAAAAATACATCCCATTAAACCCAACGAGAACTGTAGCCAACTGCCTTGACAGGGCATGTTAGAAATACAGCTTATTTTTCCCCTCCTCAAATTCACAGAAGGTTTATTGATAATATTTTCTGTTAGCCTAAAGCATCTTTTTTAGAAACAAGTGTCTCTCTTGTGGCTCTTTATTGGTGTCACTTCAAGCTGAAATGTTTGCAGAGCAGACCAGGAGTGCTTTCTAACCCACTTTGTGTAGATTTAAATGTATATATTATGCAGGGCAATAGGGGATCAGACTCAGTGGAGTATCTTCAGGAATAATTGAAAGCAGGACTTGTTCCTGGTACTTTGTAAATAGTAGCAATAACTCTTCACGTTTCACACACTATTTGAGCTTTTAAAATTCTGCTGTGCCATTCTGTGGCCAGGAGTGAAGAGTGAAATCCTTTCAGATCTCTTGTGATTTAGCAGACAGCTTTAAGAGGTAAATCTGAGATAAAGAGGAATAATTAACTTTTTCAGAAGTCACTTTCAGCCAGGAGAATTTAAATCTTACTTTTAATCTTTTAAATTGACCATGAACCTTGCATTCATTCTATGTTGTATAAAATTATGTGTTACAATATTTAAGTAGGTAGAACTGCACTGTGGACAAAATGAAGTGTGGAAAGTGTTTTGGAGGAGATAGAAGCAAGTAAATGTGAAGTATATGAAAAATCTAATCAATAAGATAACAATTTCAAAATAAAAACATTAGCTGCTAGAGAGTCCAGTAAATCACATCGGTTGTGTGGAGCAGCACCATTGGATTAAATTATAGAGCGGTGAGAAGCAGGGCACGTCAAACACAAATAATCTCTCCCTCTCACTTACTTTGGTTTATAGTTTAAGATGTAGGAATTGCTTTCCCCAGAAAGATGGGGAAAAGGAGGAAAGGAGCACATGTAGCAATCACAGCACTGCACAGCCTGAGCCATGTCACAGGTTTACAAAATGTCACACTCTGCCATGGGAAATGGGCCACTGTCACACCCTTAAACAGCTCTTTTGATCTATCCTAACACACAAATTATGGTTGTTGTCACGTCTTATTACTGTTATCTTATCGAAGATTGAAATGTTTTACTCTCCGATAGCAAATTCCTTATAATTTACCTGCCTGAGACACAAAGAAATTAGGTAGAATGCCAGTTCTTTCTGGAGTTGTTTAATATTCCCTCAGTGGTATTTAATACACTTTGCTGCAGGGATGCATTTTGAAAATTCAATGTATATAATTTCAGGACAAACTATATGACTTTGGTTTGATCTAAAGCCCCCATGGCACCAGAAGAACCTGCCGGAGAGGACAGACAGTGCAGCTTTTTGCCATTTAGCCAACACAGATCAACAGGATGGCTGGGATACTTTCAGTGAGGTGAGGAAGGGTTGTGCTGAGAGGAAGATGTGACATTGGATATTGTCCTGCTCAGGCAGTGGTAAAGATGTCATGGCAAAAATGGTGACAGAAGCAGTATCCCTCCCTGGAGGGTGGGTCCTGTACCATGCCATCAAAATAAGTTTTTGCAGCATTTTAAAACAAACCAAACACTAATCCCTTGCTTTTTTCAATCCTTCAGTCTGTCAAACAAACAGGAAAGATGGAAAATAGAAATCCATAAGGTGGAGTTCAGTCAGCAGGGTGGCAGTTTTTACATGGCTTGAAGGCAGGATGTGGATGCCCACATGTGGGAGCACTCTGTCCAGGATTATTCAGGCAAAAAGGCTTTGGAAGAAGCTGCTTGGTCATGTTTTCCATACATTTGGAGGAAAATCACTGGCATCCATCACCGGCATGTTTGCTTGGACCCCTCCAGCAGGCAGGACACAGCTGAGTAAGGGTGTGCAGAGAGCTTGTCATCTCCAGGGGAAAAGTCCAGTCCAGAGTAGGGAGTGGAAGGAAAGCTACTGGAGTGCTGGGAACAGTGCACAAAATCAGCCAGTGAGGAGTTTTGTCTGGGCAACTTTCTAAAGAGTATCAGAATATAAATCACACTTCCCAAAATTAATAGACTCCTCAACCACTTCAGCTTATTAACATTCCTGGTGATTCTGCAGAAGCTGAAGAAAGTTTGGTAAATTCCATCGTGCTTATTAAGTGAACACTTCCTGAGCAGTTTTATTGACCTTTTAATGTCTGAACCTGAGACTGTTAGGGCTGCAAAATGATTTATAATGATGTGCTAAACTGGAGTAATTTCAGTCATTTTATTAAGCCCTTTGTGGATGAAATAGAAACTTGCTGGAGCTGTGTTTTCTCTGAACACACTCCCTGTACCTGTGCAGAACACGTGTGCAGCTCCTCAAGAAGTGAGGATGCAAACCATATGGTAGAGCCTGGGGTGCCAAAGTGCAGCTCTAACCTCTTAGTGGTAATTTAGATGTGTTACAGCAGTGTCTCCCAAAACACTGAGGAACTCTTCTATGGTTTTAATGTATGGTATTTCTCATAGTGAAATGATCTGTCAGTAACTGTAGTGATTAAGTTACTGTTCCTAAACAACAGCAGTCTCACTTTATTCCCTATCCATATTTTCCTTCCTGTGGTTCGCAAAGATCATTTCCTTTGAGGTGATGTTTGGTTAAGCTTATGTGATTATATTTCTGGATATTTTTCTCTGTAATTACCTGTAGGACAGTTACTTTTGACAAGATTTGCACATAAAGAAATGTTAATATTTAAATGTGGTTTCTCTTTGAAATTCAGTTGAGGCTTTCCTGCTTTGTATTTTTCACAGTGTGCCAAGAAGAAATGTTTAGGAATATGCAGTTCAGTGGTTCTACATGATCTATTATTTGTATTATTCATTAACTGAATTGGAGGTTCTTTGGGGAAAGACATATTTTGAGTCTTGGGTCACTGTCTGTGAGGTGCTGGGGTACAGAGAGTAGAACAGAAGCAGTAACAGGCACTGAACTGAGAACAGGACGTGGAGTAATGCTCAAGTCAAACATTTATTGATGCTCTTTAACATAAGAACTTGGTAATGCTCAACATTGAGGATATCTCTGGCAGACAGCTACTCTGAATTTAGCATAGAATCTTCCATATACTGAATTCTCAAATGCAGTGTTAGTACAGCTTCCTCTACTTCTTTCTTTACAGTCATTTGAATAGTGCTTTTGGTTTTCTCCTCAGTTTTGAAATCTGATTTTCTTTCCAGGCCAGTGTAATACAGGCTGGCTGTCACCAGGATAATTAAGAAAGCATGAGGGAAAATGTACAGATTTTTTCAGTTACCTTTGCAACTGTGAGAAGCCAATTCTTTTCCACTGCTTTTCCCAGTATCATAAATGCTCCTCAATGTTCAATCGGTTATAATTGTACATAAAATCAAAGGATTCTCAGGATCAACACCTTAGAAACCAAAGAAATCTAAAAATCACTCAGCCTGGGATAGAAGACCCTAAAAAGAGGTAAAAGACAGTGATACATATTCATGAGGTTTTACAGAAATGAATATCATAGTAATGAAAAATGTATTTGAATGTAAAATGCCTATGTTCATTAATGTCTTTTCAAAAATTCACAGGGCAGTACAGCAGCTTATCAGCTTTTTGGGAGCACAGCTCAAGGGAGGTGTTCTGTGTCTAAGCCTGTCCATGGTTGCTTTTCAGTGGCTGTGAACAGATGCTGCACAGGTAGGATTCATCAGACAAACATATTTAGAGCTCTGTCAAGTCCATGATAACTAAGAAAATTTGCTAAGAATTGAGTTTTTTCCTTTTCTCTCTTTCTCTCTGAGGGATGCACGTTCTATTTTATTTCTTGTTTAAAAACTATCATCACTATGAAGAGTATGACTTCACCATAGAGTTTTGGATGATATAGGAGATGGTTCCAGGAATGGAGGGTTGTCAGGGTTTGGGTGGGGGGGAAGCAATTCCCAGCAATCTGTTGAAATTTATTAGAGTTTTTGTTATAACAAGGCCATCATGCTGCTCTGGGTGCCATGGAAACAGGCATTGCTGCTTTCAATCCATTCCTATTTCAGAAAAAAATAAAGAAAGAAAACAGGGTTCTGTGGGCTGAGCCGTTTAAAGGACTCTGCCCGTGTCTTTAGCAGCGCACGTGGCCGCTGCCCCGGCAGAGGGACCAAGGGGCTGACAGACACCTCTGACTGCTTCCAGTCTCATGGAACAGAACTGGAGCAGCTCTCCACTGATGTCTCATCATAAATAAATGGGCAAATAGGGATATGGCTGGTGAGCAGCCCAGCCGGAGTGGAAGGGGAAGGGATTTCTAATTTGGACCATGATGCAGCTTGACTGCAAATTGGGCTTCCTGGAGCTAATCTGGGTCCAAACCAGTCAATTCCTAATGATCTTCCATAGGAGAGAAGGAAGGGGCAGGAGAGCCCCGATGTCACCATGAACTCCTGCATTTGTTTCTGTACTCAGATATCTCAAATTTTAGATCATTTTATGTGTTTCAGTGCAATATATTCCCTCTCCATATTCTTAGTAAAATAGCAGAACAAGTAATTTCTCACTCCAAAAATAATCTGTGGGAATCAGCATAATGATTTTCCCATTAGAAGCACAGTAAGTGCCTTGTGCAGCACAGGATTCAGAGAGCATCTGTTGGGATTGTTGTCATAGAGATACTAAGATTGCTGCACTAAATGTATAAGAGTCCATGCAACAATTTATGTGCTAACTTTTATAGCTGTAATATATCAGCTGGTGATTTCCATCTGAAGATTCTTCAGCTTTCCTTGCTGGGTGGGAGTTGGGGTTTCCCTCAAAACTCAGAGAAAGAAATCAAAGAGATGAATGTGAGACTTTCGTAAAGCCTTACATGTTAACAGTCATCTTAAAATTTTGTGGAATTGATAATGGTCACATCTTTTTATAAAAAAATCCAGATTTCTCTGTGAACTGCACACGTATTGTTAGTTCCTCCTGTTATTCAGTAATACAGTAATTTATTATGCTTAAGCTGATGTTTTTCATTGTTTCTGTGCTTATGTGAAGACGAAGCCAAGGAGACAGTCTGGAGCAACGCATCCTCGCACTCCATGCTTTATTCATTTGTTTCTATTTTCCGTGATTTTCAAGGTATACTGGAAAATAATCTAAATAAATCAGCACATAGATCTGTATTACAAACCTTGAAGGAAACCTAAATAACTTTGGCAGGTCATAGAAAAAATATTTTTAAAGCTATTAACTGTCTGTCAAGTTACCCACCGCAGAGCCTTCAGCTGATTTGCTGCTTTCTGGCCCAGTGGAAATCAATTGCACAGAAAACCTTGAAAGCAAATCATTGGATGTACCACGGAAAACCTGATCATTTTTAGGATATGGAGAAAGTTTCTGGAGAACAATAGCATTTATTTACTGATAATTGCCAAGGTCGGCTGTTTAATTACGTGTTGGCCCTGGCAAGCCTCGATGTTTGTCAGGATAAAGATGTGGGTGAACTGCACTCCAAGTGGGAGCCTGGCTCTGCTTTGGGTTTCTATCAAATAGGTGCTGTCTCATCCAAGCAATCACAGAAACAACATGCCAGGCTTGGCATAAAGATGTGCTTGGTGAAATACCCCTGAGGTGAGGGAAAAGCTGTGATCACTTTTGTCTGTCTGCAAACACTAAAGAGGGATAAGGGAACCCCCTGGGGCAAGGATGTGTTGACTGTCATCTCCAGCTGGGCAGGAATTGGCCATTTATTCTGAGTTCCATCAACTATCACATAGCACAGAGAGACAGACAGGGACAGGCTCTCATCAGCCTTAGTTGGGAGGTAACAGAGTCCACCACAAGATTTTTTTGTCTCAGGACAGGAAGTGCTGTCACACCAAAGCCTATCCCAGCCCCTTGGTGGGTGCGGAGCTGCAGTGGGAGCTGAGGCTGGGGCCCAGTATCCCTGGGCTATCTCTGGGCTTTCCCCACCCAGTGGATCACTGGACAAAACCAATAAACCACAAGCTCTTGCAGCTGGCAGAGCTCTCTGCTACCTGACACAACCTGTTTGTATCCATTTTAAATGCAGGATTGCAAGTGACAGTTCAGGCAATAGATGAGGGGAGGCTCAGAAAGCCAAGGACTCTCATTTCTTGTAAACACCATTACCAAACCCCATGGGCTTGATGCTGCTTAATTGGGGTGGGAAAGAGCATGGACAGCAGACAGGGCACCTGTGGAAACAAACTGGGGATCAGTTTGTTCTGATCTCTTGGACAGCACCTGGATATCTTTACTACAACATCCCTTCCCGATACAAAGGGGCAACCTCTTCACTTGACTTTCATCTACCAGATTGTGTGAATATGACATTAAAAAACTCTAGGTTGAGGAGATCTATTTTGCTGTAAGGGGTTCAAAGGAAATATTTTCTTTGCTCTTTCTTGTCTCTCTCTTTTCACTGCCAGGGATGGGGGTCATTAGTAATGGGATGGCGAGGAGGGAGGAGCACAGAGTCCATCTTTTGATCCTACAGCAGTTGGGATGGAAGGGCTTGGGTTGTGTTCCCCATTCCCACAGCTCTTCTGGGCTAATACAAAATGCATAACTAAGCTCTGTCAATTATTTGAAAAGTATTATCGTAATTAGAGAGGAAAAAAAAAGAAGGATGAGAAGCCTTTGGCATGTTATCACTCTTCCTGCCAGGAGACGATTAGGCAAAGTGAGCAGCAGCTGTGGGGAGCCACCAGCCATCCTTCAGCATGGGCTCATTGTCACTCACTGCAGATGCCATCCCCTTCCTCAGCTGGGATGTTCCATTTATTTCAATTACTGGAGCTGTGGAAATATTTGCTTGTTCCTTTGGTTTTACATCTCTCCTGTACCTGAAGTTTCTGGTACTTGTCTCATCATTAATATTTCTTACCGCAGTGTGTCTTCTCCATCAGAGAAGGTCATTCCCTAGCAGCTAATACACCAAGAGAGGCATCATCCATCTTTCCAGGACAGTGTGAGGTACTTAGCCATACCTGTCTGTCTGACTCCTGTTTGTCTTGCCATCTGTCTTGTTCCCATGTGTAACATCTAATTAACACCCATGGTAATTAATAATGCTGTGGTGTCTTTTCTATTACCTATTATTGGTGTCAGCGGGAATAAATCAGCACATTCAACACAAAGGGAATTTTGGTATTCAGTGATTGAGAACATAAAAAATGCACTTAACAGATTTTAAATATTCATAAAATAGAAGGCAAGGACCATAATTTTTAATAGAAAATTTTGTATAGTGAATAAAACTACATTTTCCTACTTCTTGGTAGAGTACTGACAGGGCATTGTGTAGCTGAGGTCCCTGCACACACAGAAGATGGTTCAGTGATCAGTTCATGGCAACTGCCCTGGAGAAAAGTTGATCTGTATTGTTTTTAAGCTTAATCATTTGCAGATTTTGACAATGGTGTTTGGCCTTTTGAAATTGTCAATTTGAAATACATTGGTCCGTAAAAAATTGCAGACCAAAGGTTGAATGCAATTATTATCCATGGATAATCTCAGAGCAAAATATTTGGCCATCGATGTCCTAGAACATGGTTTCTGTCACGAACTCCTTTGACGATCGCAAATGAGAGTATTTCTGGTTTAAAAATCATATTGATTTCTGGCCTTTTGCAATATAATTCATTTTAGTTATTAAATAGACCCTTGCTTTTAGGTCCCCCAAACATGTAGGGGAGGAGTGCCCCACTGGCACCAAAACCCATGCCCTGTGTATGTAACATCCTGGGAAGTGGAGTGTGGTTACCAGCTGCCAAGAGATCTGCCCCAGAACCACAAAGAAATACAGCCAGTGGCTGGAAGAGGAATTCCCATCCCCGGCTGTTTCCCTGTGCTCTGTACCACCCACAGACACATTGCTTTGTTATTCCACACACATTTTAGCCAGAAGCAATAAACACTTTACCCTCTCAGATCTAAGAGATAACACAGGAATAGTTGCCTAAACCCTGTTATTTTGTCTAGGATGCTTTAACAGAACTTCAGGAAAACCTTGCCCTTCCCTAGTGCTGTTAAGCTTTCCAGGAAAATACCAGAGAATGATTCCAAATTCTCAGTCTTCCAGAAGCTGAAGATATTTTACTGATTTAATTCCTATACTGCTTACATTTTCATGCAGGATCAGGTTTCCCATTGTTGAGGGATTCTTTTCAGCTTAGGTAATTTTTTTTTTACAGAAAAAAAACCCAAAACTTTCTCATGCTGGGAGCTGTTTTATGAAAGAAAAATTACCTTTTTCACCATCAAATTTTCCAACTCCTTTGCAAAGATGAATTAAACCTGAATCTGTCTCAATTACTTGGGGATTGCATTTCATTTTAACTAATCACATTCCATTATTTTTGTAGATTAAGCATAGGGACTGGCAGTGTGATTTCAGAGCTTACTAACAGTTCTACCTGCAGTAGAAACTGTTCTGGGTTTCTGAACTTGAGAGAAAAAGTGATTTTTTTCTTTTTCTGCCCTGTGTTGCTTTTGATATAAAATCTTGTCAGGGCAAGAGGCAGTGGCTATAAATTGATTTTCAGGGAATTCCAATTGCTGATTGCTAGAGGTTTTCTTGGTTGTTGGGCTTTGTTTTTGTCCAGCTGGACAGAGTCCTAAGTAACCTGTTCTGACTGTGCTTGGACTGCAGAATCACCAAAGATGCCTTCCTACCTCAGCTTTTCCATATGTCTGAATTATCATCAGGAAGAAGGTACAGAACTGCAAATGTCTGAACTCTTTGTTAATCATGGGTATCCTGTGCACCCACCTGATTAGCCAAAAACTATGAAAAGCAAGAGGAGTAGTGGGGGAAATGTTCCCAAAATTGCCATTTGCTTTCTGCCCTGATAGAGTTCAGTGTTATTTTAATGTCACAAAAAAATAATGGGTGGAATATGATAAATGAGGTGCCTATTTCAATGAGCTTACACACCCAGAAACAGATGCTGTCCATGCATTTCCTAAATGTGATTTCAAAGAATTGTATTGCTCTTCCTCAGAATTTATACTTAAGTAAGTGCAGAAAAAGTAGATAAATCAAAAAGGCAGTGATTGGGACATAGCCTGACATTTACTTTTTACATTTCATGTCTGACTGGTATGTTTTTATTCCATCCTCTTTTGTCATACTTGAATGTTTAAGGTAATTTTAATCCTGGCTGCAGCTTCCTGATGATTCCCCTCTAGTTCTTTTTTATCCCCAGCTTTTCCAAAGCCTGTTGAAGCCTCTTACTGCAGCCCTTGCCTCATGTCTTTCCAAACTTTCTTGGCTGCTGTGTTGTCACCCAGAGAAAGGGAAAATTCATAGTTCAGGGAAAATTCAATTGTTATATATACTGGTGGATTACTTGTCCCAGAATTACTTCAATAACTAGCAGTGATTTATTTAGTTTTAGAAGAAAAATGATCTCCTGTTTTGTTTCAGTCATATGAAAGCAAAAGGAAAGATAAAATAGAAAGAGAAGGCAGTACTTCTTTTTGCTGATGATGCATTTGATGGATGTCTCTCTGAGGACCTGATTGAACTCGGTGTTATACCCCCCAAATGAAGATAAATCATTGGTGAAGGGTTTGTGGAGTACATGCCCAAAATCAATTATGCTCACATGGAGATATATTCATCTATTTCTTCCTGTTTAGTCTACCCAGCTTCTTTTAAATGGCTTTTTATCATTCCAAACACAGGTTACCTTTTTTAAGTGGTGGTACAGCTCTGGTGGTTTGCATTACAATCAGAGTTGAGCCTCATATGTGAGGAGCCCTTTCACCCCTTCCCTGTGCTCAGCCCAATTACTTCAACTCAGTTTTAAACCATTTCTCCCAAAAAAATCTCTGAGTCACGGGGACACTGACCCTTTCTGCAGAGGCTTGGTGGAGTTTGTCACCTTTCCTTGTTGATAACACAGTAGCTTGGCAAAGATTCCTGTATTAAAAACCAAAGTCATGCATATATAAGGGTGTACAGTTGGAAACACTGCAATGAAAAAGAGATATCCAGGAAATTGTCTCTACTGAATGGTATTTCAGGGAAATCCAGTGGGGTTCAGAGCCAGAATGTATCAGATGCTCTCTCCACTCCCAGGGAAAGACAATCTGATCACAGTCCATATCTCTAATCAAGGAAGATGAAAGGGACAGAGCAAGCATTGAAGGGAAGTTTAATAACAGTTGAGAATTTAAAATTTTGAAATTTTGTCAGGTTTTAAATTGTGAGGTTACCTTGTGTTTCTCAACCAGAACCATGGTAAGCAGCAAACTCCAGTCTACTGCTTTCCATTTAATATTTCATCATGTTAACAGTGTAAAGGGCTGTTGATCAGGAAGGGAGGGCAAAGCATTCTGAATGAATCCCAAATCCTAGCCCCGATAATTGTCATTCTGTCAGTGAATGCCTGGCATTAGAATGACCTACTAGTTCTGTCTCCAGACTGAAATATTGGCAGTTAACATAAAGAAATCCTGTCAGTGAGTTCCAGCACAGGATGGAAGCACTGGTTGGATTTGATGATCCTAAGGGTCTTTTTCAAGCTAAATTATTCTAAGTGAATCCATGAAATGAATGGTGTCCATGCACTGTTTTTATGAGGCCAAAAAAAAAAGCATTGCCATGATTTGGTGTAGGGAACAGTAGCAACTCTGATGACACAAAAAGCAGTGTCTTGGGTGATTTTTGTGGCTGTACTTGTAAGTTCAAGGAGCTGTGCACTAAAGCCTCTAAATCCCACATGAACATTTTGCCTGGGAGAATCCCCTGAAAGACAGGCGGCACTCAGGCATTTTTGCACTTAAGATTCCGTGTTTTGCTCCAGGGCTGGATTTCCAACTTGTAGCTGGAAGAACAGCTCTTCAGGGACAGAATTCTCTGTCTTTGGAAACAGTGTCTATGTTAAGCAGCCCCAAAGATGGAGAAAAATCACCTTAATTTTAAAAGGTGGTGCTTTTCGGCTCTGCAGGTGGGCTTTCACACAGACATAGTCACAGACATCTGTCTGAGACTTCTGGGGTGGTCCAATAAACTGTTTGAAATGCTATTTTTTCTTTCAGTAGCTCTCTAGAGAATATCAGGAAGAGCTAAGAGGAAGAAGCATGGAGAGTGCATCCAGCCCTGTGGCACTCCAGAGCTGTGGCCCTTAGGAATTCTGCTGCCATGTACCATGTAGTTGCATTTGTAAAATGAGGGACCGTCACAGATCCCTCTCCTCTGCAGAAGTGAATTAACATCCTGTCATAGACCCTTACCAATTATCTCAGCCCTGGGCTTGAGTGCAAAGTTCCTGTCAATAAAGACTGATAAACAAATGCAATACTTGGAGTGTTTAAAAACACAGCATCAGTTTCATGGCTGTGAATTTCATTGACTTTACTAGGCAGAATTGGACTTTTGCTGGTAATTCATTCAAAGCAAGTACCCAGTGCATAAGTCCTGAGTTCTGTGGTAAAGCCCCTGCATGCAAAATTAAACTGGATGAAATCTAGAAGCTTGTAGGTGTTTATACTCTGGCTTTTATACTCAGCCTTTCTTCTGATGGAATTAATAAATGTTTGGTATTGTTGCAGCTGCAGTCAACTCCTGTAACATATTGATTAGCAGTATATTGACAAAAATTGCCATCTGTTAACAAGAAACAACACAGTGATTGATAGGTTACAAAAGTTATACAAAGTGTGTGGACATGTTTGGAGAAGTGACACATCCCACACAGTCAATAATGATAGAAATGATGGAGCAGAATTCTCCAGCTCAGCCTTGACTACCTTGCAGAAAGTGATCCTAGGCTTTTAGGTAAGGAATAACTTATTTTAATTTTGTTGTTGTTGTTATTATTATTACAACTGTTATTATTACTATTATCTGTTGAGTATTTTCTAGCCTATAACCACCAGGGCTACAAAAGTGATTTTCTCAGTTTACACCATCAAGACTTTCTGATTACAGGTAAATCCAGTTTGGCAAATGGAGCACTGAAACTGCTGCCAGCTCTCTAATCTGGTTCAAGTCAAAATCATGTTTGACATCACTTCAACATGACATGAGAAAGAAATCTGTTTTAAATATAGGGAGATGACTTCAGAATACATTCCATGAGCTTTATTTAGTGTAAGGATTTTTTTGTTTTCCAAGTGAGTTGATATAGGAAAGGGATGTTAGAGAGACAGGCTATTTTCACACCTCTTTCAATCTGTCATATAAAACCACAAAGGTGGTTGTTGTTGTTGTTGGATTTCTAGTTTGTTTTCTCAATTTGCAGATGCCAGTCTGTCAAAAAAGCCCTCTTTACAAATGTTAGAATTGAGCCTAACTATCAGACTTGTTGTCTTGGTTTTGAAAGACAGACACTTGTCCAGCTGCACTCTTTTTTAAAAATTTTTTACTTAGTGTAGGAAGAAAGGGGCAGATCCAACACAAGGGAGTTGGAGCTTACGAGAGAAGGAGAAATAAAGGGACAACTTTTTTTAGCTGAAACCTGGCTTCAGAGAAGCATTACTTTCTTAGCACTGCTTAGGTCTGAAAGTATCTATTTACAGTAAATTCTGTGCCAGGAATATGATTTTTTAAACTCATTTGGCTTTTAAGGCCTATTTTTCATTTTCCTTTTGTTCTGTGCAAATACATTTTTCCAGACCTTTGTACAAAAGCTTCTCATGTTCCCTATACCATCCCCCTTTATAGGTAAGTCGCTGAGTGGAGTTTTCCCCAAGACAGAATTATAAATGCTACAATATAGCCTTCAGCTATGACACTTGGTATCACATTTCCAGAATTCTTACCAGTCTTGATTTCACTGAGCAATTTTTTCATGTGGGTTTTCCCCTAAATCACTGCAAATGCAGCAACCACAAGACTTCACATGAGTGAGGGCAGAGAAAACCAATCCAAGGTGGCTCAGTGAAGACTTTAAAGTGAAGCTTCATTCTTCTGAGCCCCACTGAAGGACTGAAAATAATCTCACTGACTTATAGAGAGTAGATCAAGGTCTAAGGATGGTCAGTGAAGCATTTTCAAAGTAAGGATGGGAAATATTATCTGTACCCTGAAAGGGCCTGCTGTATCGAAGGATAAAAGGGAAACAACCATGCAGACAATGAGTTTACAACAAGAGAAACCACCAAAGCCTGCAGACTTTATTTTTTGTGACTTTCTATGAGAAATGACACAGTGAACACAGCCCACACGCATACATACACCTGGCTAACTCATGGCACATGTGGCATTGGTTACATGTGAATTTAATAAACCTACACTTAGTTGTCTCATGTGATCACAGTCCTACACTACCCCTAGGATATATGTACAAAGATAAAAAAAACCCTCACAGCACCTCCTTGATCTTTTCCCCATTTCTGTTGAATCATTTTTGTCAGCTTACATGATGGCAGTTCTCAGACATGGCAACTGCTGCCTTTTATTCATTGCAGGAGTATTTAAATGGCTGATCAGCCCTGACTGCATAGCCAAGAGGACAGAGAGGCCTTTGGGGCATCTTCTCTTTCAGGACTCAATGGTTTCAATGGTCCCTCCATCTGTAAGTGAACCTGTGGTTCACTTACAGACAAGGGGGTTTGTCCTGCATTTGCTGAATCAGTAAATCAGTAAATCTTTTTTGGACTGATGTGAAAGACAAGTAACACTTGAAAAACCTCTGTTGTATCAAAGGGATGCGGCACTGGGTAGGTTTTTAGAGCTAATTTTAGTCCAAGTGTAAACTGGGAGTAAAGCAAGCAACCCTTCTGACAATTGGTAGAAGGATCTACTATAGAAAACAGAATATTATCTCCCTCATTGTCAAAGGAAACAAATTACATGCTCTGGATTAAACACAATTTATGGAGGTGGTGCAGAGACTTAACAAAACTGCAGGGTAAGAACAGGTGAACAAAATGAAGGGGTTGATTGCAGCGCATGCAATCGGGTAATTCCCTCCAGCTGTGGTAGAGCCCCAGGAGCGCTGAGAGGCACCACCTGCAGCTGGGGCTGCTCCCCGGCCCGGTGGCATTCCCGGTCCGGCAGCCAAACAGGGCGGTCCTGCTCCCTTAGTAAGGTATTCCTGGTGTTGGATCCCTCATGGCTGTGGGGTATTCCTGTCCCTGGGTCCCTTGTGGCTGAGGGTGGCAGCTGCTTCTCTGTGAGGGCGGGAGCCGGGGAAGTGTCTGAGGGCTGAGGCAGCTCTGTGTGGGGACCTGGTTTGGGCGGGAAAAGGGAGGTGCTGTTTGGACTGGAGACATTTGTGTTTCTTCTCAATTTGAGGGCTCTGTATATTCATGCTCCATTAAGTTTATTTTAATATTCTGGGTATTTGAAAGTGCTGGAGTTTGCTGGGGGTTTTGTGCTTGGGTTTTTCTTTTGGTTTTTTGCTATCAGGTTTGATCTGTTAAAATATTTAAATTAGGAAGAACATGTATGAAAAACCTGCTTTCTTGTGCCAGACCCTTGACAAAGAAGGTCCTTATGCAAGGGAGAACTGTTTGTTTGTAGGTTTTGGGGATTTTTTTTCCCCAAGTGTGTGTAATGGAGGGTGGAGGGGAAGAGGTGTTTGCTACGTGAGGGATAAAAGGTCTCTCTTGCCTAGTTGAGTGAGGGTGAAAACACTATGCCTCCAAAGAAAGCTGTACTTACTGGTTTTGCATCTCATGTGAAGGGGTTTTTCCTGCCTGGTAACCATAAATGCAATTTGCAGTGGCTTCTCTTACTACAAAAAATAAAAATGAACTATTTGCATCTACCTATGGCTCACATCTTCTGCTCTGCAGAAGTACTTGGTGGTGGCAGCTGCAGTTAGCAGGCTCAGCTGGGAATGATGGTGCAGATGGGTCCTTAGAGGAAGGATCTGAGTTGTGTTAATGGCATTTTTGCCATGTGTATTAAATATTCCTAAAACATTTATCAAGCTTAAATGTAAATAGAGAGGAAAAGTATGCAAGAGCTTGTTAATTTTTTCTTCTGTATATCTTGCTTATGAAGTGGACCATTACTGGCTTCTGTTTGCATTCATTTTTAATATGAAAATGATTTCGCTAGTTGGAAAATTAATATCTTTTGTGAAGTTGTTTAAATGAACAGAACATGTGTTTAATGGTTTGTGGGGGTCTAAATTGGAGCAGCTAAAGCTTTGGTATAGAACCAGTGCTAATGTGGTTTTGTATTAAAAGCTCATTTTAAGACACCTACCAAAAATAATATGCTACAGAAGGAAATTGGTAGGTGCATGGCTAGGTACCATATAAGTTTTTAAATGTCTAAAATGGGTATTTTAAATAATAAATTGGGATTTTTTTTTAATTAAAAAACAATCTCTTACCCCAGTATTATTCATCATTACCACTTGAACCTCTTCCTCCTAGAACTTGCAAATCTGAGGTACTTCTGTTTTAAAAATATAAACTACAAGAAAAACCACCCAGAAGTCAGAGGTGTTAAAATATAGTCCTAGTAGCTTTTGGTAGCTTAAGATCTGTGGCTCTGTTTTTTTCCTGTCCTTTCCTTTCTGTTGAGAGTTATTGTAGAGCTTCCTTTATGTCATTTTTCTTCACATCTACTGTCTTTTTGTATTCCCTGGAGGAAAAACCAAATGCCAGGCTGATACATAATTACAAATACACCTCACAGTATACCATTAAGACTGTATTTCATTAAAAAAAAAAATCTCAAAATCTCAAAGCTATCACAGCTAATGATGTTTGATGCCTGCTGATTGAAATTATGACTAACAGAATAATAGCTGTTACACGTGCTTACTTAGGATGTCGTCTCACAGAATCACGTTTAAAAGATGCATTTAACTCTTACCACAGAGATTCAGTTCCTTGGAGATCAGATCTCTGTGGTAGCCTCATGTATTCTGGGAAAAAATATTTGGAACAACAATACTTCAAGATTAATTGCCCTGTATCTAACTATTGATCACTAGCAGGTCGAGAAAATGGTTTCATTTTTGCCTTGCTGACCACCTCTTACAGCAGTGAACCAGGGTCAGCTCACAAGGACCCACCACTGCACAGGCACCTCTTAGAGGCATAAAAGAACATTTTTAATGGATGGTGGAAATGGCTGAAAGTGGAGGTTGCTGAAGAGTAGTTCCAGAGTTGGGATTTATTCTGTTTGGCAGGCGGCAAGAAACAGTCAAAATGGACAATGCAAAGCACTGAAGGTCAGAGAAGAGTATTTTGCTATATCAGCATCCTTTGATGCTTTAATGAGCATTTTTTGATTATTCATCCAATTATGTAATACCTTAAACTGATTTTACTTGCAAATATATTGCCCATTCCCAAGTCAAATGTGCCAGAGAACTCTGCAGTTTTTCATTTCCACAATATTTCATGACTTTTAGTGAAGTCATTATAATAGTGGCCTTTACTTTTTACAATAAATCCCAGGCATCAATTATATACTTAGAAATATGAGACTTTGGAGATGCTAATATAGACATTTTTTTTCCCCAAAAAAGAACTTTTTGTGCAGTTATGAGTAGTGTCTTTCTGGGACTGAGTTAATGAAGTCCTTGAATTTGTGCTGGGTCAGAATCTGCTCTGGTGTTGCCTATTTCTTACACAAGGGATTTAAGATGTACAAGAGGCTTTGCTTTCATACCTCTGACTTTCCTGGCAGTGAAGCCCAACATTTCCCAAAAGGAAACTGGGTTCTCAGCTCACTCTGATTTCAGTTTCACCCAATGTAAAATGCTGCTCTTCAGAGCTTGGGTTTGAGTACCCACCTCAGCAATTACAGAGCCTCAGGCACTTGATCTGGGAATATGCCTGTGTGAAGGGAGGATAAAATTGCAGCTTTTAGCTGGTGTTGATGGTGCTCTGATCTAGCTATATCTGGCAGATAAAGTTTGGCCATCTCCAGGCTCTTCCTCACAAATTATTTCTGGGCTGTTATCCTCTTTAGTACTTTTCCCTTTCCTTTTTCATTTAAGATCCAAACTAATCCAAACCTTGGCTAACATTCTTTCCTAGGTTAGAAACCAGCCTGATGTTGTAATTGTGTTAATTGTGGTCAGCTGCTTTGTGCCCAGCCAGCAAGAGGGTTGTACTGAAGCTCTTTACCTGCAGCCCAAAACAAGTCAGTGATGAAAAGGCAGCATCCTTGGAATTAGCCTTTCTGCTCCCTGGAATTGCTGTTCCCATGGTAAATGCTGATATGCAGGAGGCCAGGCCCTTCAGCATCAATCACAGTGGTGACTCAAGTCATGGAAAACATTGATCTGCATAATCTTTCTTTCTGAAGCCATTACTGCCACGTTGGCTTTCTCTGATGGAAGGCCAATAGTTCTGCTTCCCCTCAGAAATTATTATCAGATGGAAGGAATGTATCACAAGATAAATTCTTGCATCAAAGCTGCTGAAGCCAGCTGTTATGGGAATTTCAGGGAATATCTGCTTCTGTGGCCTGGCTGCAAAAGCTGCTTGATCCAAATGCAGTGGCAGTTGGGAAAGACAAGTACAGATTCATCAGCTCAGATTTTCAGCTGTTTGGCTGCTTTATTTTCTAGCAGGCATTAGCCTTTTCCAGTGGATTGATATAGCCTTTGTTTTTCCATGTGTGACAATCCATTTTAGGATCTTCAAGGATCCCCAGCTCCCAGACTGCAATGTGCTGCTGACAGGAGCTGCAGTATCTCTTACCCCAGGAGCAGGAATTGTGCATGCAGAGCAAGTACCTTTATAAATGAGAGTCCTGCCAAGTTGAGCTATCCTTGGGATTTAATAGATGTCCCAAAACACAGCAGATGTCTTGGGCCTTGCACAGAACTGTGCCATTGTTACTAAGAGCAGTCTTGGGCTCTCTAAAGACTTTCCTGTAACCCTGCCGAGCAAACCTGATGCTGCCAGTCCTTCATATGGATTGCTTTCCATCCCTGGGCTCTGAGGCTGCAGCCAAGAGGTTTCAAGAGTGCACCCTGCCAACATTTTCCAATTACATGTGGCACAAACACAGACTTCCTTGTATTGTATATATAAAAAAAAAAACCCGTCAGACCCCTGAAATCTCCAAACTAGAGGAGTTAAATATCTCATAAAGAGGGCTAAGACTGGTTTACTGTGGTGTAAATCATATTCCTGCATTTCACTGTTTCACGTTGGGCTGTTTGCCTCTGGTGTTTACTTTTGTCCTATTCCCCATCAAGTAAGAGCAGCTACAGTCTTGAAACATCCTCTTTGCCATCTTCATCTGAAAGCACATTTTGCACTGGAGGGAATTTCTTGTTTGAGAGCTTAAAAACAATTATTTGGGTGAGTAGTATTGATCTGAGGATTGTGTTCAAAGTACAAGTGTGTGTAAACTAGTGGATTTAGAGATAGCAATTGGTACATGGCTTCAATAATTCACTTCAAAATGGTGCTGGAGTGTTATTGTGGGTTCTGCTGAGTGTTTAGTGTCATATTTGGAGATCTATATTCTCAGAAGAATAGAATATAGAATTGCACTGCATGGTTTATGTAGAATCAAATTATATCCACTTTGATGGTGGAAACTGCCAGCAATGAGAGTGACCCCTTTCCTCCAGCTGATATTAAAAATGTTCTTTGATATGATAGGAATTACTCAAATACTGTGATTTTTATAAAAGCTTGAAAGTAGGTGAGATGTGCTGCTGCTGTGTGGGAGAAAATACATTATTTAACATAAGAAACTATGCCTGGCACATTAAAGAGGGTTGGTTGGCTTGAATGCATTTGAATTCTTTATCATGACAGTTTGTGCTACTAATGAGGTGCTATTGGGAGTGAAAGCCATTTTGCAGACTTGCTTCCTCACCCACTTGGCATGGGAATGAATCCCTTCCAAGCTTGGGGCCACAGGATTTGCCTTTCCCTCTCTCCCGTGGAAGGGGACACCTCACTCTGGCAGAAGCTTCAATTAGAGCTTTGCTGGAAGGGCCTGTGCTCTCCTGTATGTGCACCTCGTGGGTGTGGGGTGGGAAGAAAGCCACTTTGGGAGCAAAATGCACACTTGCCTTCTAAAGTTACTCAGAACAGAGTTTTTCAAGTGCTTAAAGTATTCTACCCTGCATTTATTTCAATTACTATGAATTACATATCATTTATGTACTATGTACAATCTGTACTATGCCCTCTCCCAAACCTCTACTGCTTCCAGCTTTTACTGTCCTGTGACAGATCCAGGTTCATAACCAAATAAGCCCATTCCCTTCTGAGTAATGCCTTCCTCTCTCAGCTGTTTCCCTGAGGGCTGCACAACACAACATACGCAGTATGGTCCTGAAAGAAAAGCATTTCCCCTGTGCCTCCAGTCAGAAAAGCAAGGCGTTTAATCACCTGTCAAGCCTGTCTGATAGGCTGGCACGTTTAAACCTTAAATCAAAATGGGTTTGGTGTTTGAGTTTGGTTGGGTTTTTTATTTCCTTTTTCCCCCTACAGTAACAAACCTCAGGCAGGGGAGATGTGACAGCTCTGCTTAGCACCAGCACAAGCAGTTCTTAGGCATGTGAAGGTTCAAGATCTCTGCTGTTGGATTACATACAGCAGCACCATCTCAGTGATCTATATTGCTCATTATCTACTTTAATATTCCCTCGGAGTGCACCAGACGTGATGGATTTTATCATCAGCTGGTATCTTTGATTCAGCTGCATTTATTTCACCAGGGCTCTACAGATGTCTGCAAACAAATACCTGGCTTTACATGTTAAACAAATGAAAATATGTCTTCTGATCAAATAACCTGCTGAGGTATCTAATTTTTTTAAACCTTCTATTTCCAGTTTTAATTGCTTTTTTCCTCACAAAATCTTACTGTAAATCTCTCCCCTTCTGCCTTTCCACAGAGAGAAGGAGTTTTATTTTTTAACAACAGCTATCAGAATGCCTCTGAAAAAATGAATTGATTAAAAATGTTTTTAAGAGTGGCTGTTTTCTTCTAAACAGGAAGCAGATTGAGCAACATACAAGTATTCTTCATAAAAATCATTCAGCTGAAGTTAATGAATGTGAGCATGAGGGAATCAATCAGCCATGTACAGGAAATGATACAGAAACATATCATGCCAAGAGCTCACCACAACTTCAGCTCAGATGCCTGAACAAAGTCAAGCTGTAATTTAGCCCCAAAATCTTATCAGATGCTGGTAGAGGTAAATCTGTGCTTGAGTGGAGTGTGGTTTACAGCCAAAAATATGGATTTGAGGTGGGTTGTTGCAGGGAGGCTGCAAAAAGGAAAACCCCTTAAATCTTCAGCTCTTTTGGAGAAACTTTGTCAATGCAATACCAGAATCTGTTGAGAAGGAAACCTGAAGCTTTTGATGGCTGGTTGGTTGGTTGGTTTCCTCTTGTTAGAAATATTTTCAAATGTTCATTAAATATCAGAAAAGTTGAATGCAACTTTCCATGGAAAAAGTTGAACCCAATTTTCCATGGACTGAAGGAGACTGTGCTCACCTAGCAGTGACCTGCTTGCCCCTAACCAGATGGCATTTGACTTCTGTTTTTGTTTTTCAAACATTTGCTCTAAAATTAAATGCCAGGTTTGGGTTTGTGTTGGTTGGGTTTGAGTTTTTTGTTTGTTTGGGGTTTTTTTGTGGTGGTGGTAAAAGTTCCTTTGATCGGCTTTGTGACTTGTTTTTGCATTCCTGCTGTTCACATTCTGTCCACATAGCTCTGGACTGGAATGTATCCCTCGATAACAACAATCAGGGAAATTTTTATTCCTGGCTGCAAGTCACTTCATTCAGAAGTGCTTTTTAATTGCAAGGGGCTTTCACTAAATGGAAGATAGCTGGGATTAATTTCTGTGTGGAACAGCTAATTGTGTTTAATACTCAACCTTGCCTGCCATTGACCTGCCAGAACCATCAGGAACAAACATGAAGTCTGGCTGGAGCAGCTGAGCTCATCCTGGCAACCGTTAGGAAAAAAGAAAAACCGAAATCCCAAAATTTATGGGGGGGTGTGGGCGTGGAGGGGCTGTGAGAGCATGGCTGTCTCCACAGCCTCTTCCTCAAAAGCAGAGATGAAATTTCTGTCTGTGGCACAAGAACAGTGTATGGAGTAATAATATTGTGAAGCCATGGCCATTTTTATTCCTAACTGAGAAACAGCAGAACTACTGTCATTTTCCCTAGTCCTGCTTGCCTTAGGCCGGAGAGGTAGAGCAGCTACTTGTTTCCATGGAGATGCTTTTTTAGCAGAACTTGGCCTCGTGTCTGACACAGCAAAGAGCTGATTTCTACCACTGGTTTTGGAAGGACATCGTGGGTGAAGGGGTGTCTTTCATCCTAAACCTTGAGGGGAGTGGTGGGATGTTAAAAAACGTCATCAGCACGTTGGGATTTTACAGTTCAACTTCCAGAAGTCATAAACTGCCCCTTCACATCTGGAGCTGCTAAAAATCTAAGCATGAATCTCCATAACAATCCTGTGGCTTTATAAAATGGGAAATGCAGCAGATGAGAGAGTAATGGAAGTGTCTTTTTGTGGGATTTTTGGGAATGTGTAGACTTGGAATCAAGGCTCTTTGCAGATGAGAAGGGAGACAGCAACATAAAAGGGTGGGTGGATTGGCTTATGTTAAACACATTGTTGATCTTGAGGTTTTCTTAAAACTCCTGGTCCTTGTATCTTACAAACCTAATGGGGCAATCTGGGCTAGGAAAATCCATTGAAACAAAAGGGACACAGTTTCCCATTGGCTTCAGTGAGAAATACCTGTGTCTCTGCTCTTGCAGCAAATGAAATACTTCCAGATGTGCAATGATATAAGCAATGAAAATTGAGAGGCTGCTCCTGTGGAAATTAATTTCTTTGTGTTGGCATTAGTGAAAGAAAGATCAGGCTCACAAAGATAAAAAATTTCCCTTCTGTTTGCAAAATGAAGTGAAAATCAAAGCCAAAACTTGGATAGAGCTTTCAAAGGAATGGCATTCAAGATATCTATTGATGATCCATCAATAGAACTGATCCAGTCTAGATTCTCCCCCAGTCCAATTTCTAGGTAAAATCCAGTATTTCCCCATTCTGGTATCCAGGCAAAATCCTGTCTGGGTTTTCCCTCATTTTTGCTGCCTGCCCTGTTCCCCAAGATTTGTGTAAGAGAAATAAGGGGAAAAAGTCAAGTTTCGGAGGGAAGCCGGGACAAGGCTTGGAAGCATCTTATATTCAGTGAGCTTTCCCATTGGAAGCAGCCGCTTCCCTCCTGCCTAAATATTTCTAACTAATTGGGCTTGTGGCAGAAACTCTGTGTGAGAATTAGCAGCCAAAATGGCCTCAGCGAAGAGAACAGCAAATGCAGACAAATTCAATAAAGTACTTTATCCTGCCTGACAGTACTAATTACTGGCACAAGTATCCAGGCAGGATTCTACCAAAATGTGGATGCTCTTTAGGGCACAGTATTCAAGTTTTCCACTTCAGGATAAAACCAAACAAAAACAGACCCCTAAGAGATCTGTTTAATTTCTAAATACTTATTCCCTATCCTGTATTCATTTCTGTGGCCACATTTGTGTTTCCTTAAACAAAGTTTCATTTTAATCATCTTGCAGCCCCCAAGTAACTTTGAAAATTCTGAGGTGGCATCTTTTTAAGGAAATTAGAGCAAGGATGAGCATTTTACAGTGCTTCAGACTCTGCCCAATGTCATCTTTTCTCCAGTAATAAAGCCAGCATGCTTTCAAGGACTATGCTTCCAAATATCCCATTTTTTAGAGGAATTGCCAACAGAGAAACCATTCTTCATCTTTAATTATTTAGGAGAGAGACTGCCAGCAGGAAGAGCCCAAGAACAGACCTATCAAATGAATGGCACCAATTTCTAGGGCCAATATCTACTGGGGTTTGTTCACAGCAAACAAGGCCTGAGCACTCCCAATTACAGATATGTCCAGGGGTGTCCAGGGAAGCTTTTAATGGGACGGGACCCCTCCTGCATTAGTAATGAAGCTACTTCTCTTGGCAGGATAAAGAAAGCTACTGTTGGAATAAGGTCTTATTTCCATTTCTCAAGTACAAGAGTTTATTCTTGGTAGCTCCCTCGCCTTCTTCAATTCCAGCTGAATTTCTTGGTTTCTTCTTTGCAAATTCTCTGACTCCAGCGGGGTCGTGAGTTTGTGATTTATGTAGCTGTGGAGCTGCAGGGGATGCTCAGTCATGGCTTCTGTGGCGACTACAGACCCCAGGAAAAGGAGGTGTGACTGGAAAAAAAGGAGTTGTTCTGCCCAGCTAGCTCCCATCACCATGGCCGAAGAGCAGGCTGACTCCCTGGGGGGCTGACATGATCCAAGGTGCGGCTGTAGCCGCATCATGAAGCAGCTACACGGCACAGGTGGAGGTTGCATCCAGGGCAGGGTCAAGGGACAGGGAGAGAGAGGCCTTCTGTGTGATTTCCAAAGGTGTTTATTCCCATGAGTGTCAGGACAGAAAAAGGCACAGAACTCCGACTCACAGAAGCTTATAAGTGGGGGAGGTTTTTGGAGAGGATACAATTTCCAACCAATAAAGGTTACATGGGGGAGGAGTATAAGGCGGGGAGCACAGTACATAGGCCAATGAAGGAGCACAAGGGGCGGGAACAGTCTAAACCAACCACTAGGGCATCAAGGACTGAGGGATTGATAGGGAGCAATCTGGAAGAAGGGGCAGGGTTAGGGAAGGATTGACAATTCTGTAGTAGGAGGGAAGGGCAGGTCTAGGGAAGATAGACAAACAGGGAAAAATCAACAATAGAAGAGGCAAGGAGCAATCCATTAGGGATAAAATATACTATAACAATACAAAATGTTGGGGGGGGTGGGTACAGAACAGACCATTGAAACTGAGCTGAAATTGAAAACACAACAA
Organism: Acrocephalus scirpaceus scirpaceus; assembly: GCA_910950805.1. Taxonomy (NCBI): domain Eukaryota; kingdom Metazoa; phylum Chordata; class Aves; order Passeriformes; family Sylviidae; genus Acrocephalus; species Acrocephalus scirpaceus. The sequence continues at coordinate 9,854,767 of OU383775.1, forward strand.
AAACACACCACCACAGAGGTGGCTTTCAGACAAATCATTGCAGAGTTTGTACTTGGAAAACAGGCCAGATATTTGTGATAAATACCTCTCTATATAAATTTTCAGAAAGTTCCAGACTGAAGGGGAAGAGTGTGGGTTGAAAGTTTGTGGTACAAACCAGGATCTAGTTGCTGCAGGGTTAATAGTGTCAAGCTGATATTTGCATTAGCTAGCTAATTATTTAATTCATCTGCATGTTAAATGTCTGATTTTTATGTTAATTGGACATATTTCTGGCAAGGGAAAAATAACATCTGACGGTGACATTTAATGTCATTTGAATCTGGCTAATGTTGAAGCAGTAATTTCTGTTCTGGTGTTAGGATGAAAACAGAAGTGTTCGGTACTTTGGTAGCAATTCCCACATCCCACAACTACAGGGAGAGGAGGAAAGAACTCACTCTCCCCTGTCCGGCTGTGCCACCACTGTCCTTTCATTCTCTTCTGATGATGAAAACACAAGGATACAGTTTCTCCTCCTTTTCCCTCTGTCCTCCATTGTGCTCTCTTGTCAGCTAGAACAGAAGGAGTTGAAAAAAAAGCTATGTAACTTGCCAAACCCCCCTAACTTAATGACCGTGTTTTGTCTGGGTTACTAGGCTTGAATTTTACATCACAGTATCTTAAAGCAGTTCCTCATTGCTAAAATTTTAAACTTGGTGGAGAACCGGGGGGAAAAGAGCTCATTCATATTAATAATTAAATGGCAACAAACCAACAAACGCATTTCTTTTTCTACCATTTTGATAAGAAGGAAATAGCACAAGGTGGCTTGTGCAGGGGTTGGCTTGCTTGCAGAGAAAGATCAGGTGATCTGAGAGCCTGAGACACTCAAATGATGGATGCTTGGGTTCAGCAAGGCACTTACACACGTGACTAACCTTAAACACCTTGGACAAAATCATTACTGCCCAGAAGTCAATATCATTGAACTCTGGTTCCTCCAGCACAGGCAGTGGATCATCCATTGCATGCATTGTTGTTCCTTGCCAAGCAGAAGCATAAATGTACCCTGTTAGAAAGTGTTATTTGTGTTGTAAATTGATGTGTGCATGGAGAGATTTATCTCTCAGCTATTGGGAGGGAAAAGAATTCTTGTACTTTAAGATATCTTAGAAGCTTGCAAATATTACTCAGCAAGCAATAGGTCCAAGCCTGTGGGGTTGTAAATGAGCTTTGTTTCATTGATTGCCATGGCTCTGTGCCAGTTCACTGAAGGACAAGATAAACTTCTGAATTTTCCCCTGCCCCTTTGCTGTTTGTTGTTCCCAAAAGCTGCTCAGAGCAATCTGAGGCTGAGTTTCTGTCCTATGAGCTGCTGACAGCAGAGCCCCTAGCCCAGGGCTGAGTTGTGTCCAAGAGCCAGGCAGGGTCCGGAGGGATCTGCACTCCACTTCTGCTGTATCAGCCAGGGGGTGTCTCAGTCCCAACAGCAAGCTGGCACCAAAGTTTACTGACTTGGCACAGTTGGGTTTTGGTGTAAGACTCCTAAATGTGTTTTAAATCCAAAGGCATGGGGTGTATCTGAAGCATGGAAATACCAACATTCTTTCATTAGCTGAAAGAAAATCAGAAAGAGGATGTATGAAGCCTTACCTCTCTCCCGGGTAGAAGTACCTACCTCCAGCTTGGCTCAGCACTGTTGGAGAGTTACAGCCCAGAGCTATTGCTTCTTAACGCCTCATTTGTCTTCCTGGCTGCGGGCAATTGGATTACACTCCCTTAAAGCAGGGAACAGCATTGTCTGATTTGATGTAGTGACCTGAAGGACACACTGAGGAAGTGGGAGACTCGAAGCTTCTCTCTTTTTTTGCATCTCCAGAAGTGTGGTTTAGAGGCACCATAAATCAATCACCTCAACCACCACGTTGTAGAGGACATTGTAAGTGAGAAAGCTGGCCTAAGAATACGGGATTTTAACTTCATATTCCAATGACAAGGTACTTGCCAGAGGGGGAGACAGTCCTGGATTTTGGACAGCTAGCAGTGGCCTTGGTGTGCTTAGGGAGAAGCCTGTGTTAAAACTGGAATGACAGGAGTGGAGGTGTGTTGATGTTCTATCCAGAAAACCAATCCAAATGTTGCATTACATACAAAATATGCATAGTTTGAGACAGTGATTTAGACACCTAAGAAGCTTCACTTTGGAACCAGCATTTACTGATGAGTTATTGACTGTATCTATAGCTCACTGAACAGAGCCCCAGCTCAAATAATTTGTTTGCTATTGACAAGAGCTGAGGTTGAAGTAAATTAATTTAGTCAAGCTTATTGATTTTTCACCACTTATGAAGAAGAGAGGTAACATTATCTAGGTGCTGCAATCACAAGGCTTCTCTCAAAGGGTCATATTCTACTTCCTCTGAAGGTAATTCACGGAAGATGATAACTGTGTGTGTGCCTGCTGCATTTTCCCAAAGATGAGCCAGTTCTGACACTGCACTTAAATTAAGGGTAACGTTTTCCAAAGGCTGAAATGTTCTTGAAAATCAGAGAGATGTAGTCATAGCTATAGAGATTCCACAATCTCAACGAAATGAACAGTAAAACACCAGGAGCAGGAATTTTTCAACTTCAAAGGGTATTTGTGTTATGTCTCCTGTCTGGAAATACAGTGTAATCAGAACTACAAGGTGGAATTTATCTCAACATGTCTGAGAGAAACACTGCTCATAAATTATGACTTGTGAGCCTACAATCCCTTTCTATTAGGCCATGCCTCGGGGCTGGAGGAGGTTGGATAAGGCACCATGGGTCTGGAGGAGAAGGTCAATGCCTGGTGCTGCACTGAGTGCCTCTTCCTGGGGGCACTTTGCCTTAATTCCCAGGAATGTCATGTTCCCATCACTGTCCTCTGGGTGATGCCACCAGACTGAGCGTCCTCCTGTAGTTCACTCTGATGTGCCACACGAAGTGTCTTTGTTGCCTGATGGGGAAAGGCAGTTTTTTGTGCGAGGGCAGCTGAATTCTCTGGGCAGAGATCAGTGAATAGGTTCCTTGTTTTATTTATAACCTAGTGCTGTGTAGCAGTTGCCCTCAAAAGAAGCCAGCCTCTTTCCTTGTATCCTGAAAACCCCCTGGTCAGCCAGACAGGCTATTGTACAGCTAAAATTATCCATTATTTACCTATGGATATCTCAGTTGTTTGTTCCTTGATTTGGTTTGTTCTCTTCTTTATTAGTTTTCTGAGGGGAATTAAAATTAGTCAGATATTGAATGGCTCTTGTATCAGTCAAATGGAGATGCATTTATGTACAGAATAAATGCAGCTTTGCCCAAGTAATGAATCAGTGGAACTGTGAGTATGTGGGGGCTTACTGTGTGTGATTATGCCAAGGACTTAGGGAGACATTAGGACTGAGACTGCTAAGCCCAGGTGACTTTGGTTGACATTCACTACTCATAAACAGTTTAATTTCATTTATTAACAAAATTAAACTAACCAATGTCATTTATTGAAACTGGTGTGTGGGGGAAAGGATGCAAAAATTACTTATCTCATTTGTGTGGAACTTCCTTAAGAAAAAGTCACAGAACCATAATATATATAGGAAATTGTCCTGTTAATTATTTGAGAAATTAACAAAATTTTATGTTCTATCTGGAATTATTTCAAAGCCTGGTGTGCTCTGCATCAGCCTCATTGATATCAAAGTGTTGAGTACTCTGTGGTGCTTTGTAAGCATTTCTGTAGTGCCCTGTGGTTTATATCTGCATGACTGCCATGGCAGAGGTTTGTGACATACTCCTTAGTCTTCATCTGTCACCTAAATGCCTCATTTAGGCAGCATGGCCATGCTTTAATCAGTCATTAATGACTCAAAAAAGCCCTTTTGTGATAAGGGTGATGTAACTGCAATTATCTCTTATTTAAGCGTGAGGAAGGTGTGGTAACTGCTCATTGTTCAGCTGGAGTTGAGCTGATGATTATTATGGTGTGCAGGGTAATTGCAATATAGTTAAAATGCAGGGACTTCTAATATGAATGTACTTCATCTATCAAGTGGCACTAATAGGTGGATCACTCACAGGAGCTTCCCAGTTCCATTACTCATCCCATGTCAGAACCCAGAGTTTCCAGCACTGTCAGTGCTCAGCTGCTCTGGGAGCTCACCTGTTCAAACACAGAACTCCTGCAGAACAAGCTCAGTGATACTTATTAATTTGAAGTGATTTGGATGCTTTTGATTAAAGGTTATGTGTGACTTTAGGAGTAAAAATACCAGCTTCCTCTCTTTAAAATATCTACCAAAGAATACGTTGTAAATGTAATTGCTTGGCAGTTGTTTTTATCTTGGGACAAGCATGATTGTCTTCCAGAGGGAAAAACAAAATACAGAAGCCAGTAGGGTCACAGGTTTCATCAAGAATGTTGTATTTGCAGGTATAAAAACAAAACTGCTACCTGTAACTTTTATGGGAGGTATTAAGTAATAACAGGGAGGTTCAAAATGCCATATAAGTTTAACTTCTGCAGCTTGCAAAACAGTTTTCTTCAAGTGTAAAGGAAAAGAATCCTGTCTTTCTTTGATGCTGAGCTAGAAAGGGAATTAGAAGAGCCTTCCTTTGCACAGGATGCCAAGAAGCACTGGGTGGTTGCCTGGTCCCACTGCTGTGGGGGATCTCTGGTACCTTTACAGGCTGCTAGCGTTGCTGCTGGAGGAGAGAGATATGGCCACATTTATCCCAGGAGGAATCTGCTGAGGTTGAACTTGACTCCAAATGGGTCAGGATTGTAAGTCTCACCCTGAAAGCTTGCAGGGTTAGGTTGTGTGTGAATGAAGGCAGAGTTGTGAAGCTTGGAGTAGGGGTCTGACTGTGCACATGTAATTTCCAGCTTCTGCTATTTGTAACCATATAGGGAAATATCTCTTATTGTTTGTAGCCATATAGAAGCACCTCCAGCCACTCTCTCTTCAGGGTTTTGGAGGCACTTTATAAACAAGGGATATTTGCCTGGCTGCCAGCAGTTGTCCTGGAAGTGATACAGAAGTAATCCATTTATGCCAAGGTGAGTTTGAATGTGTTGAATTTAGAGTATGAGGGCTCTAAATAATCAGGGAAATTAGAGCAGAGAGCAATCAGCAAGCAGACGTGAGCAGTGTGATCCAAATGCTCTCTGCTCCATGGGCAGAGATTGGGTCGATAACATTGTGCTGCAGGAGACAAAAAGGAGTTTGAATCATAAAGCAGATGAAAACTTGCCAGACTAATTTTTCTTCCCCACTTTTTGTCTCTGTTTGAACAGCACAGAGCCTCCATAGCACAGACACTGGGATGGAAACACAGATGCAGAAAGGGAAACACCAAAGTGTGGGAGTGCCCCAAATTGGCATCCAAATTATGGCATTCAGGAGCTCTGTGTTGTGAGAGAGGGAGCTTTTTAGAGTGTCAGGAATGAGCTCTTGGCCATTTTTGGTCTTTTATTAAATTTGTCATAAAAGTAGCAATCTTGGTCTGAGATTGCTCTGTGGCTGGTTGCTGTGGCTTTGTGGGCAACACCAACACATTCCTTCCATATCTGAGGCGTGTACATCTTCCAGAGCTCTTTGTGGACCAGTGTGCACTAATTCAGTAGTTGCTGAAAGAAAGATGGAATAAGTAAAGTGAGTAGTAAAGATCCCTGCACAGAGCAGATACATTCCTTTCCCTTGAATTTCCCATTAATTTCTGGATTTGTTTGGGTGAAAGAGTGTCTTTTGGTCTGAAGGTATCAGAAGCACTGACCTTTATATACAAAACAAGCACTTTGGTAATTTTCCCCTCTGTTTTTCATGGCATGTGGTCACTTGTTGTTCAAAGCCCTTTAAACTTCTGATGTGAAAACTTTGGATCCTTCTTCAAAGAAAGAAATTGTTAAGAGAAGGTTTGAGCCCATAGTCTTCATAGTTAGAGATGGGATGTTAGAGGTCATTTGTTAATTAAGGATTCCTTGATAGATTGTTGTTGGAAAAAAAAAGTGGAGAATGGCTAGGATATATTTTTCAATTAAATGCTACAGAGTTTTTATTTTCAAATTGGCATGATGAGCTGAATGTTCTGGGGAATATTGGAGAAACTTTTTGTATGTTGTTCATATGGGTGTTGTGACCATCAAACTGCAACAAAGTGTCAGCATAGCCCAGGGCTGGTGGAGTCTGTGTCCTTTTATTTTTAGTGGCTACATTTTAAACTACTGCCATCTTATTAGGTTGTCTGATTAGTAGATGAACCCAGTTTTAAAAAGAGCCTGATTTTTTTTTTTCAGGCTAATCATCCAAATGGAGATCACATTTATTGAGAATAACCTTAGCAGTTTAGAATATTGTACTTGGAGTTTTCTCTGCTGTTAGGTTGGAATAGAAACAAAAGCCATCTGCTTTTTAGCTTTGTCAATGGATATCCATCATCTCACTGGCAATTTTGTTCACTGTGCTCCCAGCTGACGTGTTTCCTCTGACTAACTTCCCTGGAAAAGCACAGAAATGGTATGGTTCCTTCTCTCAGAAATGGCAATGAGAAGCACAACATAACAGAGCAAAATAAATAAATTTCAGGCAATTGAGATGGAAAAAAAACCCCTCAAAATGTATCAGGTTAAAATGACATAGACATGACCCCCACCTGTGTGGCTGGCAGTGACCAGGTAAAGCAGCAGGTAGTGATTTTTAAATGTTTTGATTATTGTATTTTTACACCTTAGGGATATTTTAATACAGCAATAACTCAAGGCTAATGTATTTTAGTGTACCATAGTACTTTCATGAGTGCCTTGTAGCAATAGTTAAAGTCACAAAATGGTTTCTATTAAACTTTCCTGTTTTCAAACACTCCAAACTTTCTCTGTCAGCATAGATGGTCTGGATTTGATCTATGCCCAAAGCAGATTTCCTGGGGTTTTTTACTTACTTCTATGCATTATTTAAAAAAAGAAAAAGGCTTGGATTCTTTTGAGTCATGGCTGTCATAAAAATTGTTTTTTGTATTACAGTTTATAAGGTAAAATTGCAAATGTATTCTTTTTGGGTTTCAGAGAGAGGAACAATTTAACTCTGAACCTCCGATCTTACCCAGAGCCATGTCCTGTGTGCATTTTCATGTGTTTAAGCCTCATGTTAGTGAGGACCCTGCCAGTTGGATGAGGATTTGCAGCAGTTAACATTTTCTATTTTACCACCTAGGAGGAATCATTCACTCTTGCATATTCCATGTTTTGATAGAAAACCCAATGTGTTTGAACAAAGAAAGGTGATTGTTTCTCTTTTTTAAAACCAAATGAGCTGGGATGCCTTTTGAATAGTTTCAATGGTAAGTTGAAATTACTTGTAGATGGTTCATGCTTTTCTTTGCAGTGGCTGAAGAGCTGACTTCTCTTGTTGCTGATTCTGGCAGATTTGATGTTCGAAAGGTCAATTGCATGAGAAGAAAAAGAAAAAAATCTTAAATGGCATCTTTGAACTAGACAGACAGTAAAATTAAAATTCTAAACGGTTGATATGGGGCTTGAAATGTCCCTTGAATAGAAGACTAGGAACAGTCACCTCTTTATGGAGGAATCTTTTCTTGAGGGTTGGCTTTTCTGCCTTTGCTGAAATTTCCATGTAGCTATTTTATTGTCTAATTACTGCCAGTAAAAGTTACTTCTTTTGTCTAACAGCCATTTCTGAAAGTTCTGTGCCGCTCTTGACCCCAGAAAACCCTCTTTCCTTCATGTCATTTGCCTCTGTTGTAAGCAGTCTGTGTGTCTATTCTTGATCTTCATAATCAATACGGCCTAAAGTTCAGATCTGATTACTGAAATCACTTGGGAATCTCCAGCATACATAGAGGTGATCAAAACTGCAGTGCTCAAAGAAGATAACACATGGGATGGAGGTGTCTGGTCCCCCCTCACATTTCCAGCATCTGTGTGAGGTATGAATGTACCTGCCTCAATTTACCTCTGTTTTGGGTCAGTATTTTAGCACTAGGTCTGCCAAGCAACGTTTTTCTCTTAAATTTTGTCTATAGTCTCAGCTCTAGTTAATGCATATCTTTGTCTGAGGAAAATAATCTACTTTCTGATAACTTTTTTCCCATGCTTTATAGTTTGGGATCATCTCTATGTTTCATCAATATCCAACTGGATTTTTTTCTCCAGTTCATTATTAAAGACACAAAATTGTATCAGTCAATGTGACAGCAAACATTGCTGTATCTATTCCTCCCACTTAGAGTCTATACCCTTGGTTTCCTTTTTAATTAAAAATTTTCAGTGCTTTTCTACATGTTAGCACATTGTTCAAGTATTGGCTTGCCAGATTCCTTACTTTAAAATTCCACGGCTATAACCAGCTGGTAAATTTTAGGGAAATTAAAAGCATATTTCTCCTTCCCCATCTTTCCTCTTTGCTCCATCAAGCAATTTTTTCCTCATTTGTATTTTTTGCAAAATGAAGCAGTTTGGGTTGTTGCCATAGTTGCTTTAACTTTTATTTCTCAGGCCTGAGCATTGCAAACAGTTCTACAAATACCTCCTGCTATTGATTTATTTTTATGAAAATGTTCAGCCTGTGCCAAACACGAGAGGGACCTTAACTGTAACACAGGTTCAGAGGTGTTAGAGGCAGAAGTATCCATGGAAACAAACTTCTCTGCAGATGTGCAGATATCCTTCAGCCCTGCCAGCCAGAGGTGGGGCGTGCCATTGGCTGACCTGTCTGTGAAAGCTGTCACCTAAACAGCACAGCCTGAGCCCTGTTCAATGTCAGCTCTGAGCAAACCATTGGCAGGTCCCACAGCTTCTGCAGTGATGAAATAATTCTGCAGTGATGAAATAATGGATCCAGCACCTGATACTGTCTTTGTAGAGAAAAGAGTAGCCTTTTCCTGAAGGCTTTATCATCTCATGTGGCATCATTAGCTATTCCCTCCCATTTTGCTCTTTTTTTTAAGCAGCTGTGTTAAATCCTTTGCTTAACCTTCATCAGTTCCACCCTTCTTGAGTCTGAGCTAATCCAAGCAAGGCATGCAGCCAAACCCAGCTTGTCTGGGTCAACCAAGCAGTTCCAGTTGGGAATATCATAGCTGGGATTAGGTGGACAAAAACATGAGAAGTAAGCAGTGTTCAGGTGCTCAGCACACATCTCATAAACCAGCCCTCAAGTAATTCTCCCTGAATTCCTAAAAGAGATCTCTAAGAGATGATGAAATTTTTTTTCCTTTTTACATTTTTTTTATTTCTTCAAAACAAATCTAACCTTGAGCTCAGATAAAGGCTTGTCACGTGGATAACAGTTGGCAAAGGGAGACGGGAGCTGACAGCAGAATTGCTGACATGGTGTCCCCCCGCCTTCATCCCATTCTCTGCTTCATTCCTCTGTTTTTGAAGCCAAAATAGCTGACTATTTATGAAGCAAATTCTTCTTTTAATAAACATTAACTAGGCAACATGTAATTATAGACGAAGGAGCAGAAAATAATAGCTGCTACATTAAGGAGTCTCAGTGTAAATAATGGATCTTAAAGCTGCAGTGACTTTTTTATAAAGATGTCAAATATCCTAAAGGCTTCTCAGATGACTCATGGGGGGTTTTCCCAATTCCCATCGTGTTTGTATCCCTCTGCAGTTCAGTTTTGTGCATAGGTGCTGTGATGTGCATTTGTTATACAGAACTGGGCATGAGCTGAGTGAAGGATTCCCCAGGGGGAGTCCCAGTGGCTGCTTTGGCATCTCCACAGGTGTGAGGATTGAATCCCAGGAGCCACCCCAGACTCTGTTCCTTTCCAGCAGTGTACTCTTCCAAAATATGGCAAGAGGCTCTTGCCAATTGCAGTTGTTTGGATAGGCAGAAGGAAGGGAAATGGGACAGTGAAAATAAATGGGATTTGTCTGACAACAGGTCAGAAAAAGCATTTTAACTTTGTTCTTTCTGTTTAACTTACTGGCTTGGTAATGGGGGAAATAAATTCTTCAGAGAGGTGTCCTGTGTTGTATCTCTGGCACTTGGATCATGTGCTCTGAAATAACTACAAAGAAATGAAGCTTCATTTATTGTTTGCTGAGTAAATCATGGTGTCATATTGCAGAAAGAGATTAAAAAAAATGTCAGCTGTGAGCAAGCAGGGACTCCTACACCTCCCTAAGCACTTAGCAGTGCAAAGGAGTGGGATTCCCTCTGGACATGAGCCAGTGGGGGGGTGAGTGTGATCCATGGATTTACCTTAGAACATGGAATGGGTTGGCATCGGCAGAACCCAGTACATCAGGGAGGGAGCAGTGATGGCAGAGCATTACAGAGGCCTGATAAATGTCATGAATAATTAGATGCCTCCCTCAAGGACTGGTTTAGGCAGCTATAGAAATTGTTCCTGGATACTTCACAGCACTGCTAGTTGTGTTGGTTTTCCCATAATCTGGTGGGATTGTAAACTATAAAGGATTGAGAAATGTGGTCACTAGAGTCAGGATAATTATTAGCAATTATTATGGTAATTAATAATGGCAATTATAGGACCAATGGGTCCCATCCTTTCAATTAGCTGGCATGAGATGAGGATCTTTCAGCAGAAAAGAAGGAATGAAAAGTACTCTTTGGTTTCCTGTGCTCATAGCCAGCCCTAGAGCAGATAGGGAATTACAGCAGAAATTTGTAACTGGGTTTGTGGCTGCTGTCTTATTTTTCCAGTGTCATTTGTATAATCTGTTGATATCATCAGTTGATATATCTGTGTCTGACCTGCCTTTTGCTTGAAGTTTACTGCTGCATTATCAGCCAGAGGAAAGTCTTGTGTGCCCAAAAGCTGGATGTGCTGCTCTAATAGGGCATTGTCCTATGCCTGCAAGCTTGTCCGTAACAGGGGAAAATTGATTGAAGAGGGTTGTTCATGGGGAAAATCCACTCTGCTCCTTTGGAAAGCAAGCCCAAAGATGCATGTTAATTCCCTGAGCTGCACCTGAGGCCCAAGCAAAGGACAGCCAAATCGGGTATCAGTCACTTGGGCCTGGCAGGGCAGTGCCTGAGGTGACCTGGGGATGGTATTTTATGGGAAATAACACTCAAAACCCTTAAGAAGACCAATAAGGGGATGTTGAAGGTAGTAGCCACTAAAGTGGACACATCTTCCCAAATTAGTCATGGCTTCAAAAGCACATCTACTCCCTCAGACAGTTCAAACCCCATGAATTCATTCACTGATCCCAACATTTTACTTTTCTATTCACCCTGCCAAGAATGAACCTGTTTTCTGTGAATCTGTAGGAGCTGTGGTGGCCCATGTGCAGAATGTTTTTTTTGGGAGAGCTGTTGTGTGTGGCAGGTAGGAGGATGCTGACTTGGGAATCATTTATCAGAGCACTAATCAACCATGCAGTAGTTTCCTACTGCAAGCTCAGCCTCTGTCATCCTGAAATATTGAAACCGGGGAGATTTAAATGCTCTGCAGATATAGGCCCAGTCATGGGGAAAAATGAAAAGTGCCAGCCCCTGATTAATGGCATCAAAAGCATTGTGACAATGTGGAGCTGAGTGTCTGATGCTCTGCCCTGGACTTGGTTTCAGTTGTGCTTCCTGGGAGCTGTTGGCAATCTGCACTTGCTGATGGGAGCTGGAGGGACTTGGATGAGCACATTCCATTTCCCACTGCTGCCATCAGCATCCCAGTTTTAGAAGCAGTTAATGGGGGGAGACTTTGGTGGGTTGGGTTTTTTCCTCATTTTTACCTTTTATTTTCCCTTCTTTCTGCCTATCCAGCCCCCTTGGGAGACTGTTCCACAATCTGATTGCTGTACTGGTGGTGAGGAGCATTTGCTCCTGGCAAGTTTTGTAGCTCTCACACTTCAGCTTATGGAGCTGTTTTCCCTCCTTGGTCCTTCCCTCAGTCACACCAGGAGTGGCAATTCCACTTAGGCTAATCAAGCCAAGGTCTCTCAGTTTCCAATTTCCCTCTGTTCTTCCATTACCCAAGTAGGTATTTTCAGACCTGTTTTACTTGCTGACTTTTTTACAGCTCTGGTAGCCTTTGTTCAGCATTTCAAATGAGGTCATTAGGCCTTTGTACAACATCTTGAAAGCTCAAAACAATTCTCATAGATTCAGTTCTTCCTTTTTGTCATTGCAAGGCAGCTTAAAATCAGTCTCTAATTGCTTTGGTGGTTTTTCAGTGAGTTTTCTATTCCACACATTTACATGAAAAAACTTTACTACTTCCTGAGCCTGAGTTCATACCTTGTGCTGCTGAGTTTTACCCTGTTCTGCTTTCCCTCATCATTCATAAACTTGGGGTTTCATGGAAAAAAATCTGACGAATAAAAAAAATTCTGACAAATATTGGTAATAAAAGCATGTTGAGAACTTCTCAGAAAAGAGCACTCTTACATTAATTCAGGAAAACAAAAATAGATGAAGCAGATAAATCTGAGAGTAGATGTTAATGTTTTATTTTGGAAACTGTTTTCTATGGTTGTTTTATACTTATTTTCTACTCTGAAGTGGAAGAGAGCAGCAGAACAAGGGCAAAACCCCCAAGCTCCTGGACTACATTAATCATATATGAAAAGCCACCTTTCAAATTTGATTTAGGAATTATAACATTATTTTAAAACCTTTGTGATAACCCTGAATTTTGTAACAGCATTTAATCCAGCAATACTTTGAGCTTAGTCTCACAGGCTTGGAGGCCTTTCAAGTTTTGGCTTTGTCTTTTCTCCTTATCTTCCAGCTTTACCTGAGCTCCTCATGGAATCCCATCTGAGACAGAATTCATCCCACAAAAAGAGCCTGCAGATTGAAATCCAAAATTCCATAGGTCCTATTGCAACTCCAACAAGGTCCCCAGAGTAAAATCCCCAAACTCAGATGCTGCTGAAAAGGCATCAGACACTTTTATTGCAGAATATATATATTTGGGAAACTGCAAGTTGTGTTTAACAAAGCTCACTTTTTTTTTTTTTTTTTTTCCCCAAGCACATAATCTCCAAATTTGATATCTTGTCAGAAAGATTTGGGAATGAGGGAAGTTATGCACAGAAGAAACTTCTGGTATTTGCAGCTACTTAAACAATATATAGATTATGATACGTTTGCTGAGACTTTGATTCTTCCTGTACATTGGCCACATAAAATTAACATTGGAAGAAAGAATTCAGCAAAGTTGGTGAAATTCATCAGAGGAGCTGAAATTTGCATTTGGCACAGCACCCCACAGCTGAGGTTCTGATTTATCTGTAAATCAGCTTTAGGTAAAATAACAACAAACCATACCCTCCTGTCTTGACTTCTGCACAGCTCAGATTTTACAGGAGATAACTTCCAGTTTAATTTCCAAATGTCCTATGTAGCCAATGGAGTGCAAAAATCTTGAGCAAAGTCCTTTTGGATTATCTGATTTAATAACAGAGGAGAAAATAAAATTTCCTCCTGGGTTCGGCATTGGTATAAATAGACATAACTTTTGACTTGTGGAGGCTGTTCTGAGTTGCTGAGACTGTGTCTCCAATACAGGGTTTTTGTGAAGTTTTCTGCCACAGAAAATGTAGATTCTTTTAAATGGAAATGGTGGCTCTATTTAAAGGGAAAGGGGAGAAATAAAATGCAAGGGGAAAATGTTTCCATTGTGCAGGGTAGAGGGAAAAAAAACCCAGCAACAAAATGGCAAAGCATTTCTCTTCCAGAACTTCATCTATTCCTGTTAAAGGTCATTAACTTTATTTTGTATGAAAAAAGCCAAACAAACTTGTTGAAAAATGTAAGCATTTAAAAATTCCTGTCAAGAAGGAAGGTCCTTGTGGATGCTGGCACTGCAGAGTTATTACTAAGCTGGTTACAAATAACACAGAGCCAATTCTAATTTAAGATTTGCCATTATCATAAGTGGTTATTAATTTTGGAGGATTTTAGAGCAGGTTCTCAATGAACATGGAGTGTGCTAAATGCAAGGGGCCTTTCTGCATGAGAAGTTTTCTTTCCCTGAATGGGAGAGTCCCCTTTCCAGGAGTATTTATCAAGTCTTAAACAATAAATAGCAAAAATAGGAGCCAGATCACCAACTGACATTGGAAAATAGTTATTTTTGAAAATCAGAATTTTTTGATTCTTTTTTTCACAGGCAGAGATGCATCCTGACACGTGACAAGTCTGTTTTCAAGGGGTCTGTTTAAAGCATTTTGCCATAATGACAAATTAATATCTTTGTGTCAACATTAATACTTAAAGCCTCATTCAACTTCATTAATGCAGCAAATTTGTTGTGCATCCCACCTGCATCATGCTCAAGCACATAAATGGCACCCTTGATATTCTGTAATGACTGCCCATTCCCTGGCAGAGCAGGATGTGTGGCATTAACACGAAGAAACAAATCCTTTCTAATTATTTATCATTTTTACCATATTCAAGATAGGCAGGGTAATTAACATGCAGCAGGGTATGGTCTAAATGATCAATTAACTTCAAATAAATGTGTTCTGGTAATTACCCCCCATACAGCAGTGTAAATATTAGATTAAGTTTTAGGAGTGAATTTTATGGATCTTTGAGTCTGAGTAATTTAAGATTAAATAAATGACTGAACTTCACCTGAAATTCTTGTTAAACCTCCAGACCATTTTCCCTTCCTTCAGCCCAAACATGGAATTGCTTGGGTCAGCACAGCCTGAAATTCCCATAGAGGCCCCTTTGCCACTGAACTGGATACAAAGCAGGAGGGATGCTCAGAGACACCCCCTGGGCCTCTCTGGATTCAGGAGGTTGGGTTTGCTTAGATAATTTTCATGTTGCACAATATCCAGCAAATACTCCTGGAAATCAGTCAAGGCCATGAAGTTAATGCCAGAGTCAAACAGCCTTTAAATTAATAGTGAGTAATTGGCTGCATTGCAGCCACTAATTAAATGTTTCAGCGGAGCTGCTGGTACCTGTCACCCAGAGCTGCCTTGCTGACACACCAAAATTCCATATGAGGCATCCTCGCTTTTCCAGACGTCCCTCAGAATTTCTCATGGCCTTTTCCTCTCAAGGTTCACTTTGGCCCATGCAAACCAATGAGTGGTGCTGTAAATTTCTGCTCATAGGTCAGCAGTTTGTAAGTGAGAAAGTTGATGCATCTTAATGTAATAATAATAATCTGAATAGAAAATAAGAGCAGTTGTGGTTGTGCATTCCTAAAGCCTTTCGCAATCCCCATCTACAGGGAATCAGCTCCATGGCTCAGGAAATCCATAACTGTTTTTTCCAGCTGGTCAGATTAACACAAAGCAGGAAAAAAATAGTTAATTACACCCTTGGAGAAGGACCAAACTCCAGACTGGACAACTGCAGGAAAGAGATCTGGAAACCCTATTTAACAGTGCCTCTAATTCCTGTGGTTCAGCCACATTTCCATTCCTAAGCATCCCTCTTTTGCTCTGTATTCACACAATTATTTCCAGGGACATTGACCGCATTTGTGGAGTTACAAGAAGAGTGGATGTTGCCACCCCACATTGCAGCCCTTACACTGGGAACATTAGTTAATATTGTTAATATTGTTAATATTATTAACATTAGTTAATAAGCTCTGGTTGAATCGAATTCAGGTTTTCATAGCAACAAATCCAACTGTCCAAAGGTGCTTAATTTCTTTACATCTCTTTATCTCATTAATTGCATAAATTCATCTCTACCCCATGAAGAGCTCTTAGAGAGGCTCGTATAAGCTGGTGCAATGAGCTTTTTAAATAGCACTAAAATTGAAAACTCAACATGTTTCCAAGTGTTGTTCAACAATTAATTTGCCAAATATCACATTTGATTTAACTATTTTCAAAATAGACACATGCATGGGAAATTTCAGGTGAATGGGTTTAACCCAATTGACATTACATAGAAATTTCACAATAGCTAGATGTCATAAAAGAGGTTGATTGTAATTAGTTTGGCATTGAAGACCTGTCTGGTTTTGCCATGTGCACTAGGAACTGCTTAATTTCTGAAAAACAGCAGATTTACAGCCCTGGCAAAGGTCACTCAGTATAGGAATAAGTCTGTGCTACACCAGACTTGATACCAGGCTTTCAGAGCCTGAGAAATATCAGTGAGCAGTGTTCCTTTCATTCAGCTTTTCAGAAATTTAAACCTTTTTAATACACAGTCTCCAGTCTTTCAAAAATACCAAAGTCCAGGCTGGGTGTCAGCATGCAACAAGCTGCTTTCCGAGGTACCAGTTCTCACCTTTAAATCTCACAAATCTGTAGATTTGATGGGATTAAAAGCTGTGCTGCAAGAACTCTTTGATCAAAGAAGCAGCTGAAAATTGTACAGGCTGCATCTCTGAGTTGCTGTATCCAGTTCATCCAAGTCTGGCATCCTGCTTTGTCTCTGGCACCATTCTGCCATTCCTGCCTGCATCCAGCATGTTAGTCTGAAGCCCAAAATCCAAGTTCCCCATAAGCCAGCCATTTGCCTGAAACCCTGAGGATACTTTGGTATTTAAAAGAGGTTTTTTTTCTGAGACATATCAAAAGCATTAAAAAAAGGGAAATTAAACAACTGCAGAGTGGATTTTTTTTTTTTCAAACTTTGCAAAGGTTTTTGTTATATGTGAGGGTATGAGGGAAAGATCACTATAATGAATGTCATAAGCCTTTGATTTACCTGCTTGGTTTTAGTTTCTTACTATTGAATTACAGTAATAAAAGGCTGTTCAGGACAGCAAGCAGGAAATGAAGCAGCAACTGGTGATAAAAGAGGCTTTTGGGGAAAATACATCAAGGGCCCTTCAGGAAACAGAAAGATGTTCTTGCTTCAGAAAGGTCTGTGGGCCTGCTTCCAGTGGGGCTGACAGCCTTGGTTTAGTTTGCTTTCCTGGTTTATTCCCAAAGCTCTCTGAGGCTGGAGCTGGGGCTGCTCTCTGTCCTGCCTGAGCCTGAGCAGCTCATGGGTGGGTTTGATGGGGGGACACTGAGGGCTGATGTCGTTCAGGAAACCCTTGTTGGGAATTTTGTGGCTCTCATTTGTTTGCAGAGTGGGTTTAGATGATAGCAGGAACTGGCATTTTGCAAAGTGCTGTTTTGAATCACTTGAAGCGAATGTAACAAGCAAAGATGCAAAATGTAAATATTCCTGGAAGGGCTGGAGGTTCGCTTTGCCGATGGCATGGGAATGAGGATGTGAAAATTAATTGCATGAGAAACCTACAGATTTGGCAGAGTTGTTGTGACAGTTGCTGATGTTTCAGTTGCTTTCAGTTCATGCTGCATCTAAAGTGCAGCATGAATTGGCCCCTTTCAAAAATGTTGAATGTTAAGATCCTCAGTGGATGGTTTTCAAGGGCTGCTCTATTAAATCCCACCTTCAGGAACCTCCTTGTGGCACTAAAGTGGCAGCAGGGATGTGCGAAAGCAGGATTTGCGCCCTATTTTGAGAAAGCAATGTCATGTTGCTTATTTGCAATCAACCCCAAAATCTGGTGCTTTGCGTGTGGAAAGTGAACCACAAAGTACTTCAGGGGTTGTCCTTGTAGGTGAGAGCCAGTTCTGTTCTTTGGGATGTATTTGTGGCAAAAATGTGATTTCCCAGAGCAAAAAACCATCAAAGGAGCCGGGGTAGCACCCACCAGCAAGGGATGTGTCTGACAAGGCGGAATGCGTGTGCCAGTGTTGTGTCTTGCAGTGATAATCCTGACCCTGCAGCAGTTGAGAGTTTTCTCCCAAAGGGAAATTGGGTTTATCCTGGCACTGCTAAAGCAAACCTGAAGGAGAAAGGACGGTGCACAGGAGCTCAGTAGTAAGTGAGGGGAAATGCCAGTTGTTTATCAGCAGTTTGGAAGTCTGCGAGTCTGACACTTGATCGATGGCCTGTGTGAGCACTGCCTGGGCTTTCCCTGCTCCTGAAAGATGCTCTGACTTGGCTGTGGCATTTGCTTAAATCAGACCAAACGCTCAGAATTACAGGCTGGGTGTTTGCATGCAAAGTAAATGCTCTAAAGCTGACCGGAGGAGATACAAAAGGGCAAAGGAGCGTATTTCAAAAGAACTGGAGCAGTAAAATTTGATTTAGTTGGAACATCTGACTAGCAGATGGTAAGGAATAAACTGTAGAACAGGAAAACCATGTGGGTGTGTCAAGGGGAGCGAGTTCTCAGCAGGTGAAGTGTGGGACTCGTGTGGCATAAACCACAATCCAGTCTCTGAAATAGTAGCAGTCGTGACACTTTCCCAGACGCGAGGGTGGCTCTGATCTGTGCCAGCCTGTGGCCACAGCAGCCAGTAGAGCCTCAGCAGCTCCAGAAAGGCAGCTGCAGGAAAAAATCTGGACTTGTTCAGTTGATACTCCTGGTATATTCCTTTTGGGAGACAGGAAAATGGTCTAGAAGGTGCAAAGTCACACTGGCTGTCACTTTTTCAACCAGCCAGCAAGTTAGAAGTGCACTGATGTGATCCTCCCACCAGGCCTGCAGCATCTCTCTCCAGGGCAGAGCTGCTCTTTCCAGGAGGTCTGGATGGGAGCAGAGAGGGCCATTGGGTTTTTGGATGGCAGGAGAACACAGTCCTTGTTTTCTTCAGTTCCACATGGCTCAGTGGTTTTGTGTCCTGGTCAATAGCTCAGCTGGTCTGTTTTGACTTGACTCCTTGGATCTGTGACAATTTACTGGATTTAAATGGGAAGAATTCATTATTTAGATTCTTGGAGATATTCTATCTTTTGGACTTAAAACAGCAGTAGTAGTGAAAACTTCCTGGCAAGAATATATATATATATATATATATATATATATATAAAAAAAATCTGGTAAATGTACTTTCCCTGTGTTCTCACCTCTTGTTTATCCGAAAGAAGGTGGAACATGGGGAAACTTGTTAATGGACCTCACAGGAATGAAACAAGAGAGTGGCTGTAATGTTTAGTTTGTGAAGAGGACAGACATTAGCCTTGGGAACTGTGCTTTTAATTATTGGTCACAAACTTTGCTTTCAAGGCTGTACAGCATTGGAGGAAAATCACACGTGGAACTGTGCTTGCACAGAGAGGAGGTTGCATAACTGGGCTGAGATGACAAAGAGCTGTTGTTGAAATCAAACCTTCACATCTATGGGGAGCTGTAATTCCCAGTAAAAAATGCAAAGCATAAATCTATAACTGAGGGTTATATTATGGGACTTGTGTAAATAACAAATCATTCCAGTTTTCAAAAGCCTCTTCAGAGCAAGGGAAAAACTTGTGGCAAATTCAGCATGGCCTTGGCAAGTTTAATCCTGTGGTCTTTGCAGTCACATGACATTCAAAGCTTTTTTCTTCATCATCTTCAGCACTTGACACCCTCCTGGTGAAACTGACTGAGCACTCCCAGCCCACACGTGTATTTGGCAGGCACTGGTCTGCAAGGAGGGAATTAAAATGTCGCTTCTGGGAGCATATATGGGAAGCTTCAGGATATTTCTGGCTTTCCTCACAGTCAAAAACTTTTTAGACATAAAAACTGCTGGAAGAATAAATGTCCTGTGTACTGGTATAAAGAAGTGCTCCTGAGAATTTGTAAGGCAAGCCGTGGAAGGGAGGGGATAAATAACAACAGCTGGGAAATTGTAATAGTAAAAATAAGTAAGATGGATTAAAGCCAATTCTAGGGAAAAAAACCTTTACTTCTGTGCTTTAAAGCACACCTCTCATAAGGGATATCCTTAGTTGCACTGGTTTTCATGAGGCATAATCACATACTTGAAGCTTTTAGAGAGTTCATTCTTTGAAGTACTGTTCCATATCAGGGTTTAAAAAAAAAAGCATAAAACCACTCATATTGCTGGATTACTTTTTCCCATCCAGCACTGTAGCATATTCCTGTCCCATCCATTCTCAGGCTTTTCACTTGTGTCTGTAATGTTTTGCAAGGATTTCACTGAAGTCAATTTAATCTGGGTTTATCCTGAGAGTTTGCAGAGCAAGAACTGCTACATGTCATTTTTAAGGGTCCTCTCTTTTTCAAACACAGGCCATGCCTATAAGGGGATGAGGGTATTTTTTGGGAAGAGAGTGTAGGACCAGATGATTGCTGCTGTTTCTTCATCAGTGAATGGGCTTTCCATCAGGGCAATAATCTCAGGGACACCCAAAGCAGCTTTTCCTAAAAAGGCAAAGCTAAAGGGTGTTAGGTGTGGGCCTCCAAATAGCAATCCGGGGTCTGTGGTTAACATAGAAAAGTTGTGTGTGCTTAGTACCACTGGGACAGGATGGAAGCCAACTTCCCAGTTCAGCAAGGTGCAGGATAACTGCAGAGGTGATGATAAGGAGTGCACGTCTGACATGGTGTAGGTGATACACAGGAGAGCTAAAAATACCTTATTCCTCACCAATGTGGAACAGACATCTTGTTAATTATGCATCTTTTAAGCTTGGTTTTTAAATGGCTTAATAATATATAATCATGATTTACTTAGAGACAAATTAGCATTTGACTTTGAGTTTTGGATAAGTCACCTGCATTCCTGGTGTGTTATTATCATGGAGCTCATGCTTGGCACTTTGTGGTTTTTAGGTCAACAATGTGAGCACACTGGACAGCTTTTTTCTTCCTATTTCATAAGATTTACCCTAACTTGTGGCATTAAGCAATGTGGCATCGCGTGTTTAGGAGGGAAGCTAATGCCTTATCCCCAAGAAGCCACTCCAGAGAAGCAGCTGCTTGGAGAATCTCAGGCAAAGCAATCAAGCTCACACATCCACACATACGCCATGCAGCCAGCAGCAGAGAGAGGCAGAAGGCCCTTGGTCTGGAACAGCTCCAGCAGTTTATTTCCAGGTGGTGCTGAAGGGCTGTCCCAGTGCCAAGAGGGAATATTGGGGGCTGGTCCTTGGCTTAAGTCGGGGTTACAACAGCCAATGAACTTGAGGCAAAAGGGCAGTGCAAAGGGCAGGTAAGGTCAAGGTCCTGTAGGAGGAGAGGGCCGGTCACCAGGGAGACACCAAGGGATGGGAGAATCTACAGGGCAGGGGGGACCCAGGGCAAACCATTGTACACAGAACACCATTGGGAGGTCCGGTCTCTCAGGCCAGGCAGATGGCTATAATTTATCCTGCCAGGGCCAGCTCCTAGGTATTATATCAAAAGGTGGCAGGGATTCCACAAAGCAACAGTATGTGAATCTGCTTATGCTATTTATTAAAAGTACGCATGACGCATTCTTTTTTCCTTCAAATCCAGCCAATAAGTTGTTGCTGAGTTTCTGGGTTTATGCCCACAGGGTCTGTATTACTGATCACATAATACAATAATTTTTGTCAATAAACCAAAATCCCCGTGTTGCCCAAATTAAGATGTGTTTGTGACACAAGGAACTGACCCCAGCACATTGGTACATAACATACTGGGGTGTGTGGAAATCTAACACACTGAAATGTGTGCTTTTCTTCCCCCCCCTTTTTTTTTTGTTTTGTTTTGTTCTATTTTTAAGAAAAAAACAAATTGCTTTTGAAAAGTAGAAATAAATCTTAACTGTCTGTTTCCACTATGTTCCACATTAATTTATTTCTCTGTTTGCTGTGGTTCTTAATATCTATCAAAACTTTTGGTAATCAACTAGTCTGAAAACACAAGGCCTGGCAGCCTGACTGTAGTGTCAGGACACTCATAAGAAGTGAGCACAAAAAAGGAGGTGAGAGCTGCACTGTGGGCATTTAATAATCAAAATCAACGGGTTGAGCAGGAAAAGCACATTCTGGGTATGTTTTATGCTTTGTTGTTTGCATGCTGCTGCTCCAGTTGCACAAAGCTCCCAGGAGTCTCTATAGTTTATAGTACATGACTCATTGGTCTTTTGACACTGAGCTGTTTGACACAGAGATTTTTATTTGTACTTCATGGAGAAATGTGTGTACAGATAAAGGTTACAGAGGGAGGTGAGTGGCCCTCAAATTGTGTTAACTTTAAAAAGTCTGTTCTCCTCTAAAATGGTAAATAGGATTGCAATGATGTCCCTTCCAGAAGGCTCAGAACATGCCTCTGTGGTTTGTGTATATACAGCCAGAATGGGGGTAGAGAAAATACCTTTTACAGGCTGTTTACTTCTCACATAATCAAAATGGCAGTGGAAAAACTCATAGTTGAAAGTGCCTTATTTACAGTGCCTTATTGTAAACTGGACCTGCTTCTCTTCAGCTTAGCTTAGCAAGCAGGTAGGAGTATTAAGCAAGGGAACATGACCATACTGCAGTGTGCTTCCGTTTTCCCTTCCCTTTTCCAATCATCATTGTGGTGCCAGCAATCTCAGGTCCTTTGGCTACTGCCTTTTAGGAAGGGTTTTGTATCTATTATTGGTCAGTCTCCAGCAGCACTTAATGGGAAGTGCCCTAAATATATTTGCAAATAAACACCTGGAGCACGGCAGCAAACTCCCCCAGGCTTTACTTAAACATTCTGTAGGTTCAAAAATGGAAAAGCAGGAAAGAAAATGCTGAGGATAACAAGGGGATCTGTGCCAGGTAGGTTCTCATGGGAGCTGCTTTGAGGCAGGGAATGATTTTATCTCCCTACTGCCCTCAGGAGCCACCAGCATTTCTGCTCCTCATGCTATTAGAGGAGCACAAAGGAGCTGGAGCTGGGCTGTGTGAGCGTCAGACCGTGGCCATCCCTGTCTTTTAAAGAAACTTATTCAACTGTGCATGATTAATTTTTTCTTCAAGTGCATCACTTAGAGCCACTGAGAGCATTTTGCCCAGAAACACAATAGCTACTTTCTTAGCTGCAAAAATCAGTGGTTATTTAAACTTCATGGAGCCTCAATAACCCCAAAGCAGCCACTTGCTGTGAACCTTTTGCTCTGCCTCTTTCTAATGCCCTGCACTTCATATTCTTGTTGGAATTCTTATTCAGTGGTTTATCTCAAAGACATAGCAAGGAAGAATCTGCTATTCTATCTCTAGAAGAGCTCTCCTGACAGCTAAAAGTTTCTCTAGTTATCTCCAAGTGTTTCAGAATTTAAAAATTGCTGTGGAAAAGCATAAATAGTTTGGGGCAGAATTAGTTGAAATTCTGTCAAAATGAGATGACTTTATTGAGTGTGAAAGGAGGCTGCATACAGTAGTCAGTCATGACAACCTGCTAAGAACTTCAAATGATTATAAATAGTCATAAATAGGTATAAATATCACTTGAAGTGATAGCTTCTCATTTTTGAGTGGTTGTCCTGTGTCTGAGGACTGTGTCTGAGTCCTCTATAGGACTGTGATGGTTTCAGTATTTGCTCTTTTGTGAGATATGACTAGGGGAAAATAAAAAGCAAAACAGGCCTAAAACTTAAAAGTTACAAAGATAGTTTATTTACACACACTAAGAAGAAAAAAAAAACCCCAACCAAATGAAACTTCCAAAACAACCTCTTCTCCCACCACAAAACATTAACTTTCCCACAAACAGTGTAAAGGTGCAAAACTCAGAACTCCAGGTCACTACCACTTATAAAATAGTCTTTCATTCCATCTTTGAGAAGGAGATGTCTCTCTTGTCTCGTTTTGGTAACTTTCCACAAGAGAAACAGTCTGCTTCCAACTCTCACAAAAGCAGGCCCTGGGAACTTCTGCAGTTGTAGACCTCCCATATCATGTAGCCTTCCCATGACTACATATGAGCTGTAGACTCACACACACATACTGGGGTGTCATGTTTTAAAGATGCACAACTCAAAGGCAAAGGATTCTTCATCTCAGGAAACAGAGGTATCTTCTCACTTCTTCACTGGTGGAGAGGGCTTCTTCTCACCCCTCTGTTCAAACATCTTATGGGATCACCAGATCACAGATTCTAATACAATATTCACTCAGCAAATCACAAATACCTTTGCTCAAAATCCACAAATCATCTCCCCAATTCATATTGTCCACAATTTAAAGGAATACTCTAGCATATTTGTATTACAGTCTGTTACCACAACTCATAGGAAATTTTCAGCCTAGAACTAAGGCAACTTTTCAACCCTTCCACCTAAGGGGTGTCTTGGTTTTGAAAGACAGTTGTCTGCCAGGGAAAGCTAGAGCTTTCCCTCCCTTCAAATGGAGAATGTAACTCTCCTTCCCTCTAAATTATTATAATTTTGCAATTAGGGGCTTTCAGGCAAAGATATGGGAATAGGAGTAACATTTCTTTACTGGGAATATGTAAAAAAAGAATACAAATGTAGTAGTACAAAAAAACAAGCAAGCAAGCAAACAAGTCCTGGTAAACCCTGACACCCTGTTGGTCAGGGTGTTGGAAGCAGTCCAAATAAATCCTCCTGGAGTAACAGATGTTCTGTGGAGTAAAGATGATCCTGAAGAAAGGGTTCCAGCTGTGGCAAGATGGGTCCAGTGGTCCAGTCTTCCTCTGGGGTCCAGGGTGGAAAGGCCAAGTCCCTGGATGAGGGTGCTTGGTGTTTCTGAGTCTCAGTTTTTATCTAGGTAGGAATGGTTGGCTCCCCCCACACTGGGTGGAGTATCTCACAATGGGATGATGTAATGGGATGATGTAATGTGTCAATGTGTCATTATTGAGCCTTAATGGCCCATTATCAGAAGATATCCCCCAGAGGATGGACAGGTGGTGAAAGAGATAAGAAACACTGCCCCACCTGGCTTTAATGGCTGGCCCATTATCAGAAGGCTCTGCCCCCTTCCCTCCTGGAGTTACAAGAGATAAAGAAAAAAAAATCTCAAGGGCTTTCAACAGATGAAATAGAATACACATTTTTTGGTTACCTAACCCAAGAGGGTCACTCTCCTTTTACTGACTTTGATATCTTCATATTGTCCTTTTACATATCTAATTTGGCCTTTTCTCTCTCTCTTGGAAGGGTTAGAGTTTTAAAAAGTCTCAATCTGTGTTAGGGAAGAGTTAACATTCTTGCCTGGGCCTGCAGATGGTCACAAAATCTCTGCCAGGCAGCAGCCTCTAGGATTTTCAAAAGCCCAAGGGGTGGGGGAAGAGAACTCAGGCTGAGAGATCTCGGAGCAGCCTGGCTGGTGGATGCCTCCTGCCTCGATCTCATCCAGGGTGGCCCAGCGCAGAGCTGCTATCAGAGGCTGCCGGCTCCCCTCCCTCACTGCCAGCTGCCACTGGGCCTGGCTATGGCCTGGCCCCCTCCACCACAGCCCCGGGCACGTGGCCACCACTGCCAAACTGCAGCCTCCCCTCTACCCCACCAGCAGCCGGGGGAAACGGGGGCTCAGCTGGCCAGGCCACTTCCCTGGGGGCAGCAGCCGCTGGAGGCCCAGCCTGGCCTGGCCTGGCTGCCCAGGGGGCAGCGGGACCTGGGCCAGGCCTCCCCTGCTGCCCATGATGTTACCTGATGGCACACCAGAAGGAAGATAGACTCCCCAGCCTTCCCAGGCTGATTTAAAGCTTGTGTGACCCAGAGGTGTACACCTGTATTTAATCGGCAAATCTGGTTATCAATTTCAAAGTCAGCCACTAACTGTTTTTTTTTCCATCCATGCTAAACCAACACAGAGGACAAAGATCCTGTATTTTGAAGTTTAAAGCCCTCATTCTATATTCGTCTGTCTTGATGGGGAGATAGAGTAGAGAAGAAAGGGAGAAAGAGCTTACTGTTGGTCTCCACTCTGCCATGGGTGCTGGTGTAAAGATGTCAATAAAATAGTTGTGGTTTGGAGCACGTACAGGTGTGGATATTCTGGGATTTCCTGCTATGGCTTTCAGGCTTCTATTTCAAATCCTTGCATTTCGTGCCCTTCAGGTTTTGGTCAGGCAAATCTTCCTGAGAGGAGAATAAAAGGAGTTATAACCCACATAGGACCTTTCAGTTGATTAAAGTTTTCATCCTCTGAGAAAAACTCTTTTTAGAGGTTGGGAAAACAAGGTGGTAAAATGTGCCTAATTACAGTTGACTCCAGTGGACAAACTTCAGTTTTAGCCTGGAAAAGTTGAAAAGGAGTCCATGGTTACTTTAAAATTAATTATCACTCTTCTGAAGTCCTGCTGAAAAAAAAGAACAGCTAGGCAAAAACAGGCAGTAAAATGACTCACAGATGAGGCAAAATCTACCATATGTCAGCTCCACCTTAGAGCCAGCAGGGTGCTGCCTTTGTTTGTGTCAACGGGATATTTTTGCTGAGGTATTCCAGGACACCTTGTGCTTCTCATGGCAAAACCCTGGCACTTGGTGGGTCTGACATGGCAGGAACAGCACTGGGCTGCCTTTTTTGGTTTAGGATTTATTTTTATTTTACAGTTGGGTGTTGAGGCCCTTACAGCACTTACAATTATAATGTAAATATTTGAATTTTTATTTTTCAGAATTGATCACCTGATTTTAACATCTGCTGAGTACAGGAGATGCAGGAGCTGAGGAGAAAGAAACACATGTATGGATCTCCTAGGCAGGCCATTGGCTCAGCTCTCCTCAACTATTTCCTCCTGACCGGTTGGTGCTGAATGTGTGGGCACTTCCTCCCTGGTGGCATCAGTGCTGTGGCTGCTGAGGGCTTTGGTGTGCTCCAAGTCATTTACACTGCCTAGAAAACAGGGAGCAAAGCTTGCTGAGAGGCCCCTGAGCAATTCTCTGTCCAGCAGGCAGAGGGCAGGTGGGGATTTCCCTTGGGACATCCCTGGGAAAGGGAAAACCTGCAGTCAGGCCTGGCACAGGCTGTTGTGTGACTGGGGGTGTGTAATGGCTGGAGGTGATGCTGTCCCTGACCATGGCAGCCCCGGACACAGATGAATCCCATGAACCAGGAGGGACAGAAAGCTGATTGAAGTCTTTGCCTTGGGGAGCGGAAAAGAATTCTGCCTTCCCTCTCTAGGAATAGGGAGATTTGTCATTTTAAAGCTCTATTTCTGGGCACTGTTTATCCACACCCTCCCAAGCATTGCACAGGCTGTTGAGTGCAGCATCCAGGAGGGCTTTGTCTAAGAAGCTGTGTAGTAAAAAGGTACCAGAAAATGCTGCAATGGAGCCTCAGGGCAGGAAAGCAGCTGCTCCAGTAGTGATGGGGATTCTTTTCTTTTGGCTCCCTTATCTTCTCTGCCCTCATGGATGACAAGCAGAGAAAGCAAACCGTTGCCTCCTCATGCAACCGTGTGACTTGTAGGAGCAGCAAAACCACCTCAGTGTTGCTATGGAGCACTAATAAAATACTTGTTAGTGGCCTTGGCTATTTATGGACCTTATGTTGGAGCTGAAGTGGGGGTTTCCCTGTTGATCCATATTACAGGAAGCTGCACCATGGACGAGGAGCTAAAATCGTATTTTACAGTCTGGATCAGCAAATCTTTTGAAGTTCATTGATTAAAGCTCGGCACAAAGTTATTTTTGGATGGCAGTTCCGACCTCTCCCTGACTTTGCAGAGAGAGTTTAGAGAAGCCCAGGGCTTCTGTGTGCTACAGCACTTGAGTTGGTACTGAATGGCAGAGAAGGGTGGTGGCCAGGGAGGACACTGGGTGAGGCACAGCTGTGGCAAGCACCAGGCAGCTCCTTGTGGAGCGCGGACGGATGTGGCTCCGTGTTTCCTGCAGGAACACGCTCCCGGCACCTCTCTGAGGGAGGCAGTGGCTCAGGCAGGGCTGCAGGGAGCTCCTTTGGGCAAAAACCTGGTGATTCAATGAATGAAGCTCTGTTAGACTTGCTGGACAGTGGGCTTGCTGTACTAAAAGAGGAATTGTAGAGCTCTTGGAGAAAGGCAGAATCCTTCTGAAATCTGCAGGTGTAAGAGCTGCTAGAAAAGTTGTAGATGCATTGTACTAAATTCAGCAAAAGTCGAGAGTGAAGTTTCAAGGAGTTAAGGAAGAGAAAACATCTAAAATCTCATACACTGACTCTGTGTGCTAAAGGAGCAGAGGAACAAAGAAAGTGGGTGAAAGCATTTTATGGAGACTGGAAATCCTTTATGGAGTGAAGCTGCTCCCTTGTCCTCTTGTTTGAGAAGGGACTCGATATTTGTCTTCTGGGCCCAACTGAGAGAAAACGTTCCATGTGATTTAGGAAATCAACACAGTTCATTCAATTCATCTACAGAAAGAGAAATCATGAGACATCACCTGTGATTAAACCAATCTGGTGCCATTCTGTTCTGGTCTCAGACATTCCACAATCAGAAAAACAAGGAAACATCTTCAGATGGGTTCTTTGCTGTGTAAGAAATGTGGGGTGATTTCTTTTTCACCAACCAATGTATTTTCAATGTACTTAAACTGAAACTACAGAAAAAAGCTTTAAGTCAGTATTATGAAAAAAAATCAACACCAAAAACTATCCCAAAACATATCCCCCCACCAAAAATAAACAAACAAACAAACAAAAACAAGTCAACCACATAAACAAAATCAACCAAGCAAACTAAAAAAAACCCAACAACAACAACAAAACCAAATTCAGAAAGAATGGTAAATGTACTCTTATTGGTGTCCTTGGAGAACTGTCACCTTGAAATGTTACAGGGTGATGGTGCAGACAGGTTTTTGTCTTGAACGTCTTCCAAAAATTATTTTTTGTCCTCATTCATTGCTTGATAAGAGTCCCCTTCTCTCCAGGTCAGTCCAGGAACATGATGCACAGCTCCTGGGATCAACCAGGGAACTTTGTATTAGTTTCAGGCTCATTATTTTTCTAGGGGGGAAAAAAGGTGGAGAAATGTAATAAGATCAGTTACCCACGGAGACGATGTAAATTCTTCTCTCTCTAGCTAATAAGCAAAGTAGACAGGAACCTAAAGATGAAGGTGGTTATGCCAGTGCTGTCAAAAGCTGCATACAAGTGGCTGAAAGTCTAAGACTAAAATAATAATTTTGTGTATAATTAACAGGAAGTTCTCAACAATTGGCATTAATGTTCCCAGGAAGGTGATGCAGATATTTGGTTATTTGACTTCAGTCAGACTTTACATGCTTAAAGCAGAATCATAGCTGATGAGGCAGCAGAGTTTTAAGTCACTGATTCCTGCCTAAGTGAGCTTCCTTAGCGTCACTCAGGAAATTCATTCCCAGCCTTTGTGGAACACAGTACTTGTGATTAATGGGGACGAGAGAATTCATCACATGAATTTCTTTTGAATTGGAAAGAAATGCAAAGCTTCCACCCCAAACTGCCATTTGTACACTGCTAAATGCAGTATCCCAAATCCTGAGAGCAGTTTTTCCCATTTTGTAGAACAAGCAGCTAACATCCTGGTGGATAAGATTCCTGTCAGGCTTTTGCTGTGCTATCTTGGCACATATTTTGTATCTGGTATCACTAATTTCTGTGTTAGGAGCTATGGAACTTGTTCGTGGCAGGGATCATCCTAAGGATGTTTGTGTTTTACACGTGTCATCGTGGATTTGGGATACTCGGGAGTGTCTTTGCTGTGCCCGTTGGTTTTGTGGGATGCTTTTATTGCCATGGCTTGGCTGCTAAGTTTCTGTTTACTGAGCCCCTCTGCTTTGCTTTAACAGTTCTGCCACTGCAAATCAGCCCAGAAAGACTGATTCCTGAGCCGAACGATCCTACACTGATAACAGCTCTGATAAACCCCGGGAAGAGACAGGATGAGCCGCTGGAACTGCTCCCTCCCCGGCCACTGAAGGGCTGCCTCCCAGAAGATGGAGCTATTTCCCTGAGACTGCTGCTGGAGACCTGGTAAGTTCAGTATCACATGAAATCAGGGAATTCTTACAGATGTCAGAGAACTCTTCTTCATAGCTGAGAGAAAGAAGAAAGAAATGAGTGTGCTGACCATAGTTATTTTATTATAAAAGAAACGTTTTATTTGTTTTTTACCTCAGTAAATTATAATTCTTAACAGAAATAGTACATGAAAATGAGCTCAGTTATTAGAGTCCAGATGCCAGCCATTTTTTTTTACTTTGAAGCTACATATGAGTCTTGGCAGATTTAGGTGTATAAAGCATTGCCATTTCTTGAGTTTATCACTTGATTGGAGAGGGGGTGATTTGTCTTATTGACAGCAGTCACTCTCTTGCTGGAAGCAAATCCATTTACTTCTCTCTGGGATGGAGAGGGGTATTTATTTCTGGTGTGCTTTGGTTTCCACCTGTGAATGATAAGGCTAGGAGGGACTTTAAATTTCCACATTGAAAATCAGGTGAAAAAGTAATGAACATAGAAGATTGAAAGCAGCAAAAGATGGATGTTGATTCTTGCTCAAGGAAGGATGGTTTGTGGGAACCCACAGTCCCTTGATCTGGGGCTGAGCAGCAGAGCCCTCCTAGGATCAGATGATGAAGGAAATTGTAAGTACCAGGGGATCTGAATACATTTATAATGTGCTTGTGTGTTTAGTTTAGTTTCCTTAAAAGCAGTGTTAACCCTCTCCCTCCTGCCCTTCCCTGCTCACCCCTGAATCTGGGATAAGGCTCTTGGTCTCTTAGGCCTGGACACACTGAGGAGTCCCTCTGGGAACTGGACAAAACTGCTGTTAATGACACCCAACAACTGTCAGTGTCTCAGCCTCGCCATGGTGGCTGCTGTGAACATTTTACTTTTCATTTTATTGCTGCAGATCAGATTCTGGTTTTTACAGCTCGCATGTGTGCTATCTAAACTGCAAAAAAGATTAAGAAGAAGGGAAGTTTTATAAGCACTGACGTGGTTGTCATGACTACCTAAGCCACTTTGCTGCTGCCGTACAAGTCTTTCACTTTATCTGTCTAGCTTTTATACAAAACCCCCCACATTTATTTTTGCATGAGAGTCTGAAGAAACAGGGCTCAAGAAACATCTGTAAGCATCCATATGTGTAGGGGGTGTGACATGTAGGTGAAGCTGAGGCTCACCCTCAGTCAAATCACAAATGGCTGTGTTAAATTGTGTTAAATGCATTGGACAGGGAGAGAGCCAGGTCCAAGGTATCTCTGCTTTTGTCTGAACTGACAAGATTGGAGTGCTGGCAATCAGGGCTACAAATAACCAGGGGAAACAGGCTGCTCTAGCTTGCTGGGGGGTGCAGGAGTCCTCCCTGAAGCTGTCAGCATTAGAAAGTTTGAATTTATAGATGGTATATTCCTAAAGAGCTTCCCCATCTCTTTTTTGAAGTCTGTAAGCCTCTTCCACAGGCCTGTAAGGCTGGAACAGCTGCAATGTGTGAATGCTTTCTTGGAAAAGTACAGTTGAGCCTCCAAAGCCTTTTTTGGTGGTTTGGGGGTTTTCTTATTCCTTCTTTTCTGTAAAGGAAGGGTTTGCTCAGTGACAGAATTGTGGATCATGTGCAAGGGAACAACCAGAAACAGGAGTTTTCTTTGTGTAAATGTTAGCATATTCCTGGTGCTTTATTTCAGGCCAGCAATGGGTAATCACAAAGAGAACAAGGAAAAGCACTAAGTGTGTTTGGAAGAAGAAAAGATGTACCTGTCTGGGCACAGGGTCTCCAAAACAACAAGCGGCAGTTTGAGATAAAGTTTTGTTGCCAGGAGACTGTAACCACGAAACAGAAATGCTGATTAGCTGAGATACTTGTGAGATGATGAAAAAAGACATCTCCGTGTCTGTGTTATGTCAAAAGCATAAAACAACACAGTTATCTTGGAAAAGCTAAACACAACAATGCAGATCCTAACAGCAGTAAATCCAGCCCAAGTGAAGTGGTCATAGGCTGATTTAAAGTTTAGGAACATAGCTGGAGTTGGTCATTAAATGCTCCAGGAGTTAAATTATTGGAGGAAGAGGAAGGTGAAGACAAAGAGGTGAAATGTATGCAGCTCTATCTTTGAGCACTGAATCAATTCAAACGTGTTGGAGAATGGGCACCTGAGGTGAGAGGAGTCTCTGTAACCTATGTGTGCACAGCTTTGTGCTTCCCTAAGGAACTTCTGAAAAAGATCATTACAGCATAAAAAAGCATTTTAAGTTCCAGGTGGGCATCAAAGAGAAAAGTTTAGTAAGAAATCTGAAAGAAATCAAATGAAAGGAAACAAGGATAGAATTTCAGAAGACACAGGTCTGGTCATCAGGTTCCTTTAATGGGAATAAGAAAATAATAACTTGTAAAAAAAGAAGGCCTCTGTTAAAAATCTCCTCTTTTATGTTGCCCTGGAAAGGCTGTCATGGTCCGTGGAAAAGAAAATTGTCCATGATGCTGAGGCAGGTTTGCATTCCTCTCTGCCATTTGGTTCCTGGCAAAGCTGGCAAATACCTGTGTAAAAGAAAACATCTGCAAAATGCTCCTGTAGCTGGTGTGGATACGAAGGAAGTTTCAAGTAAAACCATTTCAATATGTTCATTTGCTTTTTTTATGTGGTGACAATCTGGAGTTGTGAAAGCGTTTGCAACTCGTGAAAAAATTGTAGACTACTCAATCATGTTATTAGAATAAAATCAATGATTTATAGTAAGCATTCCTAAAAACTGCAAAATGTAATTTAATTATTTTGCCAGTGGGGAAATGATAAAGAAATGAGTTGTGCTTGCTTAACTCAATTTTTGTTTCTTAGCTCGAGGTTTGTAATTACTTTAAGTAAGCAAGTTATTTGTTTCTATTAGCAGTAATTGACGAGTAAATGTGATAGTGACATATCTTCTCCTGGAAAACTCTACTAGCAAGCTCTTGTAGTTAAGAGCTCAGACCAAAATTCCCGTGCCAGGTGGCTCTCCAGTGTGTCATCCCTGAGACTCAGCTATCCTTAGCATAATGCACCCATTAGTAACTGGAAGCTACAGGTCCCTGTTACTGCACACTCCCTGCAGTGACACTCCTCAAATCCTCAGAGAGAACAGGCAACACTAGCAAGGTAGCAAGGTCTTATTGCTATTTCTCAGCTAATCTGCTTCATTGTGACTTGGGCTGCTCTGCCAGAAACATAAAATAGGCCTGGATCTCTGTTTTCTACCTGTGGGATAGGTGGAATTTGGAGTGTGTTACCCCAAGGGCTTTCCTTCTGGGACACTGCTGCTGGTTTGTTATTCCCATCATGGCGGTGTTGGATTCACAGTGTGAGCAGAGTTCTGCCAGTTCCCAGCTCCCGGCTCCCTGTGCCTCTCCAAATGCTCTTCCCCAGTGTTTTGCAGGGATGGGTGTGATTAGCTGCTGCTGCTGTTCTATTGATTGGTACCGGGTTAAAGACAACCTGTAAGGCTTGGCTTCCTTGCAAAATGTGTGTCAAAGGCTGGATACTTCCAGGAACTGTTTGTCACTGGGTATTTGCTCCTGTAAACAACTCCTGGTAGCTGCCTTCTGTAAATGCTAAATAAAACTGCCATGTCCCCACAGCATGTCCTCAGAGCCCCACAGGAGTCACTGGGGTGGCTTTTAACAGCCTGTGGCAGGAAATCCATCCTGTGCACAGTTAGTAGGGAATGCCCAATTCCCTGCAGCTCACAGATGGTTCTGGAGCTCCTCAAAGCTGAGAGTCATCAAGGACTTTTAAAAATCAGGAGTTCATAAAAATTAAGGGGTTTGTCATAGGAAGAGTGCATCTCAGAGAACATGTCCTGTGTAGCTCACCCACAAGTAGTTCAGGAGTGAGAAATTACAGAAAAAAAGCAGACTGAGGAGACACACAGAAATCCTCCAGGAATCAGAGCTGCCTGTTTTCTCTCTTCTCAATTCAATTATTTCCTGCCACGAGAAGATATAGGAAAACAAACAGAACTATCACCCGGGAAGGACAATACCAATTGATGAGTGCATTGTGTGGCAGCAATCTCTTCATTGTGCTGGGAGATGACAAAAACCATTCCTAATGAGGGCTTTCACTGCTTGCAAACTCAGCCACCGCTGATCAGCCCCTCATGGATTAGGGATGTTCAGGAGCAGCCAACTATCTGCAACAAAGGAGTACATTTTCTCAGGATAAAAAAGCAAGCTGAGGATTACAAGGACCCAACAGTCTTTATCTGCAGAAAATCCTTGTTTCAGGTTTCTTACTTCTTCTTAAAGGCTTGGAATAAATAACATTGATTTCCTTTAAAACTTAATGTGTTCACTGTTAAAGTATTCACACAGCTTAGAAAAGAGAAGGGATTATTTTGCTTTTAAGCCTTCCTTCAATGTGAAAAGAGATCCATTCTGCCAAATTTGTCTACAAATTACAACATTTTAGACAGATATTATATACATAAATTTATACTTAGTTGACCTGTTCCTTCTCACCTACTTACCAGAGGTGAAAATATATTCGGAAGCTTTCCAGTTTCTATCTCTTTGTGTCAATGCAGATATGTAGATGCAGAGGAAGGCCCTTAAGTTGGGATCAGTGGAGCTGTTCCCTTGAGCTCTTTTTCCTGTTTTCTCTCACCTGCCCTTTGAACTCTTTCCTGGCAGGGATACCTCTGAGACCAAAGGAAATATCTGAGTGAAGGTTTGCTGTGTACAGTCTCTGTATTATTTTGTGGTTTCCTAGTGCTGAACTCCCAACCAGTCCATAACATCTGCCTGCATTTATCCACTTGGCACAGAAACTCTCTTTTAAGTGCTCCGTTTCTGCAGACTCATGGAAGATATTCTCAGGAGCTGGCCCAAAGCAAAACATATCCTGGGAGAGCAGAGCAGCCATGGGTCACCTGCTGGGGCATAATTGATCTCAGTACCTGCTTTACGGGCAGAGGGAATCGAAGCCCTTCCCACTGGGGCCTTGCCTGGCTCAGAGTTGTCTCTCCATTAGGGCCTCATGGTCAATGCTGTCCCAGACTGGAATAGGATGCTCTCAGTGGGGGAAACAGCCAGCACTGGCAGGCATCATGAGCAGTATTTGTTCTGGAAGGGAGGTGCTGGGGTCTCAAACCCCAGAGATAAGCAGGAGCCACATTAATACCTCACTGTTCCGGGCTCTAGGGTTTGCAAAAATTCCCCGCAGTTGGAACACTGCTGCCACATCCAGAGTTCAGCTGTGGCTTGTAAGCTGCTTAAATATTAAATGGTTATTGATTCCTTATCCTGGGAAACTTGATTGTTTAAGCCAACTGAAACCTCTGTAGGTCCTTAACAAAACTGGAAGTGATGGGTTTGAAGGAGGAATAGGGTAGAACAGCTGGAGGGGGGAATGACTATTACTGCAACCAGGGTGTTACTGAATGCCAGGCAAAATAGCCTGGGAATCCTGAATTGCCTTGGTCTCGTGTTGACTGGGGACCAGTGCAGGGCTCAGTGGCTGCAGCAGCACAGAGTTTGCTGGTACAGGATATTTGCACTGAAGGACTTTGCTCTACAGTTAAACTGGAGTGGATTTTGGATGGATTTAGAAATAAGGTTGTTCCTAACTCAGAGGCTGGGGCTGAGGGACGTTCCTTTCTCCTGTGGTTCAGGTTCTCTCTCAGTGGCTTATATCCACTACAAAGATTTTCCAGGAAAGGTTATTCAGCATTAAGTGTTCAGCCCTTGGAGACCTCCAGGGAAGAAGCCAAGGAAGTGAAGTGCATATTTTTGCAGAGTATTTTTCCATCCAGCCCTGGCCCTTTGATCTGAAATGTGTAACCTGTAACATGTCTATTCTATAGCAGCATATCCAAGCCCTCAGTTTTAAGTTCAAGTGTTGAGCAGAGTCATTTGCAGAGGTGGATTTAAACTTCTTCAGAGTTTTGAAAGATTTTATTTTTAATGAAATTCTCTTCACTATCTGTTTCAGATTACAAAATCAATGCTACATACTTTTATTTTCTCACCTGATTTCAGCAGTGTCTGGATTTGCTATCGCTCTCCAGGCTGTATTTTTCCTTTATTTTAAAATTGTCAGACATTTAAAAATGAGCAAGCTCCTGATTAATAACTAATTGGCTTTAGCAAACAGCTCTTGCTGGGTGGTTACCTTAAGCCAATTCTTATTAGTATTCCAACACACGCAGGAAGTGTTCTCCCTCGTTGGAGGCTGATGTTACATCTCTTTAGCCACTTATAAAATAAAGCTAAGTGAATTAGTATTGATTCCCTCACTTGTAATAACAGGAATGCAACCTAATCGCCTCTCCAAATCACCCAGGCGTTCCTGACTGAGGCTGGAATGGAAAAAATGTATGGAGAGGACAGGAATTTTGTGTTGCTGAGGGCAACTCTTTGTGACAGGCATTTCCCCAGACAGGGCTTGCTCCCCACCTGGGCAGTGAGAAACATTTTGAATATTACAGTCGCTAGGTACAAGAAGAAGTTTTTGCTTCCACAGTTCTTGAATTATGTTTGAGTTTTATATTGACAGCAAAGATTAATTAATATTTTACAGGCTTCACTCAGAGGTTCAATCCCCCAAGCATTTCTCCTGTTTCGTTAAGCTCACACTCCCACTCTCTGAGAGAGTGTTTCTTCTTCATCCATTTTTCTGAGAGGTCAGGAAGTTTATTACTCTTATTACAGGTCCTAAATGCAGGTACCATGGGGAGAAAGACAGATAGGAAATTATTGAAATTTTCTGAGCAGCTTCTTCCTTTTCCTGTCTGAGTAATTTTTCCTTCCCTCAGTCTTAAAGAGGCTAAATCCTCCTCTGTTCCCTCCTCTCTTCCTGCAAATCCTGGAACACCGGAGCAGAACACTATGTTATGCTGGACAATTTACAGAAGTTCTGTGCATACTGAAAATCCTCTCTCAAAATACCTGTGCTGCTGCCAGAAATCCTGCTGCTGTTCAAAAAATAAAATAATAATAATGATTTAAAAAGAGACCATACCAGAATAGAATTTGTCATTAAGAAATGCTGACCAGCTATTTTGATCAACTTACTTTTAGCACAGTATTTGACTGGCTACAGGAAGCTATTCCTAGGTTACACTTCTTCTGGTAAAGGTCACACAAACACCCAAAAAATGCCATGTGCAGCTTTTGCAGGGCATTTAGAATGTAATTAAACCCAGCAAGGAAAGGAACTACTTGAAAAGTAAATGAAATCAGGTTTCGAAATGTTTAGCCTAAACTACTGATGTTTACACACAGAGCTGAGTTTGGAGAGAGGTTTGTTCTTCACTGAGCTTTTCCAAGTGCAGTTCTTCCACTCTTCAGTGCCTCAGATTTCCAAAACTTAAGGTGGAATTGCACCTTCAGTGAAAGTTCCATGGAATGTCACCTGCTGTGACATCTCAGTGCTCAAATTCTGTGTCCCTCTTCCCTGCCTGAGGTGTGACACACCCGCTGTGTTTCCCACTCAACTGGTCTTGGATGATCCTGAAAAGATAAAAAGGGACCCACCCAGCTCCCAGTTTAGTGTCACTTACAAATTTATTAATTCTCTTCCAAAAACCATCCTTGTAGTGGCTGTTTGTGAGCAGTAGAGACAGCCATTAGAATTAAATGTGTAATAAACTTCCTTGGGGAGACAGTTGTCTTTGAGTGAGCACTAACCAAGGTGTATTTAGAGGACAGAAAAAGGGAAACCTTAATTCAGAAACCCCTTGCATCTCTTGAAATGTAATACTCAATGCATTTGTGCAAACACAAAAGTGGTAATAATAAAATTCCCTTTTTCTCATGCCCCTTTCTACGTAATCAAACATCTGTTTCATTTCCAGAGTGACACTCCCCACCTGCCACAGATGAGCCAGAATATTTGGTGCTTTTATTCCAGAGCGCTTTCACAACACAAATCAGAACAAATCTATTCAATATTCTTTTCGTTGCTGTTAATTTTGTGATGCAAACAAACTCTGCAGCAATTTGCTATAAATGCAATGGTAGGGAAGGAATTTTCATTTAAAAAGTAGGTAGAAAATTGCAAACTAAAACCCAGTGATCAGGACTTTGCTGAGGTAGAAAATCTCTAACAATCAGTTTAAACAAGATTGGAGTGTGCTACCAAGGATTGGATTGAGACACCTTGACCTTTCTATGGAGGCTCCTTCTGGAGCTGGGGTAACTCCTACTAGAATGATCCTTTGACAGCTGAAGGGCTGCCTGGAAGCTGAATTCCCAACGCTGTTCCCAGGTCCTGTTGTGCAGTGAGAGTGTGGCATGCTGGCTGTAGCACCCAGCTTTCCCATGGGAACACTGTGGCTGTTGTTTGAGAGGGAGGCACTCTCAGGAAGCTGAGTGTTTCATTTAACCATCTGTAGTTGAAGAAGATACAGGAATTCTGCAGTCTCTCCCATCTGCAATTTCACTGTTGCCAGTGGAATTGCCAGTGTTGGTATGGATGTCACACATAAAATAACTCCACATTTCTGTTTCCTTCATTGTGATTGTGATGTGAAAGAAACTAGATTAGGTCTTGAGGTGTGGTAAAATGTATTTTGCCATGTGCAGGGGCAGTGTAGTCCTTTGGGACACTTTTATTGAGCATGAGTTACTGCTAGGTTGGCTCAGAGGTTAAAAAAAAGAAAATTCAAGCCCTGAAAAGCCCTTTTCCAGCCATTTTTCACTTTCATTTTGTTCCATTCCTTTTCCTGTCACTCTGTTGTACAGGCCTGTGTAATGCTTAAGGTATACCATTTTTTTTAAAGTGTTCATATCTCAGGATGAAAAGTTACCCATGTAATTCCTACCATTGCACAACAGTGATCACCAACAGGAGTTGTGGGATTATTTAACCAGTGAGAATCAGGAGAGATTCCTGTTACAGCAGAAATTTATAAATATGAAGGTTGATATCATTATGATTAAAGGCCAGTTTGACAGGCTATGGTCTGGTGATTCATGATGAAAAAATAAGAAATATCTTTCAGAAAATAGAAACTTTCAAGTTTTTTCACCTATTTTTAACCTGAATATCATTCTTCCCTGAGAGCCTTTTAGAATTTGCACACAGACATAATCTACTTGCCTTTGTCCTGTCTGGAAATAACTATTTTGAACCAGGAAAGGTATTTTCCTGCTTAAAATTTTCTTCATTTTCAAGATTTTTTTTTCCATCCAATAGTAAAAAGCTGATCATTTCTGAATATTACCATCTATTAACACCCTCTGCTAAATGAAAGTCAAGCCTTTGAGCTGGAGTCAGGTGAAACCATGAGGTCAATCCATTAACACCTGTAGGAAAGGCTTGGATTTGCTCCTGTCTAAAGTCACTGCAGGGCAGCATGGAAGATAATGGAAAATCAAGTGTCAAATGTTGCCTTTTTACAGTAAAAACATGATCAATATTCCAGCGGCCCATTATTTTAAAGGAAAGTTTCCAGCTCCATAAAGCTGAGATGTTTGACTATGAGCAGAGAGTGACATTGCCCAGACTTGACCATTTTTGGCATTATTAATAAACCCCAGTGTTCCTCAGAAAGGGCAAAATCACCTTCAATCATTCAGTTTTGTGCACTTGCTAATACTTACATGTGTTAGAAGCTGGTCTCTCTGGGCTTAATTACTGGGGGGACACCTTGCATATTAAACTGAATCATTTTTAATATTAAAAACCTGCTTGAAACTCTTGTGCTGCAGCATGAAAAGCTTTCTAGTCTCTTATTTTGCTCCTTAATGGAGGATCAAACACTGTCTGTTTGCTTATTCCAGGAACAAATGCAAGTAATGGCACAAAAATATCCTGTACATCATTTTAGTTATTGGAGGGGAAAAAATCACCACTTTATTCTTAATTTTTGTACTAGATCCACTGACTCTATAAGTCACTGCAGGCAGCACTCTGGCTTGGTGCTGTTTATGAGCCCTTCAACTGGCAGGAATTGGTGTGGGTTTATTTCCTCAGCTCTGAGTGGCTCCAGAAGTGGCGTTTGAAATACCAGAGTACCCAGGCAGTGAGAAAGTTTAGAGCATATTTATTCCCTAAAGGGTAAAATCCCCTGAGCTCCCGGCCATGCTGAGGGCAGGAGTCCATCTCTTGTTTCCTCTGTCACAATCAGACATCAGGAGGATCCCTGCTCTCCCCAGAGCAGCTGTGCTGGCCCTGCTCGGCCACACAACTTCCTTTCCTTTTATTACTGAGAGGGAAATGTTAGCACAGCTCAGCTGCTTCTGAACCATTGATCCAGATCAGTAACTGAGCACAGCAGTGTTGGGGGGAAAAGGGGGTAATTTACACACTGCTAGTAAGTACTGGCTT
Organism: Acrocephalus scirpaceus scirpaceus; assembly: GCA_910950805.1. Taxonomy (NCBI): domain Eukaryota; kingdom Metazoa; phylum Chordata; class Aves; order Passeriformes; family Sylviidae; genus Acrocephalus; species Acrocephalus scirpaceus. The sequence goes on from OU383775.1 coordinate 9,894,617, forward strand.
CCAAGGGAAGTTTTCATAGAATCATGGAATGATTTATGTTGGAACAGCCCTCCAAGATCATCCAGTCCGACCATTCCTCCAGCACTGCCAAGGCCACCACTGTCCCCAAGTGCCACATCCACACAGCTTTTAAATATTTCTGGGGATAGTGACTTCCCCCACTGCCCAGGGCAGCCTGTTCAATGCTTGATGATATCCCAGTGCAGAAATTTTCCCTAATATCCAATTTAAACCTCCCCTGTGGGCTGAGCATTTATAGCTGATGCCACAGGGTGCAAGAAGAAGCTTTCCCAGGTATTTACCACTAATTGTATCTGTAAAAGGCAGGAATGCTGGGCTAATTTCAAATGATGGATTATATGTAAAATTAGCTTTCCTTTGGAAAAAAATCTCCTTTATGGTAAGCAATGAAAATAATATTTCTCTGGTCAAGCTGAATACATTAATGATTAATATAAAATTAAGATAAATCACTGGTGAACAGTGCAGTAAATATGCACTGAAATCAATCAAGTTTACATCACATCCTACTTTATTACTGGGATTCTCTTCCACCAGGCTGTATTTTGTTGTGTTCACTGTGTTCTCATCCTCCTGAGCCACTTCCATGCTCACATCCCCTCTCCCAGGGGGTTTTATTCCGCTCAGTACCCACTCAGATCTTAGCAAATAGATCCTTGTGTACTAAATACCACAGCACTCGGCCTAGGACCTGCCCTACTGGAGGTCACAGGGTTCTGGGGTAGGTTTAAAGCTGATGGTGCTGCTGAGGAATCATCAGCGTTCTGCTCCAAAAATAAGCAGGTTCATTAAGGAGCCACTTAATTTCCATTCCCAGTTTTTTTCATGTCCCGTAGAACTGAGGAAGTTCTGTGGTTCTGTGATCCGCCAACGTACAGCCATTCAGCCACCAGTCATGGACGAGTTCTTTGTTTCTCTCACCATTTAAAAAAAAAATATTTAGTATGATTATTATTACCCATTTGTTCTCTGTCCTAAATATCCTGATGAACTCGGCCACTGGGCTCTGAGTTGCAGCTGGACAGCAGCACTGTCCGTCAGCGATCCCGGGGCATGGGAGGAGCCGGAGGCTGGAACAAGGGGCACACGGGACACCCGGCGTCCCCCGGCTTCCCGACCCCAGCTCCAGCTCTGCGCAGAGCTCCGGGGCTGCTCTGCCCCGGGAGGAGGAATCCTAAAGCAGCAAAGCACCAGGGGGTGTTTTTCCTGGTGTGACTCTCTGTGTGAAGAGTGGGAAAGGAAGAAAACGTACAGAATTTCCACCAACTCTGGTTTTCCTGCCTTTGTTTACAGAGGTGGTGAGCACTGCCCAAGCCAGGAACACGTATCCTTGTGCAGCGGGATTGGCACGGTCTGGGCTCTTCCTTTTCCCAGTGCCAAGTGTGCCAAGCTGGTGCTGCTCGTGCTGTGTGAGTGACAGTGACCTGGAGACGCGTCCCTTACCGCGTGTCCGAGCGGTCGGCCCGGGTCACCCGCGTCCCGTGGGGCTGCTGGGGGCAGAGCCCTCCCTGTGTGTGCCGCTGCAGAGCTCAGCCTGGCTGAGGCTGGGCCAGGAGCCCTCGGGTCCCCACGGCCACTTTCGTTACTGGTTTTTTGGGTGGTGGGTTTTTTTTGGTTGTTTTGGTTTTGGTGGTTTTTTTTTTTTTTTTTTTGTTTGTTTGTTTGTTTGTTTGTTTGTTTGTTTTGGTTTTTTTTTTTTTTTTTTTTCCTTTTCTTTCCTTGTGTTTGATATTTTGAAGGCTGAGCCTCATTCCAGGCGGGCAATCGCCGGCACCAGGGGGGAATGAGCTCGGTAAGATGGAGAACAGATGACAAAGGGGGAAAGAGTGACCACAAAACTAAAATGAGATTTGAGGCAGATTTTTGTCTTACGTGATATCTGTTCAACCAAGAACCTAGAAACCAGAGACCTTAAAAATGAAAGCAAATGTAGTCCCTCTTTACCCTTTGGGAGATAGAGACACACTTGGTTCATTTGGTGCATTTAATGCTCAGAACACAAATTCCCCTGCTGATATATCAACACTGCTACTTGCAAGGTCAATGCTGCTTTTGTGAGTTGTGTTTTTATATAATCCAGCTCTCCTTCTCTTTCACCATTCTGTATAAATGCTGTTTTCTATCAATATCAATTGGCTACTGCAGCAACAAAGTCCTGTGCCATGGGCCAAGGGAAGGCTAAAGGAAAACACAGGTCCTGAGCAGACTCTTGGAATGCTGGAGCAAGCAGGCAGATGGCACAATTTAAGTGTTTATGTCTATATCAGTGACAAACTAAATTTCACTTGCAAGCTCAGTTTCTGCCTTTCTCAGCCTCCTAATGAGGCTGATGTGTCTTCTGAGAATGTCAAACAGTGGCTCCAAAATAGAATAAATTCTTAATAATGTAATCAGATATTTAAACATTAGCACTTGCAAAAATTTTGGCATAAGATGTTCTCATTAAAGTCAGTTTCTTCCTTGTTTATGGCAAATAGGGCTAGGAATGCTGAGGCGGCAGGATCTGTGTCTCCTTCAAAACCACCCTGTTCCCTAGATCCATCCTGAAATGATGTGGCAGTGCTGAAAAAGCCAAGCCCATGTCCAGTAATGTCCTAATTGAGTTTGAGCTGAGATAGTGCCCGAAGGGTCTGCCCAAGGTCAGGCTGGTTTGGCCTGGGAGCAAGCAGTCAGCTGGGCATGGAATCACAGAATATCCCGAGCTGGAAGGAGCCCAGCAGGGTCACTGAGCCCAGCTTCTGGCCCTGCACAGACACCCCAAGAACCACACCAAGACCTGTGTCTGGAGAAACCTGCACCTCAAAGGGCTTGGGGAGATGGAAAATTTTCCTTCTAGGCAAGGAAAGCTGAGGCACAGCAAGTGTTGTCTCTGTTAGTGGAGGTTCTAGAAAATCAGTCTTGATTTCTGCACTTGGGGAGTTTTTCTTGGGACTGTGGTGCTGCCCCAAAGTTTTTTGATAATGACTTATCAATAGATTACTCTCACTGATCTCATTTACACAAGACTTGGTTTTGGTGGTTTTTTCATTAAATAGGATTATTTTTGAAAGGTCAAAATGCTAAAGAAATTACAATATTGGAAGGATGTTATAAAACACTAGGAAAATATTTTTTTTAATAAGGAGTCAAAAATTATCTCACAGTGTAAGGTCCACTCCAAGCTGCAAAGCCTGGCTCACCAAAGCTGTGTTAAAGGGGTCTGGAAAATTAAGATGAACTGATTCTGCTAAACCCACCAAAATGGGTTTAGTTGTTTGTTTGGTTTTGTTTCTTAGATGGAAATATTTGGAGGAAATCAAAATGGGAAATAAACAGAACTATAACTTCCGTTCCAAACATTTTGGTGGAAAACCCTCAAAGGAAGAAATGTACTGCTGTGGCAGTGAACATAATTGAGTCCTCCAATATTCTGTGCTAATGGTTATTTCTCCTGTAACAATGAATCCTGAAACATATCCTGCAAGGAGGATGGAAGAAGAGTTTTAAGTGGAGAGTAGGTAATATTTTGACTTAATCAAGAGAATAATATTAAATGACTCGTAAAACAGTTGGCCAGTTGCAATAAACAGAGCTTAGAAAAAAGGCAAAGATATTCCCTTGGTTCCCCGCCCCAGTAGTTCAAGGAATAGATTTCCAAAACATAACAGCCATTAGAAATGTGATTGAAATAAAAAGATACCGTGTCCTGAGGGGGAATGTGCATACACAGGGATCTCAGCTCAGAGGGGCAGCAGCGAGGGAAGGAGGGAACAGGAGGAGACAGAGAAGGGAACCTTTCTCTTGCAAAAAAGCTGTGAGGGAAACTCCTCTTAGAATCAGGTTGTACTGCAAAATGTACTTGTGATTCTGGTGGTGAAGAAAAGCCCATTTTGGATTCTGGGAAAACTCTGTTAGCCCCTTCAGGATATTAAAAAAAGAGAAGAGCTGAGCTGAGGCTTTGGGCACTGAGGCATCCCAGCTTGAGTGCCTTCAGTGATCTACTGAATTCAGGAGACTTTAATGAGCACTGGCTCCAGAGGGAAAAGTAGTCCAAGTGGTAATTGGGCATTTCATTTACTGAGATGACCAAAATAAAGGCTGCAGAGTGGTTTTAAGACTGATAAGCTACCTTTTGGAATATCTTTCCTAGGTGAGTGCCATGAATTTCACTGCATTCCTCTCTCCTTTCATCCAAATTGGGAATTAATAGATTTCAGACAAACTATAAATGGAGAGATGTATGTACATGTGGTGGTTTCTCATACCTTTATTTATTATAAATACTAAGAATACCTGAAAGGCCCTACAAGCATTTGCTTTGCTGCAGCTGTTTCCAAATGTTTTTTCCACTCCAAGGCTGGGAATTAAGGCAGGTCTGAAAACAACATGACACAAACATGGATGATGGATTTTGTGGTTTTTAATTGCACATTTCTGTCTCCCTTGCAGAAGCTGAGCAGTTTCTCTGCAAGGCTGAATTCAGCCCCACTGCTCTGTCTAACCCCCAAACTCACCAAATTCCTGCAAGGATGAAAACCAACTGCCTGTTAAATGGGGAGTTGCTTCAGGAATCCAACAAAATGCTGATACCCATTTTTAATTTACTAATTGAACCCTTGAAAGCATTGCTTTGGCAAACAGCTCTTTTTGTAGCTCTGGTAGTTACTAAATAGGGATAATCCAGCACTTCCTGCTACTCCCCGCTGTACTGGGAGCATACATGTTGAATCATCTGGTGCCCCAAGTTTGGCTCAGATGCCAGGATGAGTTAGTGCATAGTTAAATATCTGGCAGATTAATAAAAAGCATTCCCATCCTCTTTCCATGTGCAAGATACTTGCAGCAGATATGTATGTGAGGAAAATAATGTATTGGAAAAATAAAGCCATCTGGTGTGAGAACAGCAAAGCTTGTTGAAAACTGGTGTCTGCTTCTGAAATGGGCACAAAACAAACAAACAAAACCCCTCCCTGTGATTCTAATTTCTTCCAGTTGCCTTAGTTCAATAAATATATTCCATTATTTTTCCTCTCCTCCTCTGAAATGTAGTTTCCAAGCTTTAGAAGGAAGAGCTGCTTTGAAATGAGTAATTGAACCATTCAGTTTTCATTCCTTAGGAGAGAAACAGAATTTTTTTTCCTAAACAAAACACTTGAGTGTAAGGTTTGACTCCTAGAGGAGTTCATCCAAAAAATGCATAAATCTGGGGAAAGTTTATATTTAAAGACAGGGCATTTTTCAGTGAAAAATATTAAGTTTGAAAACATTAAATATGAAAGTTTCAGCCAGAAATAGTGAACAGGGTCCTAAGACAACTTGAGTCAACAAATTACTGAAGAAAAGCCATAAATGGCATAACATAATCCTGAAGGAAAATTGAAATGACAGCCCTGTGGCAGGAAAAAAAGTGAGTTACAATTACAAAATCAGGCTGTCAATATTTTGCTCCTCCACCGATACAAGTTTACTGAAGAAAATTCTAGCTGGTCTCCAGTTTTACATGGCTTTGGGAACAGTAACAAGCACGTGGCAGGTAAGAACCACTGGATGGATGGAAATGGGAGCAGGAAGGGCCTCATTTCTCTCTGCCCACCACATTTCAGCAACACTTTGAAGAGTTTTCCATCATAGCTGACCTTAACAGAATTCCCACATAAAAGGAGAAAATTTGGTATCTCGTTACTCCTTAGCTCAGGTCCCAATTTCATGTGTTCATGGTTGACTTACAAAGTGACTTACAAACAAAAACAATATCCTTTCCCTTTCCAGCTACCACCATCATTCTGTGCACTCCAAATAGTCATAGTTAATTAGTGGCAACTCTGGAGGAAGAAAGAGCAGAGATTCTACAAAAACTGCCCAGTTTTAGAAATAACTGTAGCTCAAATGCATCACTTAGCACATTTTTTAGAAATACACATTGGCAATAAAGCCATTATTACAAATGCATTCTCACCTTCAGATGTTTAATGCCACATTTTCTGAAGATTCATCTTGAGAGAGCTTCAGGGTTTATATGTGATGTAAGGTTTGTTCTTTCTTTTTCTGAAGTGTCTCCCTTGACTGTCTTTACCGATTGAATTTCCATTCTTAGGAGAGGAATGTTTTTACATCTTGCATTACTTGTATTGCTAAAAGCTGGGTTCCGTGTTACCTTCCAGGCTCCCAAAGTGTCACATTCTGACCTGGAGGGATCCTGGCAAGGTGGTTCCTGTAGGTGCTCCAAGGGATGGCAGAGCCAGGGCTGTCGCCCCCACGTTCAGACATTACCAGTGCCCAGTGCCAGTCTGCACCAGCCCCTGGTCTTTCAGCTGGAGCGGAGAAATTGGACGTGTGGCAACAGCAACTTTTTAATGACCTTAAAATGCTAATTCAGAGACTCATTAAAGATGATATTATCCCTGCCTCTATTCTGGAAAGCAATTAACCAGTTTACAAAGTGGCACGTCCCTAAATCCTCTCCCAAACCATAGAGATTAAGGACCACCACGCTGGATTAGGCAATGGATTACAAGGTGGAGAAAAAGAGACTTGGCTGGTAGGGTTATCTCAAGAAAAGGAAATTATGCTGTTTGATTGATGCACCCAATTAAAACTGTCTGAAACAGCTCAAATTCAATCACAGTCACAGGGAAGTGCTCACAAATGCTCTGAAGAGCAATAACTGTTCATACAAATTATTTAGGAGAAAATTTGTAGAACAAAATGTGCTGGAGAAAATCTAAACTCTTCATGGTCTGTCCTGGAGTAGAAACCGCCAAAAGTCATTAAATTATTCACTAACCATCATTTGTTCAGCTCAGTGTATCACAAAAGTTATTGATTAAGAAGTTTATAGGATTTGGATATATTTACAGAAATGTGTTTCTCTTCCTTCTTGTTACTTTGTAGCATGTTGGAGTTTTCTTAAAAAATGCAGAGGGATTAAGTTGTGCATTATTTATGGCAAATGCTCCCTACTCAGATCCTGAGCTAATGGGGATAGCAGCATGAGAATTTTTTAACTATTCAAATTGCATTTCAGTTTGCAAAATGAACAGCTTTTGCCTAAAAAGTACATTGGAGATAATGAGAGAAAAGTCAAGCAAAAATCATAGACATAATACATATTAAAAGAGTAAAAGCTTTCTGGTGGATATTTATCAAACTCTTTGTTGTCTGAAAAGCAGGACTTTTTCTTATTTTCCTCTCTTTACTTCAGCATAGCAGAAATTTTCCCAGGTGGGATTCAACAGCTTTTTACCTTACAGCAGCACAAATTCTTTACTCTGAGGCTGGGCAGTGTTGGATATCATTTGTTGTAAATCCTTGAAAGTTCTTGACATCTACAGAGGGATCCACTTGGCCATTAATGAAATAATTTCTATAGCAGGGGTCAGAAACTTTTCACTGTTGACTAACAGAGACAAAAAAATGCCTCATCTTGAACAGTGAATTCCAAGTGTGTGGGAGGAGGTTTCCTCCCAAAGCCACAAGATGTAAATCCCTATTTCCAAATGTGCAGAGCTCCAGGGTTCCTGCAGCACTCACTGAGATCAGGGAGGGACACGAGTGTGGCGAAAGGTCTCATCTGACTGGTGTGGAGTGTTCTCTGCTGGAAGTGGAGAGGAAAGGAGGACAAGGAATGCTCACCCTCTGATTACTCTCATCTGGCATATGTTTTTAATCCCTTGGAAGGAACGGGAGAGTTTAAGCCTAGAGAGGATTACTGTGGGAGTTTTCTGTTACTTGTGCTTTGTAAATGTAGGCTTAATGTTTGAAGTGCCTTAGCCTGTCCCAAATCTCTCGAACTTTGGCACACTGTTATTTCTGGATTTGGTCCCTATGCAAAATCAAAGGTTGTAAAATTCCTTTAGAGTATGGATGAAAACCCAGACTGTGGGTGTGGATCTGTAACAACCAGATCTCTGACTGTGATACTAAAACTCCTCCAGTGGAGCACCTGTGCTGTGGATCTCTGAGCAGGAGGTGTGGATGGAGGTGCCCGACTGCTCCCAGGAATCCCTGGCTGCCAGCTCAGCACACAGCTATTGTTACACAAAAAGATGCAAAATAATTGGGGCTGATTTCAGTGCCACTTCTGGGAGTTTCTGTGCCAGCAACCACAAATCCTGGATGCTGAATGTTAACATATGCCAATATGGAAAAGGCCTGTTGCTTTCAGTGAAAATCATTTTACAGCCTTTATTTCCTGCAGGCTGACAGGATCCACTGTGGCAGCACCAGGAGAATGCTGGGCACTGCTCAGTGAGGGGCTGGAGAAAGTTGATGACTAAAAATGATAAAATCATCTCCCTTTTTAGGGCTCTTGTCCCTTTTCCAGCTACTGTGGGAAGGTTCTTATATTGCAATGCTAAACCTGTTTTCACCAGTGGCCTGAAAGCAACAGATGTTTGAGTGTTGCAGATTATTTAGACAATGTGTTCCTAGTTCATGACTGCTGAAGCATCAGCACGAGGAAAATGCAGAATTGTGCTTACTAAGGCTTAGGGTTGAGATTCAGTGTCCACAACTGGAGTTGCAGGAATTAAGCAGAAGTGATTTTTAATGAGGAATTGCAATTGGTTCCTTGCTCCCTGGCAAACTGAAAAAGACACAAAATCAATCAAAACTCAGTGCAGATTATTCATCTGACTTGACTGAGTTTAGCACAAACAACCCATTGGGGCAACAATAAAAGGCCCTTTGCTCTGAGGGGCAGCAGAGCCCTGAACCCAAAGCTGAGTTAAAAAGCTGCAATTTGGGTCTCAGGTCCTTTCCCATCCCAGCTAAGCAGACATTTGTAACTTCCCAGACTCTGCAGGGAATACAGTGGGTGTTTAATGCAGGGAAAAAGTGCAGGAACCATCAACATTTCACACCCAGCCTTAAAAAAGGTACTGAGCTGGATTAGGAGAATAATGAATCTTCAGATGAATAAATGTTCAAATCCTGGAGCAATGTGCTGGTGAGACAGAGGTTTAATTAACTCTTTAGAGGTGGTGTAAATTGGCTCAGCTTCAATGGAGCACACAAAAAAACTGGCCCTGGCTTTATATAAATATACAGTAATGATCTCCCTCTCTTCTGTTTGGAAGCTTTTATCCTCAAAAGCCACGTTCCTTGTGAATTGTCTTCATTTTTTTCCCTTGCTTGGGAAAAAAAGCTACAAGCTTTTTTTAAGCTACAAGCTCTGTCCTCTCTATTTAACTGTAGCATTTTCTATCAGAAAATCAGGCAGGGCTTTCTAAGGGTAGCTCATGCATTGAATTCAGCTGTCACAGCTACTTGTGCTGCCTTGGGTAATTGGTTCCTCACAAATCTTTATCTAAAATATAAAGGCAAATAACTGTTAAAAACCTTAACCTAAACAGAAGCAGTAAATTAGCCCACAAATTTCTTTTACTGCTGCGTTTTGCTTGGATTTACTCAGCCCATAAATCAGAGCTGAGCGGGAAGTTTGCAGGGCGATGGTCACAAGGGGCTGAGCCTGGAGCCATAAATGTTAAAGCTGAGGAGGCTGAAGCAAGAATGATCTGAGCTCTTCTCCACACAGGGTCTGCAGGTTCTGCTGCTTCCTCAGGATCACAGGACTCTGTCTCATGTTTTAAAAACATGTAGGATTGTTTAAGGGATATGGTTTTTTAACTGTAGGATGGCAGGAGGTTCATGGGGGCCCAGCTTTCTCTAGTGAGCAATGGTTGGAGCCACCACTCAGACTATAGGAGGGCAGGATCTGGCTTCCTCTTTAGCCCCTTTGATTTGAACTTGTGATTTGAACATTTTAATATGTATTGTGTGCACAGAAAAGTGCTGGGAAGCAGGGGTGGAAAAGGGCAGGAAGAGCAAAAGAAATGATGGCTGAAAGAATTGTGGGGGAGTTTCAGGCAGGGCAAGGCAGAGGGCTTTGCTGGACTTAACCTCCTGTCTCCTGAAGAACATTTCCAGGAATTGTCTAACCCCCAGACGGTTAAGCCTTGGGAAAGCAAAGATTTGGGCTGTAAATACTTTGGTGAGGTCAGCTGATGGTTCCGATTCTGAAACTGCTGTTTGATTTGTCCTCTCAGTGCAGTGGGTCCTTGCCCCTTGAATCCAACTGCACTCCGTGTCTGACAAACCAAGTGATAAAATCCTGGGGCAATAGGGATTGTCTTGTAAAGGTCACTTGAACTCCCAGGTGCTCTTTCAACCTGCCAAGCTGAGGAAATCCATAAAATAAAGATTTGCTTCTGGTCCTTAGTGCTGCTGGTTAAAAGCATTGCTGGGTTCATGGAGCTGCACAAGGAATGTCATGGGTGGTGGAATTTATTCACCTCAGGGCCACTTCTCAAGCCTGCAGCAGTCCTGTAGGTGTGTGGTGTGGCTTTGGCTGAATAAAATGTGCTGGGTTACTCATGTGAGTCCTGGAAAAATCCAACACTGCCAGGACTGAGGGACTCAGCTGTGAGGGACTGGAAAGATGGATATCTGGAGACATTCTATGGGGCAGAGCAGGCCAGGCCTCATTTTGCTCCACACCCCATTCCCAGAGCTGTATCCCAGGCTGGCAGTGTCCACCAACCCCTGGCACAGCTGAGGCAATGTCCACATCAGCCCCTGGAGCCCCAGTCCAGCTCCTGGGGGGCCAAATGTCAGGAATCCCACCTGGGGGAAGGGCCCAGGAGGGCCTCTTGCAAATCCCACCTGTGTTGGCCCTGTGACCTCTTGCAATTCCTATCAGCTGAACACTGCAGGAATCCAGAGGTTGGTAGCTATGTGTGTGGTTTTTTATATATTTTCTATCTTTCTCTTCTTCTAATTCTCTCTTCTTGAAATTTTTGTGTAAATTAAAATGGGCTTAGTTTGCTAAGTTAATGCTTTCAGAAGTGTTTTACGTTGATTGAATGTTGCACTAAACCTTTTGCCAAAGTTCTCTGATTTTCTGAAGTTGCCAGTAAAATCTTCTGTGTTGTTTTGACCTCTTCAGGATATCTTGTCAGTATTTCCCCCATGTGTCTAACTCAGAATACAAGAACCATTGTAAGTCATTTTAAAATCCTCGTCAGGTGAGTTCTCTGGGGTCATACAGCACCTCAGTGGATTGAGGATGTTTGCAGGTAGGACTAAGTCTTTGCTGGAATACTCCTGTGGTTTTTAAATACTGTACTGGATCTATGTTCTCTGTCATGGAAGTAGGTCAAGGAGATTGTTTTCTGACATTTTCCCCTCTGCATCTCTTATATTTTTGCAGTCAAATTCTTCTTTAAAGTACTTGTCAATTAAAAATTCAGGGCTTTTGTTCTTATACTACACCAGCACTTGGAGAACAGGGTTGAGGTGTTAAGACCTGAATTTGTATTTCAATAGTGTTGCTTGAAGATGAACTTCGAAAAAGCCATGTTTTTTGGGACCTGGAGTGCCTTGTTCTTTACAGCAGCTGTTCTGTAAATGCTGAGGGTTTTAGTGATGTCTAATAGCAGATTCTTAGACAAATTCACCCAGTTTAGCCAACAAACATTTTGTAATACCCACAGAGAAATGAAATAACTGCATTTTCCCTTCCTATCCTGGGGTTGTATTTTTGCCTCCCAGTATTCAAAATATATTTTCCTCAGAGGGAGACGTTATTCTAGAGTTTAGTGATATTATGACTCCAACTCTTAAAAACCTCCTTGACACCAGTTTGTAGTGGGTTTTGGTGCTAACTTGGAATGGTCTCCATGGTTCCCAGTGTTAGTCCCAGTCTCTGAATTCCTCTGTGATGTCAGAGCATTTGTCCATGTCTCTCCAATGCCATGTAAATTCTATATAATGTATAGCATTAGACTGGTGTGAGGGGTGATTATGTGAGTTGCTGTAGCTAAAGCATGAGAAGGAGCAGTCAGTATTTAACTTCCTCACATTCCTCTGTCCTTACACAGAAAACCTTTTATACACAAATCTTTCAAGTACTTGTGGCTCAGGTCCTTCATTTTCCCTTTTGTTTGGGTTCTGAATCCCTACACACCAGCCCTGGTCAGCCTGACCTCCTGTTTCTGCCACCTGCCCTCCACAGTACAGATTGTTCAGGAGTTCTTGAGCAGAAATTCTCTATAAATTCCATGCCCATGAACATCTGAAATGCATTGTTCTTCTTTGTGAGTTGTAAATACTTTTAAAACCATTTTGGCATTTATGTTCCTGTGCTTGTTCCAGTGCAGATCTGCTGTTTGTGTTCTCCAAGTCACTTCTTTTGCACCTGCACCTCAAATATCAGCAGAGCAATTGGGTGCTGCAGTCTCAGCCTCTGCTACAAATTCCTCTACAAACTTGGCCAAATCACTGGATTTTTCAGTGTTCTGTTTGTAAGCTGTTAAATTGCACCTGACTCTTCTCTCATGGTGCTTTTTACTTATTCAAAGCAGTGTGTGTAACCTTTGCTGAGTTATAAGCTAAAGCTTATTAAAAACAGTAATCATGGTCTGAAATTCCTAGTGACCTGCGCATTCAGTGGGGTGGGGTAGGGCAAAGCTGCTCATTGCTTTGCTACAATTTCCTGTAAATTTAAACCTTACATTAATTTCTTTCAGTTAACTGAGTTCTCTTTTGTTTTTCAGGAATGACAGACCTCATGCAAATCATGTTGGGGTGTTCTGGACCAGCACTGCTGCCTCTGTTCCCACGCTGCAGCTGCAATGGAGCTGTCCCCTCACTGTCCCTCCTCCATCCTAGAGCTTTCCTGGCTGTGCTGAGCAGGACATCATGCTCTCAGGGAGAGGCGAGTCCTGACCAGCTCCCTGTGCCATGGTTCCCACCTGAAAACTGACTAGAAAATTGTTCCTTCCCTCTCTCTGACAGCAGTAAAAATGCTTGAGGTTGCTTGCGGTTTTCCAGCAGTTTTTTTGCTTGTGGGAGTTTCCCAAGGAGGCTTATGCCCACACAGGGCTGTAGGAGAAGGAATCCCTCCCTCTGGCTTTGTGCAGTCCTTGCACAATGGGGTGTTGAAAATCCCCCAGTGCTTTATAGACTAACTAAAACTAATTCTATTTATCTTTTAATTGAGCCCCTTTGAGGCAGCAGCTGGTGTGTTTATGGATATTCATTACTTTTTTAGTGCCCTCTCTCCTGGGTTTAGCTGGTTCCTTTTTATGGCACATGCATATGGTTCAGAAAACCCTATTTCCCTGTCACTCCAGAGCATGTTCTGGAATGGGCTAATTCCAACTGCCTGGATAGGGGCCTTTGGCTGGGAATGAGAAGTGACACATGCTACTTGAGAGCTCTTGAGGGGAGACTTCAGTGTTTGCACCAAAGAGGTCTATGGAACCTCAGCTCCCTCAAAAGAATTAATTTAATATTTATTGTGTAGGAGATTTTGAGCAGCTTGGCTGGTGAGGGTGGGGAGAGGCAGTTATTTTGTTTCTATAGTGTACTAGAAATATTCTTACATTCCTTTCCGTGAAAGCACACTCTGAATGTTGGACATTGATTTGGTCCCACTGCTCCTCAGAGACCAGTTCTTTTGGGAGTGTCCATGTGGACACATCCAGTGTGGAGGAGAAAGCATAGTCTGGCTCCTCAGATTGAGGGAGAGGCTGGTTCACAAGTAACCATGGCAACCTGGCTGTCACTGGGAGCATCAAGACATTTACATACCAAAAATAAAAAAGCCCGAACCCACAACAGACGTTACCACTCCGGCCCATTTGGAAATCTTACCCTCAGTTTTGTTCCTCAGGGATGCTGACAGCAGCAACAGGTAAGGAGATTTTTCCCTCCTCTATCTCCTGCATCAGCAGCAAACATTGTTTCTGGTGATAAACTGATAATGGCTTCCAGTTAAAAAGGGATATTTGAGTTTCAAGTTGGAGAAATACTGAAGATGATTTTATGTCCATCTTAAAAAGTTTCCATCTGTCACACACTTCCCAACCCAGTGTGCTCACATCAATATTTATAACACCCAGCCCAATGTTTTCACAGAAGAGCCATTAATACAACATATCAGCTCTGGTGACAAGTTACATTTTATTGCTGTCAACAAACAAAGATGTTCTTTGTCTGCAAATTCCCCTTTTTTCCCTTTTTCTTAATCAACCGTTAGGTTTGAGTTTTGAAGGAAATGTGTAGATGTGTTTTCCAATGTTTTCTGGAGGGCTACTGGAGACATGACAGATGGAGCTTGTAGGAGCTGATGGAAGACACTGATTAATTTTCCTAGGAGATGAAATAACAGTTTTGGTGTAGGATCTTTGCTTGGGATTATGAAACTCACCAAATTCCTAAGCAGAACCAGGGAACTTCAGGAGGTGAGGCTCCGAAATAAAGATTTAATTTTGAAAACACCTCAGAGTATTGATCATGGCACCGTTTCTCCAGTTTAATTCCATTTGTACTTTTTCCCACTGTAAAGGGGACAGGGGCCAGATCAAAGCCATAATACTTGGGAGTGTCATGTCTCTGCATCATGGAGGCACTTCATGCTTCCAGGTGTCCCTGTCCTACTCAGAGAGGCATCCCTGGGGCTCTGTCACAGCTCCTCACACCTTTCTCCATCTCTCACCCCTGCAACTTGACCCGAGATCTTACAGGAGCCTGCTGGAGAACCAGTGTTTGGATGCACTCTATGAACCATGTCACCGCTTATTTTTCTTCACATGCCAATGAGTCTCTTTAATGACTCTTCAGCATGTGTGGGAGTAAGAAACTTGATGTAAGTGGCATTTTTTTAAAAACAAAAACCAGTTTTAAAAAGGTATTTATGGCAGTGGTCTGTTCCAATGGTTTTAGTTGGTTTTAGATTTAAGCAGCAGTAGGAGAAAAATGGAGTGTCTGTACCAAACCTGTCAGCTCTGCAGCTGGTTAATGAAACTAATAACTGTGTAATGATCCCCTGCTAATATCCGATTTTTAAACAACTTAAAATCTGATAAAATAGCTCCATTCCACGAAACTATCCATTGAGTCATCTATGCCTTATTGTTCCAGAATTCCCTTTTCCAGTCCTTGTGGAGCTGTCCAGCTGCCAGATCTATTACAGGAGCCAAAGGACCAGCACACACCTGCCGTTATTCCTTACCATGGGCTCTGAGGGAAAGGTGGGAGCACCTGGGAATAGTCCTGAGCTTCCACTGAATTTTGGAGCTGATTACAGAGACTCTCCTTTCTCTGAAGGAAGACTGTGTCATCCTTGGTGTTCTGCCAGGTTCTGTTTAATTGCTCTTTATTAAGAGTGGCCCCAGGCACGAGATAATCCGTACGGAGGCCACGATCCGTCCTGACCGAGTTGCATCCCACAGCTTGGGAGGAACCTGCTGCAAGGCTCAGCCAGGTAAGACTCTCTCAAAGCTGCAGAAAAATCAAATGCAAGGTGGTCTCCTCATGAGGATGAAGGAGCTCATGTTTTTAATTTCCTGTCATTAATTTCGTCTCTCATTCTGCTGTGTGGTGCATCTCTCATCTCGTTTGGAAAAGCAAGGGAGAAATGGAAACACACCCAGAGATCAACAACACTGTTCTGACAGTGCTGGTGATGGGAAGACAATCACCCTCACCTGTGCTCACTCATTTGGATCTGCTTTGAGGGTCATGGCTTTGAGTATCTGCAAACAATGCACAGAGCTATGACTAAAGTAGGGGGGAAAATTCTAGACTAGGATCAAAATGTGGAACTCTTAAAAATCCTCTCCAAACCGTAAGAGTCCATAGCTGTCTATATACAAACTGTGGCTGTAATTGTAGTAGCCTGAAGATCTGGCCAGTCTGTGAGCTGTCATTCCAACTAGTGTAGACTGGAGGCATCTCGGTGGTTTATCCAGCTCCAGCTGATTTTAAATCAGGAGCTAGTGACCTCCTGAAAATGCAATGGGGATCCCATCTTTACTGAGCTCAATATTAACTCCCACTGCGTCTGAAGGCCTTAGGATTGTGTGGCCAGTGCCCAATATGGTGACACTCAGAAATCACAAAAACAACAAAGGAAAATCAATTGGTTTTTCCTTGCCTACTTTCAGTTTTAGAGCACCAGCATGGTCAGGGAATGTTGTATTTGTGCTCTTAAGTTGGATGTGCCATTGGATATTTTGGTTATCTGTGTGGAAAAAAGGCAATTTGAAGTAATCTACTGACAAGATAATTTTGAAGGTGTTTTTAATGTCTTGTTTTAGAAAAGAGAAAGGCTGAAGCTTAGATTCAGGTAGCAAATCCAATTTCCTGTCCTGAATGGCAATGCCAGTATGGTAATTGGACCATGAAGGACAATACTAATTTTAAGGTGTATGTGGGTGGAGGAAGAAAAAAGCAGATTGAAATAATCAACATGTGAAATTTGAACATGTGAAATCATAAGTGAATCCAGTTTCCTTGGCAACTTCTACTGTGCAGCCTGAGTATCCCTGAGAATTTCACAGAAGCAAGTGGGCAGCAGGTACTTACTGGAGATGGGAACGCTTTTGAGGGAGAGAAGTGGAAAACTCTGGTTCAAACCTGTTTTACGTGCAGTTTTGTTCATCCCATCGAGCTCTGTGTCATTGTTTTCACTTCCCTTTGAACTGCTGGTGGTTCCTTTCCTTGGCAGTCATGGATATGGAACTGGGAAGAGTAATGGATAGGTTTGTTGAAGTCCCTTTTCTTTTCATGGGGAAACTGAATGGTCATTAAATTGTGTTACATAAATAGTTACTGCAGAAGAGTCTTTGGTTAGAGATAGACCAAAACCAGTTGAAAAACCAGTAGAAAAGTATTTTGCTTTGGTATTTCAGATACAGCAATCCCTTCAACCAGGCTCTGGGCTGATGTCTTCATCAGTCCCTCTGCTTCCAAGCATTAAATCATCACAACTGAGGCATCAAAGAGCTCACAAGGCTTTAAAAAAAGAGGAAGTGTTGGGTTGTTTAGCTTTTCCCATCCATCATTTCAATCTTTGCATGATATCTTCAAAGATTTTCTTTTTAATAAAAAAGGAATTGCTCTGCAGTCCCATGAGTGGTCCTTCCAGGAAGAAAGTAAAATTGCAAGACCCTAAAAATCACAAGGAATGACAATGAAGCTGGGTTATAGACTTAATTTGCTTTAATTGGAAAACCAGCTACTGGAAAAAAACCTCAAATGTAGCTTAACAATACTGCAGGTCAAAGGGAGTTCCTGAGGAGAGGGGTAATAATTATAGGGGATCAGGAAAGGAAAAAGGGATGTTTAACCTGAAAGAGGAAAAATGGAATAATTTGCTTTATATATCTCCACATAAATACAATTTTTTATATATATATATGTATGTAAATATATAAATAGTATTGCTCACTGTAATTTTTTTTAGATTTCTTGTACAAAATATCATTATTGGGGTAAAAATGTTAGAGATATTCTTTAATGCTCTCACTTCCCTTGCCTTTACTATCTGTGGTACCGGCAATAAAAGTGGAGCTAATTCTGTTTCATGTTTGGACACACATTTTGACTTGACCACAGGAAACTGCCATAGTGCTGTTGCTGGAGGGGTTTTTTGGATGAGTATCCCAGTGTACTTCCCAGAGGCAAAATGCCCTCTGGAGCCCAATGCCAGCTCAGGCCAGAAGGGCAGACTTGGTGCATGGGCTCAAAATCACTTTTCTATGGTGGTTGTTGCTAGCAGCTAAGTCTCTACAGGAGCTGGGTGTGCTGAAAAGGGCAATTTAATGTTATTCTAGAGAACTGTGATCAGATTTACAGCTCCAGTGTGTCCTTGATACAACCAACATCAGATGTTAAATGAAGGAGCTTGTGAGGTATTTCTTTAGTTTCTCCAAGGTGCTGGTACCAGATCTAATGCCAGCTGCTCATTTTAATATGAATACTTCCTGGTGTGTTAACTCAGCCTAATCCCCTAAAATAGCCACTTTTTTACTGTAATTTATATGTGACCTTTGTGAGCACAGTATCTGAGAACACAGGGAGGTTAATGAATTCTGTCTTTTCTCACCAGTGTGACACACTGAAGTAATAATCTCTGGTTAGAGAAGGGAAAAGAGGGCACACGTCATGTCCAATATTTTAGCCTGTGTGAACTAAACCCAGCTCTCCAGAGCCAGGCTCAGAGCTGAAGCAAATAGGTCATTCTTGCTCTCACCAGACTGTCCATGAGATGAATTGCAATGCATATTTAATAAGCACTGCAAGTTTTTGAATCTAGGATACAAATTTTCCCCTGCAGATTTTGCCTTCATTGCTCTGCCCCCAGCTCCCAGGGTGGTTGTGTCATGTTGTAATGAGTGCCAAGGTTCCAGGTTTGCTGGGGGAAAGCAACGCTTGGAGCAAAGACAGCAAAGGCTTCTTATCTCTTGGAGCCATTCTGTGCAGCTCTGGGCCAGAGGAAACGCCTCCCTCATGACAGAGCCAATGCTGAAACACTTTGTACAGCCTTCCCATTACCACTGGGGCTTTGTTAACTTGTGAGAACATTTGCAAATCAAGTTCAAACGATTTTGCTGCTGCCTCCCAAGCACAACTCCCTCCCAGGTCATCACAGAGCATCACATCAGGCACAAGCCTCCTCCAGCACCCTTCCTGCTGGCATCACAGCAGAGTGGGGCTGGACCTACAAGGCATGGGGGGTGATGCTCTTCCCTTCTTTCACTTTGCTGTTTCCAGTTTTCCTTCCTTCTGCTTCTACCCTTCCATCCTTCATTCTGTTCTTCTCCCATCTTCCATCTGTCTTTACATAAGTTTTTAGCCTTCCTTCCCTTCCATTTCTCTGTCCTTCCTTCTGCCAGTGCTTCCATTTGTCCTTCCTCCTTCTGTTCCTCTGTCTTTCCATCTATTTTGCCTTCTCTTTGTCTATACATGTTCTTCCTTCTACTCTTCCATCCTCTTTTCCATCCTTCTGTTCTTCATTCTGCACTCTGCTCCTTCCTTCTTCCTTTTGCCCATGCTTCCATCCCTCTGTTCCACCAGTCTTATTTCCATCCATCTCTCCTTCTCTCTATTTGCCCTTTAGTGTCCCTTTCTGTCTCTCTTTCCACCCATTGTTTCTTCCCTCTATTCATTCTTTCTTCTGTTTGTGCTTCCTTCCTTCCTTCCTGCTGACTCTCCTGCCTTTTTTCCTTTTGTCCATCCATTCCTAAGTCTGTCCTCCCTTCCATCCATTCTCACCTTTATATATCCCTTACGTATCAAATCCATATATTTATAGTGGATAAAACTGACCTTTCCTGGCCAGCAGCAACAGATCCCCATTCATACTCTGAGGGCTTCTGTGTGTCCGTCTGTACTTCCCTCCTTCTGTCCCTTGTCCATGTGCTGCCATCCTGATGGTGGCACCTGGGTGCAGCTAAAGGGCCTTTTCCCGCTGCTGCAGGATGAACTCCATCACCACCATGCAGAGCACACATGGAGTAAGAAGGATTTGATTTTCATGCAGAGACACATGTTCTGTGCTACAATGGCCTTTGCTCAGTTCCCAATTAATATCCTGTGTGACTCCCTACCAGCACCCCACTGTCCCTCTCCACATTCCTCTCCAGTGCAGCTCAGGTGAGGTGAGAGCAGCATCAATAGTGTGGATTCAGGCAATGTGTGCTTTTGGCAAGAGCCCCAGCAAGTATTGCTCCCATCTATCTCCCATTACTGTGCTGACACCTTCAAATGGCAGCAGCCTTTACAAGCTGTGTTGGGAATTATCCTGCACCTGCTCGCTGGAATCACTCGACATGTGTTTATCCTTTCCTGCTCCCATCTTTGTACCACACTGTATTGCCAGCAAGGGGAAAAAAAAAAGGCATTTATCAACACACCACCATTTTGTGCAGCACTCCAGCAATTCTGAATGGATTCTGTTTGCATCAGATACCCAATATTGTTCATCCAAGAAAAACAAAAGCAGAGAGCCCAGGGGTGATAATCCGCAATAGTTTACTGCAACACACACACAAACACCCCCTCCTGCTTTTTCCCAGCCATAAACTGTAGATGACACTGATGGGAGGAAAAGGTTTTTCCTCTCCCTGAAACAATTCTGAATACCTGCTCTGACTTACAGGACCTACATTGATCTGCCTGTCATCCTGCTCCATTTGGAGTGATAGAGCTGCAGAAAAGAGCTTTTGTTTAATTGAGATAATATTGTATTTTTCCTTTAGGAGAGAACTGAGGGATGAGGGATGTTCTTCCTGCAATAAAATGACACTGGCAGGCAAAATCTTGACAGCAATGCCCTAATTCAGCACTTGCTTAATTCTGCTGACTAAACAAGGCCCTGTGCTGAGCTGTGAGCACTGCTGGTGTCCCAGGGTGAGACCCAGCACACTGAGAGCAGTTTTTGTGCCCAGACACATCCCTGGCATTGAGCTGGGCACTGGCTCAGAGGGGATGTGGAGCTTCCCTCACAGCTGGAGCAGTGTCAGCTACCCTGATTTTGGACTGCTCTCAAAATGAAGGGGTTTTCCCCTTCTTCTCATCCTCAGTGAGGACTTGAAGCATGGATGGGCATTCCTGCCCTTGCTTCAGGCTAGAGCTGTGGAGTGCCCCGTCCATGCGTTTGCCTCTTGGCCAGGGGCAGCCAGCTGGGAGGGACCAGCTGTTGAGGACACTCGGGACACAGGGACAGGCCCGGAGTGACTGTGCCAGATGGTGCCTGAGCTCCCCAGGGCCCCAGGCACTGTTTGGGGTGACAGTGTCCTCAGGAATTCTGCTGTTCTCCTTGCCCTGCCAGCAGCTGAATTCAGCACTTCAAGGGAGTGACACAGAACCAACCTGTACCACCAAAAGTGGGAGCTCCCATGCATGATCCAGGGACTGCACACTAGAAAAGACCATTTTATTATTAATTTCTGGGATGTCTGTGCTCAGATGCCAGTCCCAGTGCCTTCATCTGGTAAGAGCTTTGGGAAATGTTTATTCCTGACCTAGAATGTGTTCCCAGCTTGGAATTGCTGTGGGTCTTGTGCTGAATGTGCCACTGGTGTCACTCTCGGGTTCCTCACCTGCTTCTGCAGACAGAAGGGACTGGCACTCCAAAAAACAAAAACAAACAATATTATAAAAGGCACAAAAATCTGCTAATCTGCCTAATTTGGAACTGTAGGCTATTTCCTTGGGAAATACTGTGCCTCAATCTGCACAAACCCATTGTTTACATTCCATAGGATTTCTTCAGCAGTAAATCATGGCCTTTAAACAAGGAGGTTTTTACAAGCACACATAACTCAGAGCCACAGAAAAAATAAGTTTTCTTGGAGAAAACTGAAATGGCAAAGCAATACACATTTATTTTATCAAATTGAAGACAATATTAAAAGGGAAGGGGGAACATATTTTTTTAAAAAAGGCAAAAAGCTGAATTGCTTCATTGCCTTGATTTACCATCAGGAATGTTTCTGGCAGTGCCACTTTGTCCTGATTAAAGCCTTCAGTGGCAAAGGGAGGCCTGAAATCCTTTATTCTGGTCAGGATTTAGTGTGGGTAGTGAGGATTCCTTCAGGAGACAAACCAGTGCAGTCACTCCCTGTGTCAAGGTGTGGGGAAAAGGGTCAGTAATTATTCCCTACTTGCACTCCTTTGGCAGCAGGAGGGCACCAGATCCACCCCCACAGCCCAGCCTGGGGCAAAGCAGGAGGGAGGGAGGGATGCTTGGAAAAGGAGCTTTAAGCTCCAGAAATATTTTATGTAAAGCTCTTTTTCAGAGTCTACTTTTGTTTCGAACTAAAATTTTCCTGCTTTACTTGTTCTTTGTCTCTTGAAGAGATAAAGAAACAATAACTATCACTTCTTTTTCATGGACTGTCATCTCAGCACATAACCACAAGTATTAATGGTCTGGTCCACACACATGGAGTGGGATCCACACCATCAGCCACCACAGAACTGGGGACACACTGTGACTTAGACATCAAATGGAGGGGAAAAGTCAGTAAGAGTTACAGGTTTATAGAAGGGAATCATAGCTGGAATGTTTGGGTTGATGACTTGTTTGTAAAAGAAATAATATTTTAAAATTATATCCAAAATTAGAGTGGGAACCTGGCTAGGGAGCAGTTGCTCACAATCTATCCCTTGCACCTCATACACATGCCCAGGTATTTCTGCCTGGTAGTTCATTGATATTAAATCATGAGGTGTCCACAATAAACCATTAAATAAAATAATATATTACAGCACTAATTCCTTCATTATCTTGTCATTTAGATGATAATCCAGTTGTCCCAGTCAAATCCTGCCTGGCTTTCCCTACTTTCTTAGCAATTCGGACTGGTCAGATTCCCTAGAGCTGCTCTTCAGAGCCAGGTCAGGATTTTTTCCCCAGGATGTTGCAAAAACAACAAATTTTCACTGTGTGCAAGGCAGTGGGGCATGACTGATAAATAGATGAGATAGAAGATAAGAGATGTTAGATGATAGATAGATTAGATAGATAGATAGATAGATAGATAGATAGATAGATAGATAGATAGATAGATAGATAATAAATCTGTCTCTTATCTGTACCAGCCTAAGCTGCTGTTGTGCCACTGGCAGAAATTCCAGGCCCTTGGCTGCACAGCCACAATCCAAGGCCATGGGTAGCACAAAGTGGATGTGTGGCACTGCACCCTCAGCTACCATGCCTTAGACAATGTGGTGACAGCCCTTCAGCCCCTTCTGCCCTCCACACTCCCATCAAAAAAGAAGCTAAGAAAAAGTAAGAAAAATATTTTTGCATCCACACCTTCCAATTCTGTTTAACAACCAGTACATTGCTTCTAGTGAGATAATGATTTCTTGATGGACTCTCATCAATGGCCTGTTTCCACATTATCTGAAATAATTGCTTCAGAGTGACCACAGAAGGAGCAGCAGGTAGGAAATGAGGCTGCAGCTGCCAAAACATAATGGATCATTTAGTCTTTCTCAGAAGGCTTTAACACTTCTGTGCCTGATGGCACCGTTCTGATGATAAACCTGGCTGTGGGGATCAGGTCCTATACATCAGCAGATCAGAATTCACATCTGCTGTATCAGAATAAGGCCCCCAGAAAATAAACATTAAAAAATAGAAGTATTCAAAATGTACTCCTGGCTTGCAGGCACTACAACCTCTGATTGAGCCGATGAACATCTCAGTCAGGAAGGAGGTCTCTCCCTGTTTTTAGTGGGGATTGGGAGGGTGTTGGTTTTTTTCCCATATTTTGCATCTTTTAAAGTTTCCTTTCTTTCTTTTACCTTTCCCTCAATTTCATTTAGATCCCTTCTTCCCCCAGCTGCCAATACAGACAAACCCAGTCATACAACCACTTATAATATGCCAAGGCCTTGAAGAATTTTCTCTTTTTTTGCCATTAAAATCCTTGTGTGAAGCACTGGCTCCATACATGTTCAGGGGACATCATAATCCTTTTTTGGGGTGACCTGCTTTATGAAAAGGAGCCAGTCAAGCCATTTAAATAAATGTATATTTTAAAGTGTCCTATAATAGAAATTGTTTTTGAATTATATTTTTTATCTAGTGCTTTCCAAGTGGTATTGTGGGAGAAGTTTGAAAATAGTCTTAATTTTTTACGAGTGTTTTAGTGTACTTTTAGAAGAAGATGTAATTAAGACTGTGGTTTCCCGCATGGTTTCTCAGCAAGGAGAGCTGCATCCATGGATGCCACTCAAGATGTTTTTTGTTGTGGCTCCATAATGAACCAGGTTAGGAGGACAAGGAGCAGCTTTGTAGAGAGCATTAGGACTGATTTGTGTATTCTGGGATTGCAGTCAGGGTAATTGTGCCCCTAAATAGCCAAACTATTTGTGTGGAGCCTCCTCCACGACTGTAATTCCACTTGCACTTTGCACGCCCAATTCAGCGTGCACTAAAACGCCGTCAAATTTGGCTGCAAGCTTTTGCAATAGAATGAAAATGGAGATCCACTGGAGAAACCCTCCCAAAGCAGGCTCCGAGTGCAACAGCCCATAATAAAATGCAATGAGGAGATGCTGGATCCTGTGCCTGGAACAAGGGGCTGCCAAGAAGGAAGGCTGCACTCATCCAAGGGTTCGGTTCCCATCCCGAACTGAATCCCATCACAGGGAGAGGGGAAAATGTTACAAAGACCTTCAGCCCTTCAACAGGCATGCCTGAGAGGGAAGACACAGGAAGGGGAGTGGGAAACAGCCTCAGCTCAAAATCACACACAGGGCTAAGGAAAAACCCACACGAGTGTGTTTAGAACTGTGTTTGGTTAAGGTGGAGTTCACAATTTGCAATTTATGAAAATAAATAAATATAGACCTTCAATAGAATTCAACAGAATTTCCAAAGTGCTGCAGAAACAACAGGCAGCTGATCCTTGGGATCAGTTGCATTTGCCTTCAGTCCCCTTGCATTTGCCTTACTGTCACTCATCCCTGGGTAAAGGCAATGAGAAGGGACACACTTGTCCTGCTCAAATTTGTAGTTCAAAGATTAGGAGAAGGGAGTCTGTTCTCTGTCACAGTGTGCTAAACAAATGTGTTTGCTTTTCCTTTGATAATAAACTGCACCAGAACCCAAAGCAGGACCCCCACAGAGGGTGAAAAATGAGGCCTAAACTCTTCTCCAGAGTTTCACCAGCTCAAATGAGACTGAGATAATCCCAGATATGTTGGAAGCACAATGTTCTCATTTTCAAACTGAGAAAATCAGAAAGTAACCAAAGTGTAGGGTGTTAGAACCCATTTTAAATATAATTGGCCTAAATTTTTTAATTATCTGTGCTAGGGAGTTATGAATTCACCAGCACCAGCAATGACAGGCTGTTTTTAAAACAGAAAACCCACTGGATTCATCCCCCTGATTTCTGTCACTCAGGCATGGTATACCCAGTTTGTGCCACAGCTTTTGCATTTTAGTGTTTCAAGTAATTACTAAACCCTCCTACCCTGACTCTTAAGTTCACCCACTCCAGATGAATCAATCTATAACTATTGTTTGTCTGGGCTTACCTAATTTTCTGTGATGTTGCTATTCTGCCAAGTAAAGAGCCAGTACAGTGTTTTGGGTATCACCAACACTTTTCTAAAAACCACGCAAACAGAAATGCTCAAAAAGGAGATGGGTTTGTAAATACCATAGAAAATTCCCTTGCCAAGAACCTCACCACCAGTACTGAGAACACCAAAGGATGCAATCCTGCAAACTCCACCCAACAATCACTGTGGAGAGTTGTTTGGTAAAAAATAGGTTGGTGAAATCCTGCAATATTTTTTCTTAAATCTGAGATACTTTGATTACAAAGTGCTCTTACAGCATTTTGTACTTGTTTGGCTGCTTCCTGCTCCTGGGTGAACTCCTTGGAAAATGAGAATGAAGTACTGATGTCTCCCTTTCTTTCCCAACCTTTACCAAGGTTTTAGGGTTTTTCCTATTTAGGAGAAGTTTTTCCCTCTAGACATTCCCGTCGTGGGGTGTTGGTCCCTGGAGAACATTGTTCAACCCAGGATTGGGTACTGTGAGGCCTTCCCATGTATGAGAGAGGGAAATATTCAACCAGTTCACTCCTTTTTGAAAGAATATACAAACTCTTATCACATAAAAATATATTACTCTGTCATAGTACATGTGTTTCCAGGAAGGAAAAGCCAGTATTTATATTTTAGCTCCCAACTTGCTTTTAAACCACAGCAGTAGCTGTAAAACTGAAGTTGAGCCATAGAAAACACTTTAGAGTCTCTGTAATTTGGGTTTGGATCTCAACTGGAAGCCCAGAACAGAACGGGGATTATCATCCCACTTGGCTGGGAGGCTCCAGCCAGTGCCTCTCACTGAAGAGCCGCTGGGGGCTGATGCCAATTCCTGCCTTCCCCAGCACTGCTGCTGCTGCCAGCACTGACAAAACTCTGCTCCTTCACCAGGGCTTTGTGTGGGGCGAGAGGGATTCTGCAGGTGCTGCAAAAGAAACCAAACCATAAGAGAAACCAGGGCCTGAATTCCAACTTTGCCATTTGCTATTGCCACTAATGGCCCCAATGCTCTGTACAATGATCCACTTCAGTTGCTAAATTAGCTTTTTTGAGGGGGATTTCATTTGGGGAAAGCAAAACAAAACACCAGCTTAACAGAACTTGAGGGCTTAAACATTCTGATGATACAAAATTAAGCCTGAGTTATCATCGCTCGATATGCACAGCTCACAAAGCTTCCAAAACGACTTCCAACAACTGGTAGCAGCTCTCAGATCAAAGGAGGCTCCTGGGCTGATGTGAAACTGCACAAGCCTTTCTATTAAATATTGTGATTATAAATAGGATTTCTCCTGCAGGAATGCATGCACACCTGCGCACAAACACACACCTATGGGATATGTACACACACACTACTCCAAATTCTCTACAGCTCTAGCTCTGTGTATCTGTACATACACAAACCTCTGTGTGTTTGTACACATACAGACTTCAAAGTCTCTTCAATTTGGGATCAAATTCTACTCAAGAACCAATTAGATATTTTTCCCCCAGCAATCCTGTAAATATTCATGTAGTTTCTTTTCCTGAAAAGTTAAGACTGTCACCCTCTTCTAGAACCTGCTAAATAATTCCAAGGAAATGAAATGCAGCTTTGGGGATGTCAGTTGTTCCATTCCCAGGTTTGCCAGCAGACAGGGAGTCACAGAATCACAGAATATTCTGAGTTAGAAGGGACCCACAAGGACTGTGGGACCACTCATTCCCAAATCCTAAGCCCTAATTTTCAGCACACAGATGTTCATGTCAAGCCTGTGAGTTCAGAGTATTGACAGCACAAAGTTTGATCACAGATTGATCAAATTTCAGGTACCTTATCACAGTGAAATATGCACTGTAAGTAGTTGCCAATAGTCATGTAAATCAAACCAAAATGGGTCTTAAAGGAAGGTTCATATGCAGCAGATATGAAAGAGCTTCCTGATTATTCTAAATCCTGTTTTAATTAACACTTACTCCTAGTCTGCCTTTATTTTTTTCCTTGTCATCTCCTGCCTGTCATTCATTTGACATCTTTACCATGATTAGAGTGATACTTTTTATGAATGAGAAACACACAAAACAAACAAACAAACAAACAAACAACCCCCCCACATTTCCAATACTTTCTCGGCTTAAAGAGATTCTGCTGATTCACACTGGCACCTTTGTCCTGTAACTTTCTTTTCACTTCATTTCAGACCCATATCATGATTCTAACAGAAACCCTCATTCAGTACAGATTTCAAGAGAACAACTCAGCTTCTCCTCTCCCCAGCATATTTCCCTATCAAACACCAATTCTTGGCTGCTAAGTGCCTCCAAAATCAGCCTAATGCTGAGGCTTTTCAATGATGATGAAACAGAAAAGTAGGGCAGACAAGGAGAGGAAATTTTTCAAATGTATTCGTGATTGCCCTGAATCCTGATCCACTGCAGTGGGAATGAAAATGGGCATCGCTTCCAGTGGATGCAGTTGCATTTGTTTTCTTCATGATTTCCTCACTTGCAGATTGTTTTTTATTATGCAAAGCATATTGTTAAATGCTGGATTACAGGTGAGCTGACCTTCAGTCACTCAGTTTGCTCAGGGTCTACATTACAGGAGAGAGAGAATTAATTTGGCTCCAAGGCTTCTAGCTGGCCAAGTATGCTCTGTGGAATGAAAAAAATCAACTTCTGCTGCAAAATGGGAGATTTAAATTTTAGTTGAAATACAGAAGCAGGTTTACTGACATGTTTCTCTTTCCATGAGCTTTCTGCCAATACACAATTACATTGTCAAATCTGTATGCAAATAGACACGAGGTACACACAACCTGGGCAACACAACAGCTGCTCCACATTTGCAGTCAAAGTGTGCAGAAATTATATTGGCCGCTACAGCCATCAATATTTTTTCTGATGTATTTTCTACCTTGTTTGATCCCAATTAAGCACCTAAAGTGCACTTTTCAAGTTATCTCAAGGGGAAAGTTCCCTTTGCTCAGTATTTTGTCTCTTGTCTTCACAACCACATTGACCCTGGGATTCAGACAAGCCTGCAGCAAGGTGCCACAGCTTGGCACAGTCGAAGCTGTCAGTTTTCCAATCTAAAGGTGGGAAAAGCTCGTATCCACACGGGGTTATGGGGATGAAAGGGGAAACAATGCTTTGAGCTTCCCAACCCCACCCCCTCTCCCCCACTTCCCGCCCCCCCCCATGACCTCACCCAGGGAGGGAGAGAGGAACCCAACCATCCGAAGGGACAAACACTTTCACCCTGGGCCTAAACTTTCTAAACCACTACTAAGGAAGGGAAGACCTTGCAGGAGTTGCAAATGACTGTAACTGTGAGGTAATAGGCCTGAAACCTTTGGAGATTTTATCCTTTCTTGAGACTAATCAGATTTTTTTCCTGGCATAACACTATGAAAGTCACCCTAGGGAAGAGTTTAGACTGATGGCTGATAAAGTTTTTGATATTCAATTATATTTTTGCCTTTGAAATTGCCATTAGAGACACCACAATAAACGATGAAGGCTAAAAATTTGTCAAGACAACAAGTTTTAACAAATGTCTTAAGACAAAGCTATCATGAGTAAGACTTGAAAATTTGTGATCTATATGAATGTTGGAGGTTTTCTTCCAGTTTTACTGCAGTGTTGCCATTTTGTGGCTTGACAGGTCTTCCCCTCACTGAACCACTGCAGACTGGGATGAATCCCTGGCCTGGAGCTCAAAACCCATTAAATTCCTAATCCATATTCATAGGGGAAAAAGCCTTCTGAGTGGTGGCAGTAACTTCCCATGCCAAAGATACAGGACTCTGATACAGCTAGCAAAGAATCAGTCTTTTCCTGATGTCTGCTTTGTGTGGCTTCTGGGATATCTGATCTTTTGTAATGATCAAAATAATTATAAAAATAATAATTTATGACAAGCAGCAAAAAATATTGAAAGCATATGTGTGTGTTTGGTAATGTGTGTAGCAGGAGATCACCCTCTGGATCCAGCACTGGGGACTTTCTCATCCCACAATCCAAGATAATATACATTTCAGAGCCCCTGTTGCGAGCAAATATTTAAAGACAAACATTAAAGGAAAATAAACCTTTCCAATCAGTTGTGAAAGTAAGGCCAGCAGTAAAACTGCTACAGGAATGGAAACGCAGCTAGAAGAAAATTAAAAACAGCAACCCCAGAATATCTGTCCTAATTAAATGTTAGCTGGGAATATGTGAATTAAAATAGGAATGACATTTGAATTAATAAAAGAGCAACAAAATATTTCAGGAACTGTTTTTCCTTGACTTATGGTGCAATTTCCTGAGCTCCAAGGCACGTTGGCTGTCTGACCAGCTTTACATGGACACTTTGTGGACTCATGCAGCATTTTTGGGGACTGACCTTGTCTATCCAGAGTGTCCAGCCAAGTCACCTCTGTGGCTTGGGTAGTCAAAAAATGATCCATGGAATTTTTTCAGGCTGTAAGCATGTACAAAATTAATTGCAAGAAAGCCAAAAGGTGGTGAGAAGCTTACAGTGTTCGGGAAAGAAAGAGAACCTTGAAATGCATCCAGAACTTTCCTGTGCTGGGCACATTTTCCAACACTTTGTTCCCAGCATAGATACAAATTGAACATCTCCACAAAGCCCCACGGTACAGCAAGATACAGTGAGATTAAATATAAGAACTATTTGAGATTGTTAGAAAAACTAAAAGGTAAGGCTTTAAAATCACAGGACCATGTTTACATCAACCATGTATTTCTAGATTTGTAAAGCCATTTTTCTATGAGGTAAACATTTGACTAGAGAAGGGTTGTAAATACCAAACTGAATTGGTTTATACTGCCACAGCACCTGAGATTTTTTGGCTGCAAGGTGAAAAACAGGCTTAGTATTTTTTAAAAGTATAGATTTATGATCAGCCCTGCTAAGGAGGCTCCAGCACACAGAAAGCTCCATTTGGAGCCCCCAGCTTCCCTGTGCTGTATCCCTGCAAGCTCCTTTCTGAACACACAGCAGGGGCTTCACACACCAGCTTTTGCGTTCTTCCCTACTTTGCTCCATTTCCTGGTACCACAAACCCATTTTTCTAAATGGATGTCTTGGATCCTGAGTGCCCCCCTGGGCAAGCCCGTGTTTGAGCAGCCCTGCAAGACGAGAAAGGCAGCCTGATACTCATTAAAAGTCTGTTGATGGGCTCAGCCTCTCCTGCTATTGAAGATTCATCAGTTTCTTTTTCCAGGAGAATGTATTTGACTGCAGTATTTGGAAAGTAGAGCAATAGGACCAATTATACCCTAGGAAAGCGTGTGTCTGCATACAAAATTTCTGTTGTGGTGGGATGGCATTAAATTCCCTGGTAGATTGCCAGAGTTTGGAGATATTAACGCTGGATTCTGACACGGTGACAAAGCCGTGTTGCTGCGGTGCGCCAGTGCCGGGGGAGGATGTTTGCACACTCCTGCACCAGCACAGGGACAGCACAGAGCTCAGGAACCTGCCCCTAGAACACCCAAACAAAACCCAGACTATCCGTGACACCCACTTTTGCACCCCACAGAGGTGGGAGTCCCTGTGCTCTGTCTGCTCAGTGCTACAGCTTCTGGGCTGAAGATGTGGAACAACCCCAAAGGTAAAACCAGGGGGCTGGTTTTACCAGGGCTTGGCTCCTCCCAACGTGGGTCCTGACCCCCAGGTCTCATTTTTAAGAATAACCAAGTACAACCAACAAAACCACATAAATGATATAAAGAGTTGAAAATCAGGAGACTGGCTTCCAAATGCTTTTGAACAGACCTGGTTATTAAGTCACATGGGCACTTTTACAAAGTGTCTTGGTCATCTTGTTCTTGTACAAAGATGCCCTTGATATTGTGCTGCCTTAACATCAGCCACCAAAATCCCATTGCCTTCCATGAGGAACAGCTGCCCCAGCACCTGCAGCTCAGGAAGAGGAGAGGAATGCTGTAAAATCCCACTCAGAGTAATAAACTGGGAGCAGAAGATACCTGGGGTGGGTGTGCAGGACCCCAGAGCATATCTATCGAAATAACAACAGGACATGAGGCAATAAATAAGCGCTGATCTGCAGAGCAGCTCCCAACTTCCACGTGGAGATGTGTGAAATGAATTGCCTGGGGGAGCAGGTTGTGAGGAGGGGAGGGAATGGCAACTGAAAGCACAGAGTGAGAGAGAACCTTCATTTATTCACTCTGGCGCCTGCAGCCAGCAGGTCTGAACTCAGAAAACAGCAGTGTAATGGAGGGGGTTGGGCAAAATAAAATTACTCTGTCAGAGAACATCCAAACAAAAGTTAATTAGGGATTAATATTAAATGAAGGCAAGAGAAGTTGGAAAGGGTAAATTCAGCCAAAAATGTTTGTAAGAAAGGGGCATTCTGTGGCCTGGTGGAAAACAAGGAAAGCAAGACCATGCTACTGCTTTTTCTACATTCCTCATACAGGAAAAGAAAAGGAAGCAAGCCCGAAGGAGAATATACAGGAAACAAAAAAATCCCTCAATATTTAGTTAATTTCAGCATCACATAGAACTTGCCCTAAAGAGCAACACTCCTGTACCTGGTAAAGCTCCACCAGAGGTAACAGTAGGGCACAAAACCATCACTGCACTGGAGTGCCAGCAGTTCATCCTCAGCCAAAGGCTCTGTGCAGCCCATGGATTCAGGGGATTATTTCCACTTTAGAGCAGCACCAACGAGGGGCAGATTTGCATGGGCAGCAAGGCTGCATAACCAGGAGAACACTGCAGCAAACAAGAAGAGCCCCTAGCTTCCCCTCTGACCACTGCAGCCTTGGGTGCTCTGCCAGGTACAGATCCTTCACACACTGAGTACTGAGTGTATTAAACGTTGTGTGTGAATAGTGGGAACTGTTGTGAAAGGGATGCCCCTTTTCAGTATCAGTAACAGAAACTTCTTCATAAACTGTCCCACCTGTTCTCAGTCCCACCTGAGACCCACGAGCTGGAAATCTCTCCTGGGTTATTTTTCTAGACAGCTTTAGAGAGAAGGTCATGACTGGAGAGCCAAGTACATTGACCAGAAAAAAAAAAAAAAAAAAAAAAAGTGGTTCGTTATGGCATTTCAAAGAGAAATATTCAAAACTCTTGCCTATAAAAAATTAATTAGCTGACCAAACATTTGAATGCTGAATAAATAGCCTTTCCCTGGCAAAAATAAAGCTGAATGATCTGAAACAAAATAAGGGCATCCATCCAGCAAGGAGAAGGAAAAGATAAGCTGTTTTCCTCTCTAAACTTCCTCAGCTTTCATTAGAGGTCACACAGTTCAAAGAGGATCAAGTTCAAACAAGACTCCAGCGTTTCAACCCAACCTTGTTCACAGTGCAGTGTTCCTGGGAAACACAAAGGGGAAAATCACCAGCCCTATCCCAAGATAAGGTGACACATTAAAAAACACAGACCTGTCCTGCACCCTGGTGCAGGAGCTTTGAGTTCCTCCCTGTGCAGGGAGCTTGTCCTTCCCAATCACCTCCATAATCTCCTGAAAGGCCAGGAATAGACACAGAATTCCTACCCAGCAATGGGAAATTTCACCCATTCCTTACAAAACTGGCTCTGCACCTCCCAGCAATCTCCCAGTTTCTTGCTCATTCTTGAGTAAATCCCATGAATCTCCAAGGGTAGGAGCTTTCCCCTCCTTCCATGAGGTCCCACTGATCTCTGCTTTAAATAAAGCAAACCAATGTTCTCTGCCCCAGGGATGTTTGCTACCAAGTGGTTTTCCACAGAGAGAGGAAACAATGCCCAGAGGAGATGGGAAGACATCCCACACAGAGATTCAGTCCTTCAAGTCCTGCCTTAGTGCTTGATCAGGTTGCAATTTCAGAGTTATTTATTCAAATTTTTCTTTTAATTTGAATCACAACTGAATGCTTCAAGTAGCTCAACCTGTGCTTTTAACATCCACACTGAGTCAGGTCTGTCTATAAAAGCAGTGAATTGAATATTTTTATTAGGTTCTTGCCGTGCTTTTTTCTCCTGAGTTCAAACACTGGCAATTTATTATGCAGCAGCTCCTTTCCTGAGCCAGGGGAAGAACCAGCCTTTTGTCAGTACATGGAACCACCAGCATGCTCGTTTTCCCCACAAAACTCCCTCGTTTCAAAACATCAGCCTGACTCAGAACGGCGGGGTCGGGGACCAGCTTGTAGGGGAGGGTAATGAATATACAATATGTGCACAGGAACAAACAGCCGGTGAGTCATCCCAAATTTGTCCTACATTAACTTCACAGCCAGTCCCTGCTGGGGAACACAGAGGTGCTGCTCTAAAAGAGCTGGAGGAAAACTCAGGGGACATGCTGAACTCTCAGCTTGTTCCCCAAAACGTGTAATTTGGCAATATCAACAACGCTCAGAAAACATCAGGGCAATGCATTTACTTTCTCGAGGATTTCTCTGCTGCAGGCAGGAAATACACAGTTCAGCCCAGCCTTGCCAGTCAAAGAGTAGCTCAGATACATTTATATAAATGCCTGCAGAATTACCACAAAAATTGAATAATCCTACAGGAGATGCTTTCCCTGCTTTACTGCAGTGTCTGACAGCAAGAGCACACTGTGTTTTCTTACACTTTCATTTAA
This sequence comes from Acrocephalus scirpaceus scirpaceus, assembly GCA_910950805.1. Lineage (NCBI taxonomy): Eukaryota > Metazoa > Chordata > Aves > Passeriformes > Sylviidae > Acrocephalus > Acrocephalus scirpaceus. The sequence continues at coordinate 9,928,078 of OU383775.1, forward strand.
AGGAAACTTTTCAGCATTTTTGGGGAGAGATGTTTGCAATTATTGCCACTTTCCAATAAAGTGATTTTTTAAATATGTAACAGTATTTGGCCCTTTTTTCCAGGAAAAAAAAAAAAAAAAAAAGCCTTCCCTTGCCCCAAACACAGAGAACTAATAATGGCAATTAGTGCAAAGCAGAGTTAATGGGTTTTTTCTCATGGAAACTCAGCCATTGCACCTGGGCCTGATGTTCCCCTAGAGGTACACAGGCCACAAGGGTGTTCAAACCCACAAAGCCATCCCTGAGACGCTCCTGTGCCTGAGCTCTGCAGGTTCTCTCAGACGAGGCCTGGCAAAAACCTCACTCATGCCTTCATCCATGGGGTTTCACCTTGTGAGGTGCTGTCACAAAATATGATACAGACCCTTCTGTCCCATCCCTCAAAGGCTTGGTTTAGTGCTCTGCAGTGAAATCTGCTTTATAAAAGCTTTTCTTCTGGAATAATTCAAATTAAAATCTCTGTTGGAGCATGCAATTATCCTACATGTGTCTGAAATCAAGGAGAGCCAGTCAGAGGCAGATCTGTAACTGGGGATTATTTTCACAGTATATAATTTTCAGATCACGCACATCAATGTTATAATTGGGCTGTGGGAGCAGAGGGTATCTTTATTTACACACAATTCCTTTAACTCAGCAAAGTGCTATAATTTCCTTTCTCCTTAGTAAATATTTTTCTCTCCAAACCCACATCACAGGGATGGCCCGTGACTGGGAAAGCCCTGCTTGCTACAGAGGTCATTGCATTTGGTAAATTAATCCTAATTGCAGGCATAGTTCCCATGAAGCTTGTTGGATGGAAACCTTGGTAGACTGAAATGGGTTTGTGATTTTAATCAGGAAACATTCCAAACCTAAAAATTTGCAATTCTCCAAAATATAATGAGATCACCTAATGATTAGAAAAAAAAAAAAAAAAAAAAGAGAGAGAGAAAAAAAAAAAAGGAAAAAACCCATGGGACTTGAAAAACAGCAATAGACACCTTTTAGGACCAGGCTGTTTCATGACCCAATGAAACCTTGTTTATATTGATTTGTATCTTTTTGTAGATTGGCAGAAACATCAGTGGAGTCTTTCTCCAGACTACATTGATCAAATTTGCCAAAATAAAATTTTTCATGTCTGGTAAAAAATCCTTACTGGAGTCTTCTATGTGGGTTGGACTTGGACGAGGTTACATACTTCCATCTGCTTCATTTCATGAAATTTTTAACAACCTAATCATTTGTGAGGCTTCTGCTCTTCCTCCTTGCAAACCTTGGTCGGATTTGTCAAATGAGTTTAAAAATTTTAAACCCATGGGAAAGCACAAGAGACAAAATAGTTTTGCTTAGGGAGCAGGTGACTGAGATGCAGACACTATGATTTCTTTGTCCTCTGGTTTCAGTCATTAGGAAACACTCAGGTCATGTTACCAATTTTCAACAGGAAGACTTGAGTTCTTTTTCCCCATTAAAAAAAAAAGCCATTTTTACAGCCAACAGTTTTTAGAGCACATTTCAAAGAAAACACACAAAATGCTACAAACTGAGCTCATCACTAACTCCAAAATCAGCATCACACTGTCAGCAGTAGTGCACACCTAATGCAGTGGCCACAAGCCTGCTCAGCTAAGAGGGGAGTTTTATTTCTGATTTGCTTCATGTCCTGTGCTGTGGAGCCAGAGCCTGGCAGTGTCAGCTGTACAGTTCTGGTGTTGTGAATAGTCATTTATTGGGAACTGGTTTAAAGACAAAATCTGTTCAAGAAAGCAAAAGTTACACAAAAAAGGGCAAAACGTAAAGATAAGCAGGATGTGATTTATCTTTTTCTTGGCAAGCCAGCTATACTGAGAGTTCTGTGTCATTAACTTTAAATATAGAGGGGTTTATAGTCTTGTCCTCATGTTTTCATTCCAGCACCTATGAAAACCACATGTGCAAAAGAAAATACAATAAATTTGAAGTTGAGGTTTCTTTCACTGAGTACCAGAACGATGCATTAGTCACAATTCCAGATGAATTTGTTATGGAAGATTTCATAACTATTTTTTGTTGTCTTTTTCAGCTGTTCTGCTGATATTTCATTAAAGTTTGCCCCTGACTTTTCTTCAATGTGTTTCTTGCCTACGGAGCTTTCATTTCACAGAGTTCTCCGGGCTGACCTTCCTGCTGTCCTTGCCAGAATGTGTCTCTCTCACGAGATCCCACTGCTCTGCCAATGCCACTAAGCAGGGCTCTGGGCTCAGGAAATCTGTCTTGCACTGGAGTAACTCTGGATACTTTGTCTAAGCAAAGCCTTCAATATGCAGAGGATCAATTCATTCAAAATGAAGATGTTGCCTTTAGAGAAATAATGACTAATGACAAAGTGAACCAAACCAGTATATTTTGGCAGGTTGTCTGATTTGTGAAGGGTAAAGGTACTTCAGGTCATGCCACAGGATTGTGCCTATAGTGCCAAGTCCAAGGCTGCAAACAAAAGCAAAAATCTCTTTTGAGTAGCCTCAAAGCCTCCACAACATTCTTAAGTAAAGACTTTGATTTGTCTTTCAATTACAAATATCACAGAAAAGTTTGGGTAGGATGGACCTCAAAGCTCATCTCATTCCACCCCCTGCCATGGCCAGGGACACCTGCCACTATCCCAGGTTGCTCCAAGCCCTGTCCAGCCTGGCCTTGCACACTTCCAGGGATCCAGGGACAGCCACAGCTTCTCCGGGCAACCTGTGCCAGGACCATTCCCTCCTCACAGGGAACAATTTCTTCCTAATACTGAATCTAAACCCACCCTCTGTCAGTTTACAGCCATTCCCCCTTGGCTCTTGCAGATGCTTCGGGATTTTCTGCTGGGAGTCTGATCATCAGAACGAAACAATCAATTGCTCTAATTTAACTTTTAAACTGAACTGAATTAAGATTCTCTTATGATGTCCTCCTTCAGGGTTTTTCAAAACCAGCCTCTTAGAACAGAAGGGGAAAGGTACTTGTAATAAGAGGTGGCTGCAACAGAGCAGGCCAATTTCCTGCCATTTAACATCACAATGGTGGAGTTACTGCAAATAACAAATTCAATTTGTAAATCCATTAAAACAACAGAACAGCTCGATTTTCTGTATAAAAAATAATGGCTTTGTCCTAGAAGAAAAGATGTTTGTTTCAACAAGACAGGGAAGAGAGTTGTTCTTGTGACTGCTGTCCTTTTTGCCCCCTCTGCTTACGCAACCCACAAGATCTGTAAATGTTCTTACTTCCAGCAGCTTCCCGGGGCCAGTCTCTCCCTTCAGCTGTTCTCATGAAAACCTGCTTAAAGCCACAACTGAACCAACATTCAAATGAGGACAGAAGCTGACCCAGATGTGCTCAAGCAAAAAGACTTAGAGGCTTAGCAGGAATTCAAGCAAAAATGGGAATAAGGAGCAAAGGAAGGCTCCCACATTGCCGTGAGCTTCACTGCCCAAACCTGGAGGAGTTCTACCCTGGGTGAGCTGTCATTGCCACAGACTTCATGCAGCTCCAGCAGGAAGCTCCTCTCCAGATGTTATTGATGGTGGCCACCACAGGATTCCCCCCAGGCAGGGCACACAACTGGCTCTGGAGTGCTGGCAGTGCTCTGAGTGCTCAGTGTCCCTTTCAGCCACAGCCATTGACTGCAGAGGTTCTGGACTCAAAACATCACCACAAACATTCTGAAGGCAAATATCAAAAACCTGAATCATTTTACCCATCTTTCAGCAGAAATCTTTGAGCCCTGCAAACCCAATTACAGGAATGAATGATGAGATATCTGATAGGGTAATTACTCATAATTAGATTTTGACAATCTTTGTGAGACAGGCATTTGAGTCATGGGGAGAGATGTTCTCATCTCAAAATTCACCAAAATGTTATTGTGTTGAAAAGTCAAATAGAGCAGTGTATGCCAAAAGAGAGGAATCCACACAAGCAAGACACACAGAGCCCTGGAGCCACCTCAGCTGTTTCTATGCCTGGGAAGCCCAGGAAGGCTCCAAGGGGTGCCCAGTGCAGCAGCAGTGCTGTCCTGCAGTCTCCTTCTCCCACCCTCTTGGCTAAATACCCTGTGGATGTGTCAGGCTCTCATTCCTATTTTTCTCACATTCCCATTTCCTGCTGTATGCCCTCCTTACCACAGCTTTTGTGGCAGGCTGTGACTTGCCCCACCTTAAACCCAGCACTTCCCAACACCTACAATAAACTAACCCAAGCACTCAATAATGAGTGGAAGAGGGAATGAGCTCCTCAGTTTTTCCAGATAGGTGCCTGTCCCATAGACTGTGACCTGCCTGGAAACAACACCACTGGCATATCACAAAAATAGCAGGTAGTTTTATCTTAGACCTGGACTGAACAAACAGGAGTGGGAAAAGAAGCCTTTTGGCAGATGCTAGTCAGAAAGTGAGAAGTAAGAGAGAATGGTTCAAGTTTTCCTTCATCCTTGCCTGATGGTAAAGAGGAATTTACCCCATTTTCCTTCACTAAATAGAGCCGTAACTTTATAGAAACTAAAAATAACCTTGACCTGGTCGTTGCTCTTTATGACTGCATTCTTATTTCCAGTTTCCTTCCTTTATGCCTTTTGCCTGACTCAATTGCAAATTGGTTCAATGTTTCCCCTTATTCATGAGCGTCCCTCCCAAAGGGCACAGCCTCCTCATCTCTTGCTTTTTTGGCTTTGAACAGCTGAGAGCCACATTAGCATCCCCTGACTGGAGCAGGACCAGGGCCTTGCTCTGCCTTTCTTTTCTCAGCCTTCAGTAATCCTTCTATTTGAAACTTCCTTTTCAAGTGACTGAATTCCCCTTTAGCCCATTTACACTCTCTGAGGAATATGAGAACTAATCAATCACCACATTCACTCTCTCATTAGTCCTGTCTCCCTCCCTCATTCCCGAGCCTTAAATACAGATCCTTGGTCTTTAACTTCTGAGTATCCCAATGGTGTCCATCAGCCCCCTTCCACTTCCTGCACTAAGGAGCTGACAGGTACATCATAAAATAGGACTTGTGCTTTTTATTCCAGTAAAAGTACCTTGGGCAGGCCAGAAGCATCACATTAAAACCCCACACTGAAGGCAGCTCTAATTGAAAGGCTCCTTCATGTTGGAGAAGACCTACAGGAAAAGCTCACATCCAAAGCTGACCCCAGCTCCCCCAGATCCAAAAGCAATACAGGATGTACATTTGCAAACCATCAAAGTCAATAATGTGCAGTTACTTAGTTCTTCTTCATTTAATGAGGATCTGTGCCTGTGCACGTGTGTCTATGTATTTGTTACCTAATAATTCTCTAGTGAGAAGCAGCAAACACAGAGAAATGGGGAAGAGAAAAGCAGATCCCTTTGTTCTGGCACTTGGCATGTGACAGAGCAAGGAAAACTGGAATATTTGAAAACCTAGACCTTCCCCAAGGCAGCCCCCAGGGCCTCCTCTGGCTCCACACTGGACATGTCCCCTTTTCCTGAACCAACCTCAGGCCTCTACCATGCAGCCAATCCAAGAATTCTGCTTGCAGGAAGCATCTGGAAAATAAGGTATGACCTAAGCACATGCACTTGACCTGAAAAAAAATGAGCCAGTAATCTTCCCATGTTCTGTAGAGAAATAGGGCACATTTTATCTCCTATGATTAAATTAGTGCTTGGACTGCAAGTTGTAGCATATGATTTCCCTGGATTACTTCTGTGAAAAGCACTTTCCCTATTTTCTTTCTGATTCCTTGTTTGTAGCCAGACTCCTATTTTGGGAGAGGACCATTTACTCCAACACGTTTTTCTTTGCAGATTACACCACTCCAAGAGTTTTTCATTCCTTGCAGCCCTTACTTGTACTTCTGTTTTCTAATGCATTTTGGTGCTGCTGCCCTAACATATGAGGAGCCAAATATCCAAGGTAAGTAGCAGAAGGGAGAGATTCAGGGATGTGCATTTACTCATTTATTTCTTCATTTCACAGTAGGTCCAGGAGAAATGCACATACATTTTTCAAAAGATCAGTCAATAATCCTATTTTGTTTGCTTGCATCCTCAGTGCAGCATTTCCATCTTATTCCCATAGCATACAAAAGGCTCAATTCTTATTTACCTGCCACAGAGCAACAGGTGAATGTTTATGCACAGGCTTCAAGGAGGTTTAAAATAAGACAAAACAAACTCTTCTCTGACAGCGAACATGGAAATAATAAATTGCCTTAACACAGAACAGTGGTCATGGCCAGTGAAAAATAATGAGCACCCTGTCTGGTTTTGGGGGATTCCCTAGGGATGCTGTGGAACCAGCAAACATTTTCTTGACTAACCAAGAAAAATCGAAGTGCAGCCCTGTCAGCCTTTCTTATCCATTCCCTGGATGGTTTAGATGCACAAAGTACCATAGCTGCTCCTGCATGGAGCACAAAGGATGATAATCTCAACAGAGTCAGCCTAAACTGCACCTACACTGCTGCAAATGCAACCTGTCCAGGCTAGGAGTTAGACTTCTATGATCCTTGGTGGGTCCTTTCTGATCCTGTGTCCCCCACTCAAACATTCATCTGGCCCTTGGCAATAATGGAATTATGCAGAAGTCTCCCTGCCATGCCCCAGAGTTAGCCAGGAAAAACAATGAGTTAAGTGGAGAACTAGAAAAATTAATGTCATTATTGGGTATGGTCTTGGAAATACTGAAATTTTCCACCTTTCTCACCATGAAAAAAGTGCACCTGCTTCCAAGTTAATAAATTGGTAGAGGACTTCCAAAGGATATGGGATAAGTGGCTGCAACTCCTCATTTCTGTGTCCCAAAACTTACTGCAATGTCTTCCTGAGTGTGCTGGCACAGCCTGGCCTGGCACTCGATGCCAGCGGCTGCTTTTTGCTGCAGAATTGGCAGTTCAAAGGTGTAAAGCTCTATTTCTGCACTAACCTGATTTGGGGCTGGGATGGATTATGTAAGGTTTGCAGAGAGGTATTCATCAACACAGGCTGACAACATTTCATCTTGCACAACTCCACAGCACAAACTAATGAGACATTTAAGAAAGAAGATGAAAAGGAAGAAGAGGGGAAGATAAAAGAAATGCATTGTTTCTTAGAAAAAAAAGAACACCAAAACAACAACAAATAATAAGCGGAACAACTAGAAAGTAAAAGGAAAGAACATTTTTCTGAAACCTTTGTCTTTTTTGTTCCTGAGATGTGTTGGTGTTTGTCTCCCTTGAGTTTTCTTACCCTTCTCACTGTGCATGATCAATTCCTGTAACTGCAAAGAGCAAAAACCCAAAGAACACTAAATGTGATTTTCCTTTTAGTCCATTTTCCCAGCATAACTTTGCAGGCTGTATTATTCACCACTAAACAATTTTACATTCAACACTTCAGGAGACATTTTTTTCAGTAGCAGTTTTGTTTGTCACTCTGAGATGAAGCCGCTGACTTTAGCGTGGAGAGGATTTTAACAGCAGCCAGCAGAAATGTCACTGGGTGTAAGTAACTCTTCCTTAATAAATACAGAAAAGTCTCTTTAATTGGCACAGCTCTGGCAGAACTGGAAAGGTGGCAGCTAAGGGCTGTCCTCTCCGTGTAATACAGGGACAGGGGGACACGTGGCTGCCCGTGGGAAGAGAAGGGAAGCTCTAAAGGAAATATTGAGTTGTTAATCTGTTACCCCATTGCATCTGTGACAGCGATGGGGTGTAAGGGGCTGAAGTTATTTTTCTTATGTGTTCTTATGCCATTTTTTACCAGGGAAGAGGAGGATGCCATCAAGTTTCTCAGGTATATTTTTTATGATTAAAAGCACAAGTTAATGATGTCAAGTATTACTTCAACACCTTCTGCAAACTCATCTCCCATACTCTCTTGGATGAACTTGTTTTCCATTCAGTAACCTTCTCTCAGGCTGACTCTGAGATGCAAAATGCTGCACAGTTTTGGGTCCCAGAGGATTGAAACAGGAACAGTATCACAGAAAAGAGAGTGGGAAAAGATCCTCCCACGCCCGTTACCTCCTTCTCTTCCTCAGGGCAGAATCAGCTCTGCTAAATCTCTCCTGACTTTGTCCAAAGTGATCTGAAGAACCCAACAGCAGCCCTTAAACGTGCAATGCCAGAGCCTGCCCCGCAGGGCCCCTCCCAAGAGCTGTCCTACTCACCCTGTGCAGCCCAGGGGCAGCTGAGCTGCACAGCAGGGAGCCCTCAGGGCAGGAATTTTCGGGTGTTTGACTCTACCAAGCAGGACAACGACAAGATTTCTCTAAATGCAGGTTAGAAATGAGGCTAGACATTAAGGACTTACAATTTGCATTCTGTAATTGCGTTCCCATATACTCAGAATTATTTTATTGTTTCTCTGCTAAACAAGGAAATGCGTAATGCTTGTGGTTACCCTTCTTTTGATATTCCAGGATTCTCATTTATTTGGGTCCCACAGACAAGAGTGAACGAAAGCCCCATGGAACAAACTTAATGAAAGGGTAATGAATTTAAAGCAGCCTCCATCCTACAAATGCAGCATAAACCACAGGATTCATTGCCAACACCACCAGGCACATTCTTACAACAACTTTGCTTCTTGCAATGCTTTCCTGTGACAACACAAGGTGTTCAAAGAGCTGAAGGCAGGGCTGACATGGTGGAATTGGAGAGGGAAAATGGTCTCTTTCCCCCCTTGTTTGGTTTTTCTATCACAGCTACTAACTGGGATTGGAGAGAACTGAAAAACTTTCCACCAGACCAGGGCAACCTGTGCCAGCACACACTGGCTCCTCCCAGGGACTGCACACAGGGAAGGTTTTCACAGATCCTTAAATCCCAAGACACACAGTGACAGTAAAAACAAACAGAGAGAAGGGTTCAAGGACAGTCATTCTATTCCATTGCTCTGTTACACCAGTAATAGCTGAATGTCTGCAAGGCTGCTAAAGTAACAGCAGTGCTTTCCCTTGAAAAAGAGTAGTGTTGAAATTTCATTTAAAAGTACCCAAAACACAAACAGCTAGAGGTGATAAGAAGGTTAAAAAGTTAAAGCACTAAGAAAAAAAAACTGAGGAAAAATGGAAAAATCAGCTAGCTGTTGATAAAACAAAACAGTCATGGTATATCCACAGACTGAAGGGAAATCTTGAGCACTTTTAGAGGAATCAGTGTTTGGATATTTGTGGACCATCTCAGTGCTTTCCATTGCCCCCTTTCAAAGTGACTTTGAACTGGTGCCTGCCACAGGACAGGGTCAAACATTCCTTGTCTCCACAGGAGGGAAGAGCTAGCACCAAACAGATTTGTTCTCCCAAGTGCTTACGCACTGAACTCTTCAGTCACTTGGACATCCACGAATATGTTATCCCACTCTGCTGCAACAAGATCTGCTAAATTATCCTGCCTGTCCCTGGACAGGGAGAGCTTGGAGAGAGGCCAGCCACCAGCTGAGAGCTCTCCTTGCCAAGTCTGTCAAGCAAATTGATTTTCCTCCAAGACCTTTGGGCCCCTCTGAGCAAAAAGAAACCATATTTCATCTCCTTTTTGCTCAAAGGGCTTGGAGCAAAAATCTCTGATCTGGACTAGAGGACGCAAAGTGCCACCCCTGGTCACGTACAAAACTTTTGGATGTGGCCCAAGACAGCAATGCTGTACTAGTGGTAGCTGATGAAGGATCAGCTGTGATGGGGTCTCATTTCTCTGACACGAATGCATTGGTCTGACTGCTTGTTCACTGGAGATATTTTGAAGGTTCTGTGCTTGAGGGGGGGGTTTGTACCCCCTTCCGTCATACAGCTGGTCCTCAGTTCCTAAACAGTTCTAGAAATCCGTGAAAATTAGCAGGCTTGTAAAAAGTAAATTGAGGATACTTGTTGCACCAGGGTAAGCTTTAACACATCACTCTGGTGCATCATTGCCTCAAGTGAAAATAACCAGGGAAGATTTATTGTGTACCCTCAACAACAGAGGAGGAAATAAAATCTGAAGCCAAGGGGTTTCCACTCAAAATATCCCCATTTCTGCCTCTGTCTGGGCAGCTCTCATGGCTTCTCCTGAGTTCCGAGGAAGGGAAGTATAACAAAAACAGCACTTTTCCAAACACCAGTGTTGGCACATTTCTTGTTTAGGGACATATTGCACACCAGCACTCCCATATAGGCTGTGGGATTTAATTATGGCACTCCTTTCATGCAACGGCCATCAACTATTCCTTGCCTGAGACAGGGAGAAACTCCATTCCCAGCTCCAGCAAAATCCTCACCACAGCACAACACTTTGCTCAGCAGCATCAAAAGGGTGAAGAAGGGCCATGAAGGAGCCTTGTATCCCCAATTTTTCTTATTTCCAAAGGGGTTGTGTGCCTCGTGCTGGCACTGCTCAAACACTGAAATAACCATTTTGTCCTGATGTGTCACACACAGCTCTTCTTAGGGATTCACTGCTGTGACAAAACTCTTCCCACTGTCTCAATGTGTTTTTAATGGAAGTCAATGCTAAGTACATAATGGTTTAGCAGAGGCACATCTGCAGTGTCAGAAAGGAAGAGAATCGACAATGCCAAGCTTTGGTCAAATCTAAAAGATTCTGTTTCAAACTTAAACAGTTTTGGTTTAGTTACAATTATTGTTGCCAATTTCATTAGGACAATCTCCCCTCTCTTCTCTGTCTTTCATCTAGATTTCCAGGCCTTGAATAAATAAATATACATTCCAGTGAACAGCAGCATTTCCATGAAGCTTTCTTCACTGTATACAGATGTCTGCCTGAGAATTTTACTCCACCTCTGCCAGAAAGGAGAATAAACTATGATATAATTTACTTTGAACATTGACAAGCTTTGGATCCAAAATTTTGGTTTAGTCTACACTAAGAAAACCAGCTGTGAAATCTGGGTTTGCATCTGGGCTTAAATGTAAATAATCTATAGGGAGAAAGGCGGGGAAGGTCATTTCACCTCAGCATTTTATCTTTGCTTTCCTCCACCCTCAGCTGGAACAGCAGTGTGCTAGGTGGAATCAAAACCTTGTTTGGAAGCACTCAGATAAGAACAACCCATTGCTGTTTATGTTACAGACTTAAAACATGATAAACTGTATCATACCTCAACTCTCTACTGCTTAATGTAAGCTCTAATATTTCCCTTACTGACTGTAAATCCAGTCCCACGGATTTTGCCTTGGCAGGGGCAGTTCTGAGCGCTCCAGGTCAAACAGAGTAATCAACTTCAGTGACGTGGTTGCTCCTGAACTCCAGCAAGTCCCTCAAAAGTGGCATTGGACATGGCCAGGGAGGATTAGGGACCCTTGCACAAATGCTGGTCATGCTTTGTTCATGTGAAATTTAGTGTATCAGCTCTGCAGGATGCTCCCACTAAATCCAGTCTCATACAGACACAAGATTTTCAGCTTTTCTATATATAAGCCAAACTGATTCCTTATGCCATCAAATTTACATGTTTCCCCATGGCAGGTACTGAGGAGAGAAGTAATTAGGAATAGTGAGGAATGAAGATCTTTCTCTCAAGCACAGAAGGGAAAGATTTAACTGTTCAGTTGTTAACAAGGTGGTTCCCAGTGGTAACAGGGTTGGATACTATTGATACAGCACATTTCCAATATTTCTCCAAGGAAAAAAGGTTTAAATAAAAGCAGCAGTGTGCCAGAGATTTTACCAGTCAGAGCAAGAGGCATTACAAATGTAGTGCATTCAAAAAGGAAGAGGAGCTAAAAAACAAGCACCACTTCCCCCAACCCACCACACTAACTGGGATACAATCCAGGTACAAAATGTACGGTTTTTTTTGTCCTGTTATGTAGTGCCCCAAAGCATGGACCAGTTCAGATACTCTCCCAGATTGTGTGTGGAGGGGGTTGACTCTGCCCTCCCAAACTGGAAAATTACCCAAATCACCTCTAATCTTACTTTTCTATTGTATCAGTTGCATTTACCTGAGCACATACATTTATTTAAATGCAAGACTCGTGGCATCAGTTTGCTTTAAAAAAGAAAAGCTCTGTAACAAATCTTAAAAAAGACCCAACTGAGCTGTGAGACAAAATTGGCAGAGATATGGAAGGTTTGGCAGAGCCCATTTGCACTCCTCACGGCTGGAGACAGGAGTGCTGCTAACCCCAGCTCCACTGGGAGCACAGGTCAGAGCTTTGCAGAGATTTCTTTGAGACATCCTCTTTTCACTTGCAAAGGGAGAACATTTCTGCTGAGAAATAGGAGTGATATAATCCAGCAGGTCAGGGATAAGCAGCATCCCTCTGCCACTGCCCTTCACAGACACATATCCCAACAGACAGCTGGGTTTTATTTTCAAAGATCACTTCCTTGGCAAAAAATTATGCAAGCAGGTAATAACACCCAGGTACAGAGACCGCCCTTACATAAACTGCCCTGGTACCTGCTGACTGTTCAACAAGGAATCCATGTTTAATTTGATGCAGTTTATGGTTCATTATTAAATATGAATACAAATAAATGTTCTTTATTTTCTGTTGGATATCAGCCTCTCTACAGATAATCTTCCTAGATCAGGGTGCAGTTCACCACATCTGACACCTCACTAGGGAATTCCATGGCTGTCCCAGGTGATGGCTCTGTGTTTGCTGGCAGGAGCCAACCAAACCCAACCCATTCCCACCAGCCAATGCTACATCCCTGATGAAAGCTCATTATTCAAGAAGTTATTCAAGGGACAACACAGAGAGGGGCTGTACCAGAAGGGCAGGGGACAGGTACAGTACAGGCTGGGGGAAATCAAGGCAATTCCTGTGCCCCACAAGTCATGACAAAATTCATATTAAAATTCTCGTGCAAAAATAGGAGGGGAAAGAAAATTGCTGACAGAAGTATAGAGCCAAGGCATTGCAGATTTGAGGTTTGTGGGGAAAAAAAGAAAGAAATCACTGTACTGTGTTTTTCCTTTTTGTCTCTCAAATGTCATGACCTTTTTTTCCCCAAAGTATTCTCCAAGAGTTTTTTGTTTCCAAAAAAAGACAAAGAGGTTTCCACAGACAATTCTGTAGGAAGCTCATCACCATCTCACCAGCAGAACAGATTGCATATATAATTTGTAAGTTTTCCTTTCTTTAGTGACTGCAAACTGACTTTCTTAAAAAGCTCTTGCCCCACTAATTTCTGTCCTGCAGGAAAGGCTTTGCCAAAGCCCAATCAATTATGAGGTATAAATCCATGAGCAATCAGGCTCTGTTACTTCCCAGCTCAGGTCATTCAGCTACCTTTGCAAAGCTGATCCCAGTGTCAGGGTAAGGGGAGAAGTCCCTGTACGTGGTGGGGGGACCCTGGCTGGAGGCCCGATCCCCCACAGGTTGTTCCGTCACTCCCCCAAGCAAGACAGGGTAGGGAAAAAAATTCAGGTGGGAAAAGTCTCATGGATCAAGAGAAAGGCAGTTTACAAAAGCAAAGGAAAGCAAAATATTTATTCTCTACTTTCCATCAGCAGGCAATGTCCAGCCTCTTCCCAGGCTGTAGGACTTCAGGATGCATAGGGATTGTTCCAGAAGACAAACAATAACATAACAAATGTCTCCCCTTGTCCTACTCTCTCAGAGCTTTTGCTGCTGATGTCATATAGGATGGGGGATCCCTTTGATCAGATGGAGTTGGTTGTCCTGGCTGTGTGCCATGCTCTTGCCCACCTCCAGGCTGCTGGTGAGGAGAAATGCTGGGGAGACAGCCCTGATGCTCTCAGCACTGCTCAGGGTCTGACCAACACCTTTTAGCTACCAAGACAAAGCTCAGCACCATAGGGAAAATTAATTCCATCTCAGGCAGGCCCAAAACAGCCAGAAACTCAGTAAGTTTTCAAGAGGTATACATTTGGCTCAAAATCATTTATTGTTTTCATAATGCATTTTATTTTACATATCCATGTTTGTCTAGTGCATGCAACGTTTCACTTTGAGCAGTAAGAAAATAAAGTATAATATCCCAAGCTTTGTGAATGCACTTATAAAAAAAGTCAACTGTCAAAACTCTGCTCTTAAAGAAAGGTTTATTTTCATAGTCTGTCACCATAATCTGATCAGTGTCTTCAGCTCACTGCACTGCATTTCTCCCTGACAGCAGTAGCAGTCATGATAGCAACCAATGAGAGACATCAAAGACAACTCTTGCTGCAGCACAAGGTCCATCTCCAGCACTGGGCTGTGCCAACTGCTCCAACTTCCAACAGATTTTCCCAGGAACTCCATGTGAAGGACAGGCAGGGCTACTGAGGCACAGACATGAATTTTAGAAACCCAAGCTTCCTCCCATAGTCCAAAATCCCTGGGTCTTGTGGGTTTAGACCACTGATGTCATCTTAATGTACTTAATGGTCTGGAAACCTGTGGGAAGTCTGCACAGAGCCTGCAATTGACTGAATGTCCCTCAGGTGGGATATGCCTGGTCCCTTCCCTTTGGAATCTCCTGGGTTCCAATGGCTGATAGTGTGCCAGTTGCTGCCAGGCCTAAAGCACCACAATACAAGGAAATCAGCACAAACAAAGCCAACATTCTGTTCAGTGTTGCCATCCATGGCACCTCGGTGAGGATTGCAGGGAAGGCAATGCCAAGGAAAAGGCACTGACATCCACTCAGGCACAAGTGTGTACTGAAACAGGCCCCAAAGTGATGGCTGCGGGCATATTTCAGAGGGGCTCTATAACCTCAGAGCTCTCAGACAATGACAAAATCCAGAAAAAGGTGAAAAAAAAATTTTTTTTTGCTTGTTCTAAAACAGGGGAGGTCCAACAAAGACATGAAAAATAAATACATCAACACTAGTCCCTTAAAAATTGTGAGCTTCAGCTTGTCTTTCCTTCCTTCATCAAGGCAATTGGCTTCCCAGGAGCAAAACAAAATCATTTTTCTGGAAAGGGTGACACCAAAACATTCTTTTAAATCTCTCCCCAGGTAAACTTTAAGAGACAGGCTCAAGTAAGGCAGTCAAGTCATGGGCAGAGCTGCACCAGAGTCCCTCTCGGGGCAGATCTGCCAGTAAAGCCTTTGGTCAAAGACTCGCGTGTTCATCAGCTGCAGCAGTGCCAAACAGGCAAGGTCAAGGTCAGCTCCCATCTAAGAAACAGCAAGTATCCTTGGAAAGGAGGAAGAGAAGAGGCCACCACTTTGTTCAATGTTCAGTTTTACCTGTGGGAACTCTTGAAAGAGCCATTTCTGTGCCCTTCCCTCATGCATGGATCATCTGCTGCCTTCTGGGACAGCCAGGGCACCCAGCATCAGCTTATACACCCTGGGGCAGGTGCAGCACGAGTCAAGAGCTGCACATACACTTACTTCCTTGTTCCTAGGAGGGCTCTCCAAGAGGACAAAACCCCAACTATCTTCTTGGTTTTCTTATAAACCCTCCACCACTCCAGCAGCCACTGGCACGCAGCCATGCCCACAGCATACCTTCTGGAGGTGAAATCACTATGGACAAGCCTGGAGCCAAGACGGAGTCCAGCCCAAAGGAAGAGAGAATTCTCCTGTCCAGGACTGCCCTTCCTGCCAACTCTAGGAGCCTGTGCATTTCTGCAAGGTTTGTCCTTTCTCTTTCAAAGTGCAGTAGAAGAATCAGGACTGTTGCTCACCCTTTACCACTTCTCTTTAGCTCTCTCTAAGAGGCTTTCTAGAGGAAGAAGTATCTTCTTTTAACAAAGGCAATTCTTTAACAGAGCATTCCTCTAATTCATCCTTTTCATCCTTTGTGTGTTTACAAAACTCATGCTACCCTTCAAACAATCCTTTTGCCACCAGATCCTGAGAGTATCAATCAATATTCCACTCAGTCCCTTACAAAACTATTTTTTTAAAGTGTAAACCTCCAGAAAAGATTTTAGCTTAATGCCAGAATGGCTTGAACTTTTTTCCCAGCCCGGACCAGCTGATTTCCAGTGGCAGCTGGGGGAAGCTGAGGGTGAGATCAGCTATCCCTGCTCTGAAATGAAGCTCACAGAGGTGCAACTCTCAGTTAATCCAGCCTCCTTTTCATCACAGGTATTAAGGATTCATCTTCAAGCATTTATGCTCTTCTGCTTAATCTCCCCTTATCTCCCGAGTGGCCATCAAGCAGCCTCTTGGAATTAAGAGGGTTCAGTGCTAATAAGCCCAGAAACAGCTCCAGAGCACTCTGGTTTGGAAATGCCATGGAAGACATTCCTCTGCCCCTCCCAAAGCACCTCTTGGAATTGCTTCCCTTTGCAGTGCAATATCTACAGATCCCCTGCTCCACACCCAGCTCATCAGATGAAGGCAGAGAGCAAGCAAACTTCCAGAGAATGCAAGTCAGGGAACGCTGCTGCTGCCCTGGATGGCAGCCAGTGCTCACAGAGAGTGCCGGGGCTGAGTGCTCACCCAAAAGCTGCTGCCCTCAATGAAACAGGTATGGGTGACATTGACTGATGTTTTAACCCTTCTCTGGTTGGGGGAGAAGGGTAAAAGCATCAGCAGTTCTCTGGGGTGGTTGGGGCTTTTAGCTCCACGCCTTTGCTGGGCTGCAGGGCTGCAAAGTTCCTCTGCACTCACACAGGCTCAGGAGGAGATTTCCTGCACACAAATCCTAGTCAAACCAGGAAATCTCTTGTGCTGGTTTTGTGCCTCTGTTATTACAAGCTGCCTTTCTGGCAGCTTGAGCAGGAGATCCTTTTGGTATTACTAAAGCAATAAAGAGTGGGAAAGGAAAGACGAGAAAGGACAATGTGGATTTTTGCAAGGGGAAAGAGCAGGAAGGCCCAGGAGAGTGTCAGAAGAGCCAGAGAGGGACATTTTGGCTATATCTTCACTGTGCAGTTATCCCAGGCTGTAAGCCAGGTTTTATCCCATTCCTCATATCCATCTGGACACTCTTTACTGTGATTCTGGAAGAATCAAGTCCAAAACTCTCCTTTTGCTCAGGAAGGGAGAACTTTTGCAAATTAATGCAGCAGAGTCAGGGAGGGTCACGGATCCTTCCCCAAGGAGACAACATCCATCCCTCCATCAATGTAACTAACCAAAGGCAATTGTAGATCACAAACAAGCACAATATTCACCCCCCAAACTCTCAGACCCCAGAAAAAGTGAGGACATGCTAATTTAGGCAGGGTGTCAGTACATCTGCACTCTCACACAGGCTGCCTTCAGCAGTTTGATCAGAGCGCAGGACACAAAACAGAAACAGAGCCCTACCCATGTGCAGTAAAATATATTTATTCTTGGTTCATGTTTCCACAAACCCTAGCACAAGAGTTGGGTTTCATGGTGACAGCCATTCTGCACTTATTGCAAAAGAAACACCCTAAAATAGATTTAAAACTCTCTACCTACAAATCAAAGGTGTGTCAAATGTGTGCAGAGCTGAGATTCCCAAGCAACATGGCCTTGTGCTCTTAGAAAGTCCTGTTACTCCCCTGAACATAAAGGATAAAGACATCATATAGGATGGAAAGGAATGAAAAAATCCCTTCACAACACAAAAAAAAACCCCTTCTAGTGACTTACTGGCAGGCTCAAGAGATAAGAAACAGAAGATAAGTGAAGGCAAGCACCCCAAGTGCATTTCCAATACCAGTCCCAGTCTAAAAGAAGAAAATCTATCGCTCTTCTCAGGAGAAGGAATCAGGCTCTCTATTGTCTCCAAGCATGGAAAAAAGAACAATATCTCAAGACAGGGTTTGTACTTCTTGGGAGACAGATGAGAAAGATGTTTTATCTTTTTTTTTTGTTGAATTTTTCTCAGAAAAACCACTATTTTACCAATAAATCACATTTTTCATAGCATTTGTGCTCTGACCTGATACAGAAAAAGGATTTGTACAGAAGATGTGAGAACAGAGTTTTTCAGAAGTGATCCCACATCACTTGACTAGGTGTTACATCTCTGCGAAAATTACAGGAATAACAAAAATGAACACACCCAAGGCTTTCTTCAGAGCCTTCCAAATGTGCTCCTATACTAATTCACTCTACAAAAATTCCCCATTTAAGACCAGGTGTTTTAGTTAAGGAGAGCTGGAGGTAGTTGAGAGGGTGTCTGAATCCACTGCTACCCTGAGCCACCCAGAGCAGTCTGACAGGGAAAGGACAGATGTACCCACCGAGCTCCTGATTTCTAGACAAGAGCAATAAATAAGTCCTATGACAGAAATCCACAGGCTAGGAGGGAGCAGGCTGTGAACACACAAAAAATACGATTTAACCCAACTACACCGCCAGAATCATGTTATACTCCATGACTTGGTTTGCTTAAGCAGCAATGGAAATAAACAGCTTTTGTGCAGCTTTAGTGAGGCTTATCAGCCAAACACCATGGAAAGGGACCCTGAATCAAATGCCAGAGAAAGCAATGGAAAAATTCCCATTACATTGAAAGGTCTTTAGATGTGGGCCATCTACCATAATGTCTTGGCAGAGCCACTCATATTTACACCAGTAAAAATACTGACAATTTGGGAAATCTCCTTTTTTTCCTGTTAGTTACCTTATCCCAGATACACTCTAGAAATATCCCATACTGATTAAAATGGCTATACATTCAATTTGAGGTATGGAAGTAACCCACTATAAATCAGCCTCATGTCCAGTTAAGGCCATATATGCAGTATCAATTTATTTAGGAACAATGTGATTGTTCCATTTCCAACCCAACATCAGATCTTCCCAGGAGATGTTGTTCTTAGTGTTCACCACTACAACGCATAAAACATGGGGTTTTTTTCCTTTTCTCTAAAGAGATTAAATGCATTTACTACTGGAACCTGTCCTACTTCTCTACCGAACTGTTGCAGGAGACAACATTTTTACTAGGCTTAATTAAAACTCATGCTAATAAGATAAAGTGTAGTGAACTAAATATAGTCAATATTTTATTGAAAGAAAAAGTGTTATATATTTTTATATTGGCTATATGATGTGTTCACTGTATGTTTAAAGTATTTAACATAAACTAGAATGTCTGGTTAATAAATACATATGTTAAATATACATATAATATGGGTATGCTTAAATGTAAATTGAACATCAATATTTTCTATATTTGCTTTCCCTTCTGATAGGTAAGAAATTACTGATTTATCACATGTAAAAGCTCTGAGCTTGTACAAGTTTCTTTCTGAGATCCCTGTGCTATCACTGATGTCCCAGTGCAGCCTGTGCTGAGCTCTGCCCAACCACTGACTTTCTTACAGCACTTTGAAGGCAATTCAGCCAGATTTATTTGATTCTCCTGAAATTTAAGGCCATATACACAGCAGATTATTTAAAATTCTGGTTACTACCAAAAGCACAGAAACATACATCTGATTTGACCTGGACATGCACAGAATCACCCCCTTCTCATCATTTGGCCCACTTTTCACCATTTGTACAACAAACACACTGGCAGCTGCCAAACCCTGGCTGGGCTGCAACCATCCCGACTTTGTACCTCGTGCAGATCCCATCTGCTCTGCAGCACACAACAAACAGGCCTGGGGTGTCCAGCCAAGCTCCTCCCCAGGGCCCACCAGCTATGGCTTGAATTACTCATAGGTGAAATACTGTTCCTGGCTTGAAACCCCACAGTCTGGAGTGAGTGGTGTCAGAGGAGCAGTCACTCCTCAGTCTGGTTTCTCAGCTCCTCTTCCCTCCCAGGCAGAGAACCACCCATGACCCTTCTTTATTTGCATTTGTCCTCCTTGTGCTTCCAAGGCTCATTCTCTACAACACCAAGATGCAGTTTCCCCCACAGTACAGGATAAAAAGTACAAAAACTTCATTTGCAGCAAAACTTCATTTTGCTTTCCTGGTCAAGCACAACCCACAGGAGGCCAGGCCCGCTTTAGAGCCCAGTCCATGCAGGAGAATATGGATTACATGATCTTTTTACCATTTTGCTGGTTTGGCATCACTACCCTTCAGGTTCTTAAAGCTCATTCCAACTTCTGCTCACCACAGGGACCAGTAAAACAGGCTAAAGCAAGCACAGCCCTGTGGTCCCCTGGCTGGAGGGAATGAATACGTTTTAGGTATGTATCACATGCCATGACAGAGGTGTATGGTCAAGAACATCTACAGTGTTTTATAGGACATAAAGGAGAAAATGTGCTGTAATAAATTGTAGAAGTTATGCCTTTTAGCATCTGGATGGCCACTTTAGAAATTTAAGACCTCACCTTTAGAAAGTGAAACAACTGAGCTATAATTCATTTTTAGTTCACTATTTCACTTCCCCATCAAAGATTTTCACTCCACATACACCACCTTTTTTTTCAAAAGCTGTCAAGAAAATAAGAAATTTTGCCTTGAAGAAAAACACAGCTATTTCTTTCCATCCTACAACATTGTGTGTTTCAATCCAGACAGGGCTGCAGTAGTTCCATTTATGCAGATTATATTTCAGGAGAATCCATCAAAGCAGGGAATGATTGTTTCACGTGAGAAAGGCTAATGTTCCAGAAAAGATTACAGAAGGTAAATATTCCAGGAAGGACTCAGAGAGCCATCCTACACTGCAGGCTCACCTCCTGCACAAGGCTGAAGCAGCTTCAGGGCTAAGCTTATCTACCTCAGCCTTTCCAAAATGTGATTTCATAGTCACAAGTGTCTTGCTCAACCAAGCTCTGAGCACATGGCACTTCGGTTCAATGTTGGGGTTATTTTGCCATTTCTGCCCTTACATTTTCAGCTCTGCAGGCAGAGCAGCACCTGAACCACGGACATCTTGAAGCAACAAAGTCACATGTCTCTTGGACCATCCCCAGGGGTCACTATTTCTTCAATAGCCCATTTTTACTGCTGCTTGGGTGAAAAATGTCTGTGCAACCACTCTTAAGTGCCCCCATTTCTATACAGAGCTTATACACAGACTTTTACTACTCCAAAGCAAAGCCGAAGTACAGATCCTTCACTCTTCCTTTTTTTTTGGAAAAGTAGAACAACTTTGCAGCTCCTTCACCCCTGAAGTTGAAGGTTTGCCCTGCTTCACCCAGTTCAACCTCTGCAGAGTTTATTGTAGTGTGTATCACAGGTTCCTTCCTATGAGCCTGCAAACTCTCACGAAACACTGAGTGGGACCTATTTCTGCTGACTTTGGATTGATCCAAGGTCACACACAAATCTTTATAAGGGAATTAACGCTTTTTAGGACCCCAGCCCTTTGGGTCCCATTTTGCCCTGGGTAATGGAAGCTTCCCAAGAGAAAGAGGGTTTAGGCAGTATTTTATGCCTCCTTTACCAATCAATACACATAAAACACATGCTGAGGTCCCTCTCACAGCTCCAAGGAGCCTCCCAGCATCGAAGAAGAGCTGCCGGGAATACTTGATCTTCCTTCGTGCTTTTGCCTGCAGAGTGGCCTCCCGTGGTGCCCTCAGCTGGAAGACAAAGCTGTGTCATTGCAGAGGGTTGCAAACGAGCCGCTGATTACAGAGCGCAATTAAGAGACATCGTGCCGGTCCCGGCAGGCTGGTGCATCACAACCTTCCGTGCTCCAAAGGTCAGTTGAAGTGAGCACAGTGAGAAGTTGGATCCCTGTCACCGGAAAGCTCATTGCAAGCAGGTTCTTGTCTTTTGGGGAAGGCACGTAGAAACATTTAGATTTAATTGCAAGTGGCAAACCAGAATGCCAACGAGATGACAGCAAGCTGGTCCTCTGCAAGCACATGAGCTTCAGTCACCAACTCAAGCCAGAAAAAAAAAAAAAGATCAACATTATGAGCTTGGGAAGGTGATAAACTTCTCTACAAGGATATTCCTTAGCTGCAAGTGTGACTTGCATATATTCGTTGTCTTTGAGACATCTCGCTCAAGCAGAGGCTTTACACCACGAGTCTGATGTGGCTTTCACTTACACCACATTTATAGCACTTTTCTGCTGAGTTTGACAACATTGGAGTTTGGAGAAGCAAAGCTCCACGTGAGTTTTTAGATCTCTGCAATTTAGGCATGCCCTTCCATATTTTAGATTCCTATGCGAAACAGAGGTTTACAGGATTACAGCCCCCTGTGTGCAAACCCAAAGGGAATAACAGCAAACACTGTGTAAACACACAGCTCTGCCTAACACCAGCCCAAGTCCTTTCCCATTCCACCTGCACATCCCTGCTCCAAGCTGGTACCACAGGGATAAAGGCAGCTGATGCTACAGACCTCATGGGCTAAGGTTTGTCTCTGTAAATAAAACCAGTGCTATTTTTTCTTTGAACAACCTTTAGCAGCTTGATTCTGCCTCTGGGAATGATATTTCCTTTACAGAAACACATTTGAAGGATAATTCACACAGACCCACTAAGAGCTGAGGAAAACCTCCAGAGAGAGCAGACCCCGAGCCTGCCCCGGGAGGTGAGTGCCACTCACTTTGATCTGCAAACCCTCACATTTTTGCTCCATTTCTGCAAACTTCAAATATTCTGCAAATATTCTGCAAACTTCTTATGCCAGGATGCAACATTGCTAAATTTGATGTATGTAGACTATTCAAGAATAAACTTGTAAATAAATTTCTCATTTTCCCTATGCCTTCAAGAGGTTTGATGGAGTGTCTGCTGATATTTGGGCCAACCGTTGCCAGAGGGTTACAACTGCAGAGTAACCCCCAAACCAAACTAGAAGTGCTGGGTTTGTACAGTCTGATCAGAGGGAGACAGACTGACATTTTTCAAAATATTTCTGCTCAGACTTTCCCTTCTGTCTCAAAGAAATAAAGTATTTTCCAATGAGACTGAATTTCCCTTTTTGTGATGCCTTCACTAGAGAGGCACCAATGTCTCAGGCTCCAGAGACAAAAGATTAAAAAAAAAAATCTTTCATGTCTAATTTCAGTTTAACTTCTGTTATGACTCTCTGTCTCTAGCTCTATACCAGGATTTCCTTTGCTTTCTGAAGCAAGAGTAAACTCAAGTATTAAACAAAACCTTCTATTTAAAAAGAAAACAATTGAACTTTTCATGTGTAAATCTACACATTTGTTCTAGAAATTTTAACTGGATCAATTATCTCTAACACCTCTATCAAAAAACCCATGCTAAATAAAACTGAGGGCTTTTTCCCTTTTGTTGGCAATACAACAAATAAATTCAAAACAAGAGACAGATGTGCACAGACAATGCAAGAGTCACAGCAGATGAGGAGTTAATAAAGAAAAGCTGATTTCCTGTTCATTTTCTGTGCCTAAGTTCTCCTCTCATGTTTCAATATCTATACTGCCCTATGATTTCACAGACATCAGAAAACCCTTGCAGACACCGGTCTCTGTGTCACAGGCAGGCAGGTCCTGCACAAGCAGGACCTGCTGAGACACCCCCTGCCCCCAACAGCACAGAGAGTGTTACAAAGTCAACCCTCAGATCTAACAGGGATAGGAGAGAACACAAAACAGAGAGACAATTCAGATGGAAAAGATAAGCTGAGGACAGAGCACAGCCTTGATCTGTAGCTGATCTCATGCCCCCAGCACTGCTGGAAGCTCTGGCTGGAGCACAGCAGACTTACATAGACAGTCCCAGTTTCGTTTACTCAGAAATGAAAGGCACTGCTGGCAGAGGCTTAGCACACAGCCAAGAGCTCAGGAGCAAGTTAAAGCCAGCTGAGGTACCTCAGGTGGCAGACATGGCCCCTTACACGCACTCAGATGTGGAGGCTGAGCTCCTTCCAGCCATGCCAAGAGCTCTCCATGCCTTGGCAGGGATTTGGGCACACAAAGGCAGCAGATCAGGGAGGGATGGATCTGCTGAAGCGGCCAGTGAGATCTGCAGCCACCATCAGACAGTACTACAGTACTACATCATACAGTACTACAGTAGCTGCAATGCTGCTAAGTCTGCAAAAGGAGACTAATGAAATCATACCCAATTAGTTCATTCTGAAAGTTGCAAATGTCACTGTGCATGCAAGTATCATCACAATACACTCCTGCTATATATTTTTTTAAATGATCTTTTATTTACCTAAGATCAGAAGTATGCAAAAAGAAGTTTAAAATGCTAGAGCAGAAAACTGGAGAAACTTGTCCTCTTTGTTCTTGCCAGAACGATGCTCCAAATTCCCCAGGAAATGCATGGCCTTATAAAGCACAAGCGCTATTTTCCAATGAGCTTAAAACCCCACTGGGGCTCAGCAGACACACATATGCTCCCAGACACAGAGCCACTGAACACCAGAGAAACTCCTCAAAGATTTCCAGCATAATTTTCCCTCATGGTGTTCTATGCAAAGCCCACAGCCCACTTCTGACAGCACCTGTATAGGTGTGGAGCCCCATTCTCACACTCTCATCCACAATGTGGCAACACTGGCTTTAACAGGATGCTTAAAATTAAATTCCAGCAGAATCCACAGGACAACAGCCCAACATGTTCTCCTCCAGGGCATAAGCCTGGTGTGGTTCCATAAGTCACCTTTTTGTTTTGGGTAACAACAATCCAGAGCTAAGGCCCCAGCACTGCACAGCCCCAAGAGCAAGGGCATTTCAGCTGCTGAATATGGGGATATGGCATTAAAAAAGGAGTAACTTCTGGCCGCATAATTATAAACTGCATCATTATGCATGTGCACAACCAAAGGAGAGGACAAACTGAGGTCACCCAGGAAACTTTGATGCTGGCATTTCTTCACCTCCAAGTGTCTGACTTTGCAGCTTTAATAATATTCTTGTCATGAAGGGGTTTTGTTTAATTTATATATAGATTATGGGTTGCTGTCTATTGGCAGACACCACAGTATTGGCTGGATGCACTTTAAACAGCAAACCTTCCCTCTGTTGGAAACACCTGTTTTAGCCAGAAGAGCATTTCATTGCAGGTGTTACCCTCTGAATGAAATAAGAACCAATTTTGATTCTGTGATCTGCCCAGGGATGACAGCATCATTTAATGTACCCATCAAAAGTTACTAACTTGATCATTATGGAATGGGGAATGGTGCAGATGACCTTTCTTTTGAATTACCATCGCAGACTTTTAATGGGTTTCTCAAAAGTTATTGTTATTAACATGAATATTTCAGGAATAAAATCAGCCCCTTACAGTCAGTTATCACAGTGCTTAAACAAAGCTGATGTCTGCAAACAGCCTGCTGACGTATCAAGAACTCTGTTGTTCCTGAAGGAAGACTTAGATGGAGACAAATCTATTGCCTGGTCGAGATAATGTTAAAGATATCACTAGAGTTAATCAACTGTTTTAAATGGGACAGAATTTTACAGCATGCCCTGTGCTTAGATGGGCACGAGCTGACCTTTTGCATCTGCCATGCCTGAGTGGTGTGTGCTGGAGGTGGCTGTGAGGTGCAGGGCACTGCTCTGTCCCCACACACTGTGAACCTGCAGCTTTTATCCTCTGAGGTCCTGCAGCCACACATCAGGACTAATGTCACATTTACAGCCGAGGTTAGCCAGCAACACAAGGGAACAAATTCCTAAGCCACGGTGGACTGCATTTGTTTTAAGATACCCAATTTTAATTTCTAAATCAGAAGTGAATAAACTCTTTGGTCAGTTAGAAAGAAGGACAAAACCTCAGTCACATTGAACTCTGTTAGTTTGCTGTTCATCTTTCTTTGGTGCTACCCCCCACTCAGATAATTGCTCCAGTGGGTCTCATATCTGCTGTGCATTTTTAGTTTTTTAGTTGCTGGAGGAAAAACTACAGTAGTGGGTCTAGAAAAGGGCTGGTCTGGAAAAGATTCAATGCACACAGCAGGGATCAGCAGTTCCCTAAGGATGTCCCCCTGCAGCATGTCTCAGTCCCTGGTCAAAGGCCCAGCCCCAGGTTCCAGACAAGTGTTTGTGCTTTGGCCTTTTCTGGGAGGAAAGGGGTTTTGAAGGTGTGCAGAATTTTTTATAGCAGCCTCTCACTTCTCATGGTCCCAGTGAAGAGTTATCAGAGCTCTGAGTGCCCTCTGAGGGGCCACTACTCCATTTAATGTGCTAATTGCCACCTTGTGAGCTACAGTACCATTTACAGAAATCAATGTAGAACTAAGTTACTAAGCATGTGAAATTCGCTACAAATAGCAAAGGCATTCTTCCAGGAAAGATTCACATTTTTTCTATCATGCCATAGTTCCCCACTATTATTATTTCTTAAATACAATTATATATAGTTGGTGCTAAACTGAGTTTAGAACCTGTTGTAATTCCATGCTCTCATCTATTTTTCTGCCCCAGCAAGCCTAACTGCCAATAACAGGAAAAGTCCACCTCATTTACAAAGAGAAAATCATTATACTTGGTTCTACACATATAGCAACTTAAATACCACAAATTTTAATACTGGGCACTGCAAAAGGCACTTATCTATGTACTATTGCCTCCACTGATTCAGGATATGCAATAATTGTGCAATACATCTCATTAAAGACTCCAAAAGCTTCTAGAAATGGAGCATGTCTGGACTTGTGGAGCACCATGCCAATATTGTGTTATCCAGCTTTTTACCTGGCAGCTGGCCAAACCCAATAAAACTAATTAGCATAAGAAATTTTTTACAAATGGAAAGCCTCAAGTTAGAGACAATCCAAGTCCTGAGCTCTGTGTAACAGGCAAACACCACTGCCAACTTTTTTTTCTTGAGGAGAAAGGGGCAATTTGCTCCTGCTCACTCCAACAGAGAATGTCACAGCTCTGTTCCCTGGATCTGCTGCTCCTGGGAGACAGCAGCAGAGAGCATCTGACTGTCACCACTGTGATGAAGATAATGCCCTTGGTGCACTGTACTGAAACGCTTATTTGCAAATCCCCTTTCATTATATGCAATTTTTAGTTGTTTTTTGTGGATCACATTTTATTCACACATCCTTCAATCTGCCACTGCTACAGGGTTTCACCCAGCCAGGTCCAACATGCAGACTCAATTTCCTGTTACAGAGACTCCCACAGATGCCTTCAACCCAGCAGCGATGTAGAAACTTTCTGAAAATCCTCTGCTCCCTGCCAGAGCTTTTGGATTTCACACCAGAGATGATCCTATGGCTCATGTTCTCACTGCTACTTGGTTTTGGCATGTGGCAGGGGTTCACTAGAGTGACCCAGAGCTCCTGGCACAGAGCAGAGGCACAAAAAAAAGCTGCTAAAGCAGTTCTGGTGCCTCCAGCCATCACACTCAGAACTGTTTGCCACCAATACCACAGCACATCCCAGTCTCACATCAAGGATTCTGTTGGCACCAAAAAGCACTGTTGATATTTACCCTGATCCTCTGAAAAATTAGTAGGAAATGAAAAACCAACAAAGAATAAGAGCCTTTATTCAGGATAGCAAAACCAGGAAGATTAGGAGAATAAATCTGTTTCCTTCTTAGGCAGTGATGGCACTGAGCAGCCATTCTCAGAGGTCCAGAAATTCTCTTTTTGGTCTGTGACTACAGACACCACCGTCACTGGTAGATGCTCCCATCCCATCTCCTAGTTCACATCTAACTCACCTTTGCACTACCAAAGTGTGCATACAACAGCAAAGTGGCTCACTCAACTCCACTGGGGTGCCTCACCCTCTGCCTGCATCCAGCCACATTCTCCAGAGCCTCCTGCCTTAGGGCTGGGACTGCCCACTGCTCCCCACACATATCCATAGCCAATGGCTTTTGGGGCAGAACACGTCATTTGCTGCTGGAAGGGCAGCTGGAAGGCTTGGTGCACTAAGTCTAGATAAAGTTCCTTAAATTATTTGAGAATATTTATTGGCAGGTGGCAGCACAAGGCAGTTTTTCACTCCTTTTCATTGGCTGTTGCTCCCATCCTAGTGGACCCTTCCCAGAGCCCTCCTGGGAATCCATCAGAGACTATCCTCTCCTGCCAAAACTAGCCCAGGAAACAGTGGCTGATGAAAGGCAAGAGGCGTCACACCAAGTAAATGGCTCATTAAACACAATGTTTAGCAAGAGACAGACACCAAAGATCCTTCTCAAGTGAGGGGATCTGTGTCTGACAATGTGTACCTGACTGCAGGGAGAGCAAAAAATAGCAGGGTGTAAGGAAGGGCACACAGCAAGGCTGCCAGGGAGGCTTCTGCTCAAGAAGGAATCTTTCCCTGGGAGTCTACAAAAGCCATTCTTTTTCTCGCCTGCTGCCCCACTTACTCTGCTCAGGTCAGAATGTTCAGGTACAATGGAACACCACTTTCAATCCTCAGCCTCCAAAGCAAGGCAGGCACCACGCTGCCATCCATGGACACCTTCAGAGAGGGGGACTCGGACCGGGATCCGTCACTTCTGTAAAGTTTCAAGGGCATTCCCTTCCTCCCAAAGAAGGTTGCCTGAGCAGATGACTGCACCATTTTGAAGCACTTTTCCCACTGCTGCGGGCACCTCTGCAGGCTGTGAGCACTTAGTCCAGAGCTTCCACCAAAGTCATATGCATTTTGAAACACAGTGACTCTGCAGCCTTGGCCAAGGATTTCAGCTGCATTCCCCAAGCGTTATGCTCACTGTGCTAAAACGCACCTGCAAAGCAGTTCTTTCTGATATTTACTTTGTAAAGTTAAAGTACAGGGAGGGAAAAAAAAAAATAGAAATCAGTATCTTTCTGCTACCCCTTCGTTTGCATAAGCAGTCAATGGTAAATGTCAAATGCCAGCAGTGCATTAGAAAAGGATCACACTGAAAAATTCTGTCTTCAAGGCCAGAGCCCAAACCCCTTACCAGCCTCAAAACTGCTCTAGTTTCACACACAACATCCTATATTGGAAGCATGTGCATTAAGGCCTAATTTAGCCATCACAACTCCAGGGGTGTGGGAGTCAGAGAGACTCCAACAGCACATATGCAGAACGTTCTCTCTATGCTGAATTTTAGGAAGTGCTCCTCTGCTTCAGACAGCTCTGCCCAGGTTCAAAGGAACATGGAATATTGTGAGATTCGAGCTCATTAGAGGAGCAGGTGGGGATGTCTACAGCTGAATAAGCAGGTTGCTTTGGGAATAACATGAAACAGATGTCCTGTCTTTGCACTCCCTGAACATTTTCTGCAAATAAATTGCAAGTTCAGGGTTTAAGGCTGAGTCTGTCATTTATTTCTTTAGCAACTCCTCTTCTGTCTTCTTCTGTCTGTTTTCTTTCAGGGCAGAAAATCTCTTCTGTAATAAGATGACTTTAGAAGCTAGAGAGCAAAATCAGCTTTTTGATTGAGCGAGGGAAATGAAGGACTCCCTGCTAGATGAGCTTACTGATATTTCAGGTAGAGAATACTGGGAGATGTTCTGCACATGGTCCAGGACAGACATACATTCAAACATCAAAGCTCACTGAAGAAAATGATCAACTGGGCTTTATTCAGGGGATTTCCCTTCAAGATATTTTCCCAAAAACGTTTATTGTTCAGGCTGGAGAAGAAGTTGTGGTTTTACATATGTTAAGTATAGTCTGCAAACTGTTATTTCAGCACAGCAATGCTTTTACTCATATCAAATGTCTGAAAGAGATGAGGGATACTAGTTCTGACCCCACACCCGAGTCCTGGGAAATACTTAGTCTGGGCTAGAACTATATTTGCCAAGAGATTACTTAAAGCACATGTTAGGGAGGCTTGATTTCCCTCCATTCAGGAACATTTTGCTTTGAAAGGCCAAAGGACACACCATCTCACACACAGGCAGTGTTCTGGGAGGGCCCTGTTTGGAGACACTCCCAGCCTCTACCAGAAAGCAGCTATTGATCATCACAAAGTCCTTATCACTTCCTGTCTAGAAGGTCTCATTGAGATCCATTCAGGTATGGCAGCCAGCCCCATTGGTCAAGGCCCAGGACATATTTAAAAAACATTACACAGCTAATGTACAAGGGACTAAAACAGGCAACAAACTTCTAACTCTTACTAGCAGAAAAAAATGGGACTTACAGGCCTACTGCCTTAACCCACAGCAATGTGTCTCTTCTGCCTGTGCTGTTGGGATGACCTTTCCTGTGTACAATTCTCTTAATAATGTGCCTAACTCAAAACTGTGCAAAAGAAACTTCCAAAAATCTGCACAGAGAATTAGCTCAAGTCTCAAGACAAAGAGGCAATAATTCACCCACTCCATCAGCACTACCAGAAGCTAATGTAAAATAAATTCCATGAGAGTTTCCAAAAATGTCAGATGACAATAATACCTTGGTGAGGCAGAGCATAATTGGTGTATCCTGTTCATTAGCTGAAAAGCCTGTCTGCATGACTGTTTTTTTCTCATTTGAATTAATCGCACTGTATATTAAGAAGAGACCTGCTGAGCTCTTTAATACATAAAGTATTTAAAAGATGTTATTAAAAAAGTTATTTTGGAAAATTGCAATTACACATCTATGTGTACACTTGCGTTTATTGCTTCTTTTCCTGTCAGCCTGCATCAAGCAAGAGACACATGAGCATTTCCACAGTCAGAGGTCTGGAGCCATGATAGGGACGTTTACAGGGAAATAACAGTATTAAAGTATTATCCTTGTGAAAGGCTACACGTCTTCCAACACAAGTTAGGTTGGCAAAATGGATTTGTCAAAGCATTTCATACTAAGTTTATAGAGTACCTCAGCTTCAATCTAGACCCCAGGTCCAAACCCAGGAACCCAGAAAATCCAAGCTCAGCCTAGTCCATAAGCAGTGCCAACAACCTCCAACTAATGCTGTGCACAGAAGCTCCTCTATGTGCAGCATCTCAGTTAGTCTGGAACCTTAATTATTTTAAAAAGCCCTTTGCAAGGCAACAAACCCATCTGTCCACCAAAGTACATCCTCTTAGGTGAACTAGGTGTCGTACCTAAAAGGAACTTCAACTTTTTGCTTTGGCCTTTACAGGCAGACAATTTTTCTAGCTTGAGATTCTTTTCCAACTAAAACAATAAATACAGCCACTGCTGGTTTATCCCCATTTACTCCAGCATCAGGCAGCTCTTCTCCCTTCCTGATATTCACCCTTAACCTATTTATAGGCAACAGCCTAAAACATCAAGTCAGCCCCTAAAGTGAGAACTGGGCACTGATTTTTGTGTACAAGACAAGCATAATTTCTGTATATAGGGCTATCACCCTGCTACCATGATTAAAAGCAGAAGAATAGCAAAGTTTGAATTCCACAGCCCTAAAAAATCTCATGAAACTTGTGAATCACATCAGCAAACAGGTCTCACTCAGTCCCCCATGGACAGCATTGGTAAAGGTTGGCACAAGGGCAGCAGTTCCTAGTGCTAAATGGATAAAGTGGCATCCCCAGCAGAATTTTTCTTCATTCATTATCAGTGCATTTTTAGAGTCACCACATAACCCTGCCCACCCTTCCCCACAGGGATATGGGTATCAAGCCATTCGTCAGCAGAATATTGTCACATTTTACAATATCACCCTTAAGTACACGAGCTCTCAACAGGACAGTGCTGGAGGGTATTGATTTTGAACCACTGACACAGCAGACAGAATCCCCCCAGCAGGAGAGATGCCCAAGGTCAAATGCCTTCTTAAAATACACATTTGGCTACAGGAGTTTCATTAAGTTCAATAAACCATCAGGTATCGACTGGTGGCACTATTTATAAATAATCAGCCTGTGCAGTGCTGACCCCTTTTTTTATTTAATGAAATTTGCTTCCTCTTGTCAGTGTCAAGTATTTTGAGTCGGCAAAATGCTGCGACCTCTCCTACACTAAAAATGAAACTGTGTTTGAAGACTGTTATAAAAGCCCAACACCAGCTCCTGGAAATAGCATGTATCTATTTAGGTAATATAAACAAGATGTCAAGTCTTTAGGAGCATGAGCTGTTGAAGCAAGCACCGAACCCTCCCTAGACATTTGTACACCACTGACAGGGAGTGAGGGAGCTCTTTCACTCAGCCTTCATTAAATAAATAATATATTATGCAAAAGCAAAATTTGTGTTATTGCAGCAGCAAAACAACTCATCCTGAATTAAGACATCCAGGAATTAAAGTGCTCGCTCTTTGTGCATTTCCTAAAGGGAAAGAATTTCCTAAAGGCAGAATTTCTTGTAGAGGAGCTGTGATGCCCCACAGCACTATGGGCCCAACCAAGTAAGGGTTAGGCCTCAGCAAAGCCTTCCTTCTCAGAGCTCCAGTGCAGGACCAACATCCTGCTGTGCTCAAATCCCCACACTCCCTTAGTTCAGCATTGCTTCCTCCTCCTTAGCCCAGAACTGGCAGGAGCTTTATCCACCATAGGCTGGCAAAATCTCATTTTGAGTTAATGGTCCTTTATTTCCCAATGGAATTTCCTTATTCCTGTCCTTTATACTACAATGGTAGAAGTAGGGATCCCTTTCTGAGGTAGTTTGTTCACCTGGCCTTTAAATTATCCTGCACCATCCATAAGTCAGGTAAGGGTGGGGAATCACAGCAAAAAAATCCAGGAAACATAAGCTTATCCCTTCAGGCCATTCTATATTTAGCAGTTCCCTGGTGTGCTGCTATGTTTCTAATTGCTGTTGTCAGAATGCATGCAGGAGAGGGAGCTGCTGTTTTATAGAAGAACAACCCTTTCTACCCAGGTGTGAAGTGTGGGATATCAGCTGACCTGGAGCAGGAGCTGCCAGGGTCAAACATAGCACCCAGACACTCCTTTTCCTAAGGCCCAGCCATGCTGGAAGCTGCCTGGGTTTGTTTCCATGCACACACCCCCCATTCCCACAGCAAGGAGTGTACTCCTGGTGTGTGTGTGTGTATGGTTATAGTCACTATGTGGCATGGGGACATTCTGATTTGCAAGCGAGCAGCACTCAGCAACATCACATGTAATGAATATGGGGGATGGAGAGATAAGGAGTTATTACAAGGCAGGATTAAAACCCTTCAGTTGATCTGTATTGATTTTATTTTTGCCGTACAGCCTGCCTGATCATACATCTTCCCATTCCCATCCCGCTGCTGAGCAAGAGAGGGCACGGCTCAGCCGAGCCTGCAGAGTCCAGCATATATCCATGGCGCACAGGAAAAGCCGGCGGCATCCTTGAGTGGTTACAAATTACAGACCTCTCACCAGGGGACCGGGCTGGAGCCAGGATCCAGCTTTTAGCGTGCCAAAGCCAAGTACAGCTAAATTACACTCTCAGCTGCTCTGCCAAACAGCCGCTGTGGCAGACACAGTCTCCAGCAGGTCCATGCCTGGGGCCACCACGCACATCCACCCACAGCACCCCAGGCACCAGCACGGAGGGGCCAAACTGCTCCCTAGCCCAGGTTTAGCCCTGCCCACATGTAACAGCCAAAAATCCCCTCGGGGAACAAGAAACAGGAGCTGCACAGTGGGAGTGCTGAGGGAGAGCTCCCACACCTGCACTCTCAGCAGCCACAGGTGCTGCAGCGCTGCCTTTGCCGCTGTGCCAGCACGGAACTCCCTTTCTTTCCAGCCCAGATTGACCCAGGAGCAACTGCTGTGTGACCAAACGGCTCCCACCCCTCCTTGCTGACTGGAAAGCAGGAGATTATTGGAAAGCAGGAATTATTTTCAACCTTGTTAGCATTTGCCAAGCATCATTTCAACGCTAACATTATAGGTGTTTAATCGGGCCATACTGAAAGTCTTTGAACCTTGCAATCAATACAGCTGAGCCGCTGCACAAAAATTTACCATTGATCTGTGTTTCACTTCATTAAATGTTAGTTTTACAAGCTTTGAAGATAGGCCCGCTTAAAACTGTTTAACAAACTGTGGCTGCATCATCAGCTCTAAATGGCCATGCAGCACTGACTGCAGGCTAACCCACTAGTCAGTGATTTCTTGCCCGACAACAGTATCCATCTCACTTTTAAAAACCTGTGACGTGTTCAGCAACATTCCCTTTAAGCTCAAAGCACACTGACACAACCACTTGGAGCGAGCACACACAATAAAGCTGAAACTCTGGGCACACCTTTGAACCCCCCTCTCAGCTGTGGCCAAGCTGCTCACCCTACAGGCCCCAAGGAGGAACCCTTGAAAATTCTTCAAACTTCAAACACCAATTTTTTAAACATACCAGCTCCCCTGGAGCAAGCAGGCACATGTTGTTGGTCACTTGGAGACCACACAATCCTCAGGTGGAGTAAGCCATACAGATTTACAGCAATAATAACGCGCACACCCAGCAAACTAATGATCAAATCTGCTTTCTGGCTTCTCTTCCTTTATCCATTGAGTTAACAGTGAAACACAAAACCTTGATTCCTGCTACACCAGGATAGGTGAGAGGATCTATCAAGCCCTTAGTCCACAGCAACACTCTGCATGGGATAAATCATGAGGGCTGATAGCAAACCCTTGCTCTCCTACCACTACTAACACACAGTGTTACTTATCTTCTAGACAAGTGTAATATTTTAGTGCAAATGGGTTTATGTACTAGTGTTTCCTCATTTCTATGGCCTTGCCTTGCCAGCCTCTAAATTTTCACTTCCACAGCCAACAGCTAGTAATGGAGAAAAATATTTTACATTCATTACAGAGGAAAACAAAAAAAAAAAATATTCCATATCCATTATTACTTTATGCTCTGCTTAAAGGTTACAGGTTTCCTCCTCATTCTTGTCTCCTGCAATTTATTAAGCCCTTTGCCAGGGTAAAATTCATGGCAATTCTTGGAGTAGGTAAAAATCTATTTACACAAACAACTGATATATAGCACAAACCATCAGATAAGAATCAGCATCCTTGAAAATTAAAACATATATATATACACATATATATATCTTTAAAGCATATCAGTAGCTGAGGAACTTTGTCACCTACCATGTGCAGACAGGCTGGGGTCTCCTTGCTTCTCCTGCCATCCAGGAGCTGCTTCTGGAAACGCTGCTCAGGTCCTTTGGAAATGGCTACTCATGGTTGCTTGTGCTGAGGGCTGCTGTGTCAGTCCTGCACTGCTCCCCTTCAGAGGGAGTGCTCCTGTTTGGCAGCGGAGGGCCCAGAGAATTAGGCCACATCTACAGCCCAAAAAAAGGAAGCTGCCCCATCTACCAGGCAAATAATTGGACATGGCAAAAGCACAGAAAACATTTTTGCATTGGTGCTCCACAGGACAGACCAAAATCTCCCAGATGCCACTGCTGAGGTGTTACATTTCAGTAATTATTCATTCTCCTGTCAACAAGTGGGAAACCTTTTTTGGTTGCCATGAGCTCCATGGCCAGGAGGGAGACACATACAAATGTTGAGATTTGGAGGCCTGCACTGCCCAGAGTGATCAAAACCACCCCTGCATTACATCCCAGAAACATTCACAGCACCAATGGCATTCAGAGAATTCTCCTTTGTGTATTAATTCTCTCCTTCATCCAGGGCTTTGCTTTGGGCCACGGTGACAGCATGGGCTGGGAAGTGGAATGTTGGACCTGGAGCTAAAGCATCACACAACACAATGTTTATTGCCACTGTCTGCAGGAGAATGCTGCTTCTCTGACAGACTGACATTCCTACACAAAACAAACACACTCCTACAGGATAAAAGGAGTGGGGAGCTGTTCCAGCCACAGCCCAGCATGACTTCACAAGGCCCAGCAGCCTCTGCCAACTTGCCTGGCACAGCCACAAACCAACTCCAGACCCAAGGCAGGAAAGGAGAAGAACTGAAATCAGCTCTCAGCTGCAAAGTTTAATTCCTCTGAGCATTGACAAAACCCAGATGGTCTTTTCTCCGAGTGAAGACCATTTTGCACCTGGAAAACTCCAATCAGGAAGAGAAATCAGAAGACAGGGGAGAAATCTGCTCATGCAAGCACTTTGCGTTGCAAACAGAGCTGTACCCCTCTAATCAGCAGCAAATGTTCCTGTGCACAGCAGGAATATGTGCAAACTAAACCTGTCCCTCAAAGAGATGAAGGCATTTCTTCATGTCAATAAATATTTCACATTGATGTAAACAAAAAAACCCAGACAGACACCTGTTGGAAGGTTTAAAACTGAGGGAAAATGTGATAAAAATTATGTTAATGAGGCTGTTTGGGATCTACCTTTCTTTTCTGTAATTATTTGAAGGACTAGGGCCGAAGTCAGCAGCAGATTGGAGGGACCTTCCCTCAGGACCAGAGTTCAAACAATAAGATTTTTCTGAGCAGTGTTCCCAAGCAAAGGCCACCAAGCATTCCCAGATGCCTTCCAGTAGTACCACAGGAAATAACACCACGTACTAACATAAACACTAAGCTAAGAGCAAATAAAATAAGCCTGCTTTTCAGGCCCAGGCTCCACAAACCCAGAGTAAACCCCATTCAGAGTTACCCCTCTCTATCAACTTGCAAGGTGAAATTGATTTTTAAGCCTTTTTAATCACTACATGTGACAATTTCCATGTAATTTACCCACTCCTCAAGAAATCACAACAGACACACCAAAACAAGAATAGAAAATGCATCATTTTGAGGTAATTTTCCAGTCATTTATACCCATGAAATCCCAATTAACAGGACTGTGTCTGTAAATCAGCAATAGAAACATGAAGAGATTTGGGCCTCTTTTTTAAAGTGAATATCTGGTAAACCAGCAGTAATTTTCTGGTGGGTTGGAATATTGTACGGATCACTCAAGTAATTGAGAACAGAATAAGAACTTGGGTTTGTGTGCAGCTATAGTTCAGCACTGCCATAATTTTTGCTGCTCTTTGGACATCTTTCTGTATCTGAAAAGAATGAAAACCCACAGGACACATCTGAGCAGAGATTTTGGTTACACAGCTGTCTTCTAATGCTACCCCTTAATTTATATCATTTCAGCTCCTCTTGTTCAGGCCACTGGAATTCTGAGGCTAGTAATATGTGAAATAGGAACTAAAAATGTGGTTAACAGGCAGGTTAGGCCAAAACCTTTTTGGAAGTATATTTAATTACTCCTAGAGAAAAAGAGAAAAAAGTCTGCCTAATATTTCCTCCCCAATCAAATGGATAGCACAGAGGAATTAGACTAAACATCTTTCCCTCTTGCAATGGCTCTGATTTATGGACTGTTTATATATTTTCTATGATGACAGAAAATTAAAATCCAGCAAATGTGACTTAGAACCAATTTTTTTATAATGTGCAGTCAGAAAGTTTCCTCAGTCTGACATCAACAGCTCCTGAGTTACCCATGGCACAGGTGGAGGCACAAATTATTCAGGTAGATTCCATCCAGCCCAAGAAAAGTTCCCACCCTCTATACCACAAAGGACTGGAAATCTCCAAATTCCACCTTTGTTGGTTTTTTTTTCCTCTTTTTTTTTTCCCTTCCAGACTCTCCCAGATCAGTATTTTCTGCATTTTTGGTGAGTACCTGTGCTGGGGGTGAAGGCCCAGTCCTGGCAGCGCTGTGAGGGGAGAATGGGGCCAGGAGGGAAAAATGGAGCTGTGAGGAGAGAGAGGAGGAATTGTGAGGGGAGAATGAGGTGGTGAGGGAGAACGGCAGAGATGGGGCTGTGAGGGAAAAGAGAGGAATTGAGAGGAGACAGGGGCTAGTTGTGAGGGGAGAATGGGGCCGTGAGGTAAGATGGGAGTTGTGAGGGGAGAATGGGGCTCTGAGGGGGTGTGTAAGGGGTGTGCTGATCTCACTGGTTCCCCCCGTCCCGGCCACATCATGTGAAAAAACCCCACTGTAAAAACCAGCCCCGGGGAGCTGAGGGGACAGAAACAGCCCCAAAAACCCCCACCCCGATACCAGCAAGTGAATCCTGGGACACGGCATGACCAAGCCCTCGGTGCCTTCCTCAGCTAGGCGAAGACATTTTCAACTGAGACCTCAGCATCAATTAATTAATCGAGATCCAAGATAAAATCTCATCATAAAAGCTCTCATAAAAGCTCCAGTCTGGGCACTGATCACTTGCTGCCTCTTCTCTCCATTGTTCCTTTTTCCTGTTAAGGTGGGGATATTAACAGGGAAGAAGACAAGTCCGCTGTCACATGGAACTATCCTAAGAGAAAAGAGAAGGCAGCTTCAAAAGAGCAGAGGGAAGTAGCTGGGAAAGCCTGAAGTTGTCTATTTTTCATTTATTTGTATTTTTTTTAACTGACTTCTCATTTTTGCACCTGAAAATGTCTCCAAAGTGTCTTTAGAGCAGCACATTTATTGGTCTCTGCTGGCACATACCTCCCTTCCCCTCCAGCTCAGTTTTCCATCAGCACTCACAGAAACATTTTCCTGGACACAGTAAAGTTGTTATTAAATATAAGCACATATGGATTATGGAGGCAATGTATGGATATTCCTGCAGTTTCCATTCTGTCAGGGTACCAACACAACTTCTTCCCTGCCTCTCTGCCTTTGTTTGTCCACGGCTACAAATGTGGATAAGCTGCTCTAAGACAATGCACACATGCTGGAGCAGCACAGGAGGAAACTAAAACTTCCAGTCCATGTTTAGCAGCATAAAGCAAGAGTACCAAGCAACATATCCAGCCCCCAAAACACTCAGTGCAAAACCCTGAAATCTCTAGTGAGAAACCAAAGAGATGCTGCAAAACAGCCACAACGGGCTTAAAAATAAAAACCAAAAGGAAGTGTGAAAATCATGCCAGAAAAGAGAAAAAAACCCCAAACCACACTGTTTTAACACCAGAACGTACAAGAATTCTCGTAAGGAAGGCTTTAGAATGAGTTTAATAATTTGCTGTGATTAAAGAAAAAGCCTTATTCATGACATCACTCATCTTGCACCTAATTGTATGCGCATGTTGGGGTTCCAGCCTGAAGCAATGGGTTAATTCTCCAATTATTTCACAGCATTAGAACTACCTTCCCCCCTCCTCCCCCCCAGGAAATGTAGTGTTATTGTGAAGCCCATCAAGACATGCTATTTCATAATTAATACTAAATAAAAAGTGAATTCTCTCCTTTGTCAAAATAGTTTGCTTTGGCTCAGCTAGGAGCAGCAATTAGCAGGACAGCCTCCCTGAACACATTTGATCTGCTACAGGGTTTCCTGCTGTGGATCAGAGAAGCAAACCTGAGTTCACACAATCCATGGGGTTTATGTTGGCTGGATGTGCTGTAATTAAAATGATCTTTTCTTTTTTTTTTTTCCCCCAAGGGCTTTGTTTATCTGCTTGTGCTTTCTCAGAGAGGCATGCATATACCTAATTTAGCAGTTCTGTTGATGTACAATTCTGCTCTTTACCAGCTCCCTTTGTAGCATTCACTGTTTGTAGTTTGGTGCAGAAACTGGGACCTGTTGTCACTGGTGTTATAGGTCTGTTTTATTAGCAGGAGTAGAGGAACAGTTCCCATGGAAACATTTCCATGTTTCATGGTGTGCTTTTCCTGGGATTCTTAAGGTTGGATAGGGTGGGCTCTGGGCCTTCCTAAATGGGAGCATGCAGCAGTCTGTGGAGACTTCCCCTTCAGCAGGGAGAGGAAAATACTGTATTTTTAGATTGTGTGTTTCCCCTCTTATGAAGTATAATGCCTGTGAAAACAGAGCAGCTCTACAGCCCCACACCATTGATTGATGTTCAAGCCAACTCCCTGACAACAAACCGGATTCTATTGGAAAGGCCACCTCCAAACCCAAGAGAACACTTTCCTTTCACTCTGACCTTTACACTTCAGCTGTGAGTGAAGCTGTGGTTTAACAGGGCTCAGCACACTGGCCTGAGCCAGGATGGCCCTGTGTCACGCCAGAGACTTCCCAAGCTTCCTGGAAAAAAACCCCAAACATGCCATCAAACCCCTCCTGGTCCACAGTGGAGGTGTTCAGGCCTGGGAACACCACTGCTCATTGGCCAATCCAAGCCACTGTCATTTACCAAGAGGGATGATAGAAAGAAAATGAAGTCACCTGTGAAAGGATTAAACCACTTTCTCTCTCTCAGTGTTTGCCACACACAGGTGAGCTCATTGCAAACAGAATGTCCAACCTAAACACAGCAGGAGATTCACCTGCAGCAGCCTGGATCCTGGCAGGACACGTCCCCATCCCCCTACCCTTTGTCCTCTGTCTTCCCTAAAGCTGGCAATGTTATTTTTCCTTATTTTGTCCCAGTGTTGTTTTTTTCCTTTTTTTTTTTTAACTGCAGACTTACAAATATTTTTTAAAATCTACTTCAACCTATACACAGTAGTGGGGGGCAAAGAAATCCAAAGCAACTTCAAGCTTCAGGGCCACAGCCAGTGCTTTGAAGAGATCATTATAACAAGTTCTTATTCAAGAGGAGAATAATTATCATGTTCTAACACATTAAATAATTCAGTATTATTATTTTGGCAGTTCTCTGTGAACCAGGTGTTCAGAAAGCTGTTTCAGACAGAAGCATGTGATGCAGTCCCTGGGGTCCTTCCCCACAAGCCGGTAGCATGAGGAGAGCCACCAATGCTTGGACTAGGCTAGAGCTCCCCAGAGCCTCACTCCACCAAAGCCCTCATATCAATATCACAGGACACTATGGTTTCACTTATTTCTCATCATCCCCATCAATATTTCTCAAATTTGAATTACTCACATGGAATTGTCTGAGCTTTCACAGTCAAGAAAGACTCAAATAAGGTCTCTGGTCTATGTTATTGTAAGCTTTTAAAACACAGTCATATTTTTATGTATGTAAGAGTATTCAAAAGTTCATTTTCCTTCACACTACCATCTTTGTGTTGCTTGACCCCTACCAATCCTATGTAGTCTTGCTAAGCCTTCCCCTCTTCTGACCTTCCACACGCTGAAAATCTCAACCATGCCCTGCTATTTCCAGGACAAAAAAAAACCAAAGAGAAGGCATCTGGAGCCACCAAGCAGGAGCGGAAGGAATTTTTCTTTAAGAAAAGAGTAATTCCAAGCAAGATGATTTGCTCATTTCTCCTTTGGCAGTTCCCCTTCCCCCTCACTCCCAGTACTGCACACATCAGACCTGAGTTGCCAGCTGTGGCAAACACCACCTCACAATCCACTCCTGGGCCCAACTGCACATGCTAGAAAGTACCATAACCACAAAGCACCCAGAAAATCCCTGTTTGCTGCTCAATTAATTAATGCAGAGCCTCTAGGTACTCATTCCAGGCAGAGCTGCTATTGAGTCAGCTGTTCTTACCTTGAGGATCTTCAATGACCAGAGTTGCAGTTGGGTGTCGGTTTGGGGGACATTCATGGCTGGTTCACCTGGAAAACACAAGTGTGGAGATAGACAAAGATTTTGGCATTTCATACCCAGCAGCTGCATTTGCTGGCCCATTCTGCTCAAAACAAAGGACAGTCTCATCAAGACTTTTTTCCACTTAAAAGTGGGGGGGTGAATGGCTGAGCCATTTTCTTCTGTATTGAAATGGTGAGATCAGTATAAAGAATTCACACCACCCTGGGACTTATTCAAAAACATTTTTGGAATTAAACAAAACTAATGCTCTGGCATGGCTGGTATTTGTTGGGGAGGCAACACAGAGAGACTGGGGGGCATTTGGTGTTTGAGAGGTTTGGGTAGCTCAACAGAACACTGAGCCAGGCACTGTCCCCAGGCCACAGAGGCTGCTTGGGCTTGCTCTGCTCAAAACATTAAAAAGGGCACTCTGGCTTCATGCCAAGTTCATAAACATGTCCATCAACTGCAGCCTTTGGGGAACAGGGTCTACTGAAGCTAGTCACTTGCTGAAAACTAAGTGCCGTTCTTTACCTTCTAACCCTTCAGCAAAGCAGCTTTTCTGCAGTAGAGAAGGTAAAATCCACTCCATACATGCACTACACAAGTGCTATTTAAAATTCACTCACACAGTGAATTTATAGTTCATTCAGGCTCAGCTCAGATCCTGGGAAAGTAACAACATGTGCAGATCTTCAACCAAAGCAGAATTCTGCTAAAAACAACTGCACAAAGAGTTCATGAGGCTTGGCACAGTTACATTTCACTGAAAAAGGCTTAACCATAGGAACAGGGAGCAAGACAGAGGAGCTGAAGGTCCCCAAGTACTACAGTGACTTTTATTCATTAGCACAGAGGCATTTCAGCAGGCTACAGACCCTCCCAAGAGCACTGAGCCCTTTCTCCACACACTGCCCACCTTCTCCTCTTAGGAAGGGACATTTTAAGGAGCTCTCATGGGATTTATTAGCTTAAAGATATTGATTGTACCACGAATCTCTTTTCTCAAGAAAATTTAAATTTCTCTGCTCTGCAGTAAGAGCCAGCCCTTTCCCCTGACCCACACAAGCCCATCCTGGGGCAGGGATGTGATGGCACATGAGGCCACCAACACACTGTACAACACTGCCAGCCTCCCCCAGCCCCACTAGCACCCCTTACCTGAACAAGAAGACTCCAGAAACT
Source organism: Acrocephalus scirpaceus scirpaceus (assembly GCA_910950805.1). Lineage (NCBI taxonomy): Eukaryota > Metazoa > Chordata > Aves > Passeriformes > Sylviidae > Acrocephalus > Acrocephalus scirpaceus. The sequence continues at coordinate 9,970,194 of OU383775.1, forward strand.
CCACATTCTCCTGTCCTCACCTCAAGACTGTTCTGTGAGGAGGGCAGGAAGAAAGAACCAGCACAGGTGTCCTGGAGCTGCAAACACAGCACAGCTGAGGATTGAACAAGTTGCACCTGGTCACAACCCCCTACGCAATTACCCACAGCTATTCTTCCTTTAGCAGAAAACAGAGAAGCAACTTCACCTTGCTGAGATTTTTTTAAAGACACCTGGCAAGGAAATGAAGAAAAATGCACAGTGTGCAGCTCATTTCTCAAGCAAGCAGGAAACATTTCCAACGGCTCCTGCCTGTAAGCCCAAGCAGCTCAGAGCTTCAGTCAGTAAAGGAGAGCAAACAAGGGTGGGATTCTATAATTTATTACCATTGCTAAGATGAACACAATACTTGATACCCCATCGTATGCAGAACTGTAAAAAAATAGCTTTAATACAGTATCAAAATTTACACAAGTGTAGTGTCAAAAGACCAGTGTCCCTCGCTTGGCCTCTGCACATCCAGAGTGCAGGCACAAGTACAAGTGTTACAGCTGTTCATACATACAGAGAGATAGGAATACAACAATTGAAATTGAAGTCTGCAAACAATATAGCAGAGAAAACAACATGGGAAGAGAACAGATAGCTGTCTGGGCTGGGGGTTATATCAGAAACCACGCAGGAGGTCAATGGTTCAAAACAGAAGGCTGGATTCTGCATTTCCAACTCAGGGAGAAGCAGTGAACGGGAGTTCTGCCCAAGAAAGCAACGCTGGATCAGAGGCCTTACATTGAATGGTACCAAGTGAAAATAACAACAGAAACCAACGGAATTACTGCTGCAAATTAACACACTTTTTCTGAGGACAGATAGCAGATTTACATCATATTCCTATATAACAAAAGATTGTACAGCAACCGAGCTACATTTCACTGCAAATAGCCCACGGATACAGTCCAAGCTCAGAAAAACAGAGGTTCTGACTTTGGCTCAAATCTTAGTAACCAAGGACAAACCAGAAACCCAGGAATTGTTGCATTCCTATTTTTTTTTTAATTAATTTTTATTAGTCTTTTTGATACTCAGCTATGGTAAAAAGTTAAGCAACAGCATTCAGTCACAAGCCTGTTGCACATTCATACATGAAACTATCATTGCTTTAAGATATACACAAAATATCTATTGTTGTAATTCAATACGCACAACTAGGATCATACACAGAGATAAAAATAAACTAAGCACATCTAGGGCGCCGTCTGGTCAAATCTCAGGCAATCTGAACAAGAGCTTTCTGCCTCATAATAATGAATGACATGCTCTGAGGATAATAAAACCCTTTTCTTTGAAAGAACGCTACAGTGGCAAGAAAAGCTTTTTTAATAATGCAGTGCAATCTTTTAGATCCTTGTAGGCTCTTGTTAAACAAACCAGCATGTCTCTAAATTAAACAGTAGAAATTAGCATCCTGACAATTGGAAAATACTTTCCCAAATAAATTCTGATGGAAATCCTGATTTGAGACCTGTAATAGTGATGCCTAAGTATTCTATTCATTAAAGGGCCGTTCATTAAACACCTTACACCTCTTCAGAAGATGTGCATCAAAGTGAATTGAAAAGAAAGCTATCTTGACTTTCATTTAGAAAGAAATTGTGGATCACTACAAGTACTGTAGTTATGCTACACTACTGGCTGGTTAGGACTTCATGGTCTTTTAGCACCTCCAAAGGCAGGTATTCTACCAAAGCAAAAAAATCACCTGGAAATTGCCTAAGCACCATTAACGGATCCTTTACAGACTGAAGTGTGAGTTACTAGGAAGCGACTTTCTCAAACCTGCGGAGACCAAAGGCACAGTTTATCAGTGTCTCTCCAGTCTGCTGAAAAATCTCTCTTAAATCCAGTGGAAAACTCGTTCAGACCTATCAGAGATTCACTGTAACTAACCAAAATAAAACTTATTTTGCGTAATGCCTGCAGAACCCCAAATATCTTTTGGTTAGGATGGCAATACCTCAGTGCTTCTAAGGGTGGAGTGTTGCAGTGAGGGTGCAGCGCTTCATTAGCCGGGATATTGGAACAGCAGGATTGGGGGACACTGCCACACGGCTCCCCGCTAGACCCCTGTGCAGAATGTCCCCCCTTTCCAGCAGTCTCTTGCAGTGCAGACCCCCGTTGTCAGCTGGGAATTGCGGCGGACACAGGCGGCTCCTCCCCTCTCCTGGGCAGTTCAGACCGTGCTCTTCAGAGAGAGGACACGCTCAGGGCCTCTTACATAGGTCCTTTGTACTGATTTCCTGACAAGTGTTGTCTAATTCCAGGGCACGACCCTGCAGCATCTCCAAGTTTCCTCCACACAACCTGGAAGGAGGGATGGAAAGAGAGCTCGTTATCCCCAGTTAAGGAGCAGTGGTGTTCCTATGGACATGCATCTGGAATGCCACAGCTCGGCACACACACCATGCAGCACAGCTAGGACACAGGGCAGGGACACACAACAGGAGTAGAGACTGTTTCTCAAGGGACACAACATTCCTTCTGAACACAGAAAGCACATGCTGCCAGGTAAAAATGATTAAAAACAGGGACATATGAACCGGCACGTGCACCACTGGAATATTTTATGCTTCACACACAAGACTGAGGGTGCTTGCAGACCTCAACAGAAACTCTGTCCAACTATTTCTTCAACCACATCTCTTGCAGAATGTGATTCAGAAGCACAAAGATCCATCCAGAGGTGTCTAAACTTCTCCAGTTTAAAAACCACAGAGCAGTTCTCTGTTTCAAAGAATTTACTTGTTCACTTAAAATCAAGCAAGGCATTAGAAGTGATTACTCCACTAGCTCTTCCTTGAGGTCAGAGGAATTGTGCCTGCACTCACTGTGCTACACTTTGCTTAACACTCATGTTACAATATTGGAATTAAAAAGGCGGAGAAGTGATATACCCCAACATTCAGGGAAGTATTTTATAATGATTTATAGAAAGGTTGATGGAATATGAGCACAAGAGCAGTAGCTTGTGTCATGTCCCCAGGCCTCTCAGGGATCACTAGAGACAAGAATGGTGATTCCTATCAATTGTATAGCAATTTCAGATTATTTCTTTTGTAACTGCTACTAAATCACCCCCTAATCTCCAGGCCAACAGCAATATGACTGTCAAGAAAGGTAAAAGCAGTTTTCCATTGTCATAATTCATTATTTGTATTTTACCAGTGCCTAAAGTCCAGCAGTGAACAGACAGTGCATTAGCTGGAACTGAATAAAGACAAAGGAGCTGGATCCTGGGAAGCTGACATCCTCAAAAGGTAGTTCCTATAGCTGATGAGCAAGGGCAGAAACAATCCAAGGTCCTACTGTGGTTCTGTGCAAGAGATGGGAAAATAACCTAGTTTCTCTGAGCCTTTTCTGAAGAAAGCCTGAGTGTAAGCAAGAAAACCAGAAATACTTTAGACTGGAAGCAACAAGACTGCAGTGTTAAAGCACAGGTCCTGACAAAGTCAAGTCTTTAAAGGGAACTGTCTTTAATTCCAATGGGTGGGCATGACCCAGACCCTGCAAACTTACAATATGACCAAAATCTTGCAGTCAGAAATCCCAAGTAGCCATCATAAAAAACCATGTGTGCTTTAGGCATGTTTGCTGGGTAGTGAAACACTGCAGTGGTGAGAGCATGAAAAATGGGGCTTCAGTGACACCTCCCAAACGAGTGTCTGTGGCACAGCCAGGCTAGATCTGACTATTCTTTCCAACCTCTGGTTCCTGATTTTCCCAGCTTAATACTAGCAGAGAGGAAGGTCTCCTGTACAGCTTTTGTGAGAAGGCACATTGCACCTACCCAGGACTTTCAATGTTTCTTCTTGTCAATAGATATTAAGACAATATTTACCATGCAGCTAATGCTGTCACAGTAACAAACTGGGAGGTGACACTTCCCAAAGTCCTTTATTTCCAACTGAATGAGTGACCCCTGCTTGCTAGGAAGGGACAAACCCATACAAAAGAGCCCATGTCCTAAGCACAAGTGACAAGCTGGGGACAAAATGTCACTCAAAATCATTCCAAATTTCAACAGAAACCTCTACTAAAGGACAGCTGTGAGGCTCACGATGCAGCCATGGAGATTCCTTTTTAGCTTACTTCCAACAGAGCAGAGTGCCAGGATGCAGGAATGTCCCTGGAGGCCAGGCAGGAATCTGCACCCAACTGCAGGTGAAAGCCATTACACATTCTGGCTGCAGCAGCATTCCAGCCCTGTGGGACTCCACGAGCAGCAGGAAATACCCATGGAAATCTCAGCTCCCTGAGCCCTCCTGCCCAGCTACACCCCTAATCCCAACTGATGTATCTCACCTTCCCCTGGCCTCCTTTCCCAAGTGAATTCCAAACAAAACTTCCCAGTAACCTGAGAAAAACAATGAATCACACCCCTCCAGACATTCCTGGGCTTTGGAATTACCCCCATGCTCACTAATACACCATGAACTACCTTTAAACCTGCTGGCACATGTGGCTACATTCTCAAAAGGCACTACAAGCTTATAAATACAAAGCAAAACCATTCCCAAACACATTGTTGATGAGGAGGCACCAATTCCATATGTACTTCCTGAGGAGAGAATCCCCACCTCCGTTATCTGAATAAAATACCAGCAGGATCATACACCACCACAAAATTCCTCCAGCATGAATTACACATCCATATTTACATTTTGCAATATTTTGGTACCAGATTGCATTTTGGTACCAATCAACACCATGCATCAAATTTTGGAGCTCAAAATGAAACTTGTCATCGTTCCACTGTTTTCGCAGGCAAAAAGATGCCATGGCAAATGTTTCCTGTGAAACACCCACAGTGCATCAGGCTGCAGCTAAACACTGAGTTACAGCCTGGTAGGAACTGCAAGGAGAATGCAAAAGAAAAGAAACATTATAATTAGTTCATCACAAATCCACTGTGCTTTTAACATGGACTGGGTGGGTGTAAGAGAAGACAAGACCAGAAAGGAAATAACCAACTATTTAAAAAGTATAATAATATATCAATAGTCAAATCAGGCACAGATTATAAAAGTCAGAGGAACAGGGAGCATTTAAATGCCAGCAGCAGAGCTTTGAATGGCTGGGGAACAAAGGGACAAGGTGGGATACAAGTATATATTTGAGATTTACACAAATGAAATGATAATGTCAAACTGAGCATTTTAGAAGTGGCATTACTTACTTGACAAGAATTTTTATGGATTACTCTAAAATATGTATGGCTTACAAACTGGGGTTTTCCATAAATTGTGAAGGAATATCACAGACAGAATAATACAAAAGGGCCATTGTTCAGGTAGGGAAACTGAGGCTGCCAGGCTTCATTACACTTGCCAAGTTTTATTTTTATGAAGGATAAATTCAGATCAGCTGAGTCATACAGTACTTTATCCCAGATATATTATACACATAGATTTTTCTGATCAATACTAACCCACATGTTAACACTACAGTGTTCCTAATGAAAAAGTAATTGCATTTCAGAAACAGTAATTGACTTAATTTCCACATGAAATCTTCAAGGGCATACTGTCAGCATTTAAACAAAGATTACTCTGCATCTTCAGGTGTTTCCAGGCTCAATATGGAATATAAAATTAAACACCTTAAACTCACACTGCACATTTTTCCAGCTGTCTCAGTGCAAAGCCAATCTGTGTGGAGCACCACATGCAGTTTGGTCAGATAAAAGTGGCCCAGGAATTGGGACACATAGGTGAAAACAACTTCTTCCAACCAACCTGCCTGGCGGAGCAGCTCATGAAAGCGCCTTGGTCAACCAGCTGCATGGCAAAGCTCTGCTCTTGTTCTCCATTTCCTCCACCAGCAGGAAATTCCAGGCAAGTTTAAAAACTTTTTTTTTCATTTTTTTCAAAGCCAGGAAAGCAACAGCACTATTTTAACAACTCCTTCCTCTGTTTTCTAATGGAAATGTCCCTTTAAAACATATTCCTGCTCTTTAGATTTCATGCTGTGCACAAGTGGGTTGCACTAACAATGAGGTTTTATAACAGAGAGTATTTCTTTGTTTCAGGAATTCAAATTTGTACAGAAAAGCAGGTTCCTCATGCCGGCTGGTTCTTCCTCCTGCACCTGATTCTGCAGAGTGTGCATTCCCCAGAAAGGTGGGACCAAACCCATATGTTCACCCTGGGAAACAGCAGGGTCTGCTCCCCAACTGGGGACGGGGAAGTCGGGCGGTCTGTGAGCTGACAGCTCACTCTCTATTTGGACACAACACTTCATTTATACCAATTGCTGCAGTACCTCCTAGTGAACTTAAAGCTCATATTGAACTAAACTGTGTACTTCTTATCAATCCATTTCAGCAAGGAAAGTGTCAGCTGTTGTTCCAATATTTCACTTACACAGACCAGCTGTTATTACAGGTTGTCAAGAGCACCTCGTTAAATGCTCTCTTCAGGGAAGAGCCTTTGCTCTACAAAAGGCTTTTCTCCATAATGACACATGATCTCTTGACAAAATTACCCGGCATAGCTTTATTTTCTAGGTAGCAGCAGGTGAAATATATGGAAGATGCAGAGAGGACCTGGAGCACTCTGAACCAAGCACTCCTTGGGAGCTGGGAACGTTGTACGAGGGTGAGATCAGTGCACTCCCGAGCAGAGAGCTGCTGGCAGGGACGTGGCTGGGAAGGCCACCGCAGAGGGGACCTGCCAGTGAGGGCATGAGGAGAGGGGCTGGGGCACTCTCTGCTGCATCTCTCCCTCTTGAATGCCAGGAAAACAGGCGAGGTGGCTGCGGGGAAGCGCTGCCGTGCCCGGGGGTTGTGTTACAGGAAGGGATCTGATTGCGGTAATTTGGGCTTGGCTCCACCGAGGAGAAGCCAGTGTCACCTGGCCTGAGGGACACAATCACCCTGCGCAGGAACTCGGATGTCCGGGCAAGTCAACAGCACTAATGAGCTCAAAACCAGAGCAAATTACTACAGAAGTCCCTTCCAGAAAGAAGGCAAATCTTCCTCCTCCAAGTATGTCCCTGCAACATCTCTATAGGTGGGGAAAAATACCCAATTCACCTAGAGCAGGTTAGAAATGAGTGAAGCACAGGAGAGGTGCCCAAAGCCTCAAACAACACCAAGTGCACCAGCACGGGGAGAGAGGAATACACAGTCCTCCCTCTGCTCAGCTCTCCCTCGGTTTTATTCCCCTCTAGAGGAACACGGACACCACTGGCACCTGCACTGCGGTGGGACAGCGAACTCAGCCACTCGTTGTCTCTTGTCACCTTATAAACCTTGGAATCTTGTAACACTTTCTAAGTTTCTTTAATTGCAACAGTTTTACTGCTGACAGAAGGGAGAACTTGAAACTTTACCCTCTGATTACTTGTGTCAACTACTGCGTATCAATGCCACACAGTCCTTTGCAATCAAGCCCTGAGTTCAGGGTAAAACACACGTGTTCCCCAGGGAGTTTCAACACTGACCTTGGGATTGTGGTTTTTGCTGCTTTTAACACAAATGTACTGCGTGCCTTGGCTTTATCTCTGCATTAAAGCCTTTCTCTCTGCACAGGTTACAGGAATCCCTTGTACTCCACTGGAGCACAAACATGCATACTCAATGAAAGATGTCCTTATTCAGCAAAACACCACTTCCAGCTTCAAAGAACAACTACAAATGTAACGTGGAGAGCAGTTACAGCTGGAATCAACATGGCTGTGAGGGCTGGACCCTGCTCAGGAAACACACAGTCCACAGATGCAATGAGTGACAAACAAAAACAACCTCACTCATGATGGTAACATCGTGGTGGTGCCCACGGGGATGTTGCCAGGACAATACACACGTGTTGAGGGACAGACAGGACGTTTTGCATGGACTGTACCAGAGCAGCAGCGTTACCTTCAGAGCATTTACCACTGAGTCAGACTGCTGAGAGGCTGAGCCATGTCCACTGACGTTGGCTGGCTCGTTTGCAGAGCAGTGACTCCCCTCCGCCCCTCCTGGCATCTTAATGGCATCCTTCGCAAAAAATTAAACACTATTTAATACACAAAAGGCTTGGTCACTGATTAAAACAGATACGTCAGATATTTATTGCTCTTTTGAAAAAGGCTGAGAAGCCCTGAAGGCGTGTGTTACTCCAAAGCCCCTCTCTTTCCACGCCACGGTAACCAAGGGCCACGTGAAGCAGCGTGGGTGGCACTGCGGAGTGTCGCCCAAACGCTCAGGCCCTCAAGGACATCTCCCTGGAAAATCAAGACATAGTAACAAAATTTCTTATGTGTGTACATCGCCTCATAGAAGTGCTACAAAGTTTAGAGAGATAATTTCAACCTTGGAGGAAGGTTTTGAGAAGGTCTAATTTTACCTCCCTAGTTCTGGAGGTTGATCCTTCAATGGAACTCACTTTTTTGAATGTTGCTGTGAGGTTTGCAACACGAGCTGAGCCACAGCCGACTAGGGAAGAAGCCAGGAGCTCCGGCCTGCCAACTCACTCCTTCCCTGTCTCCAGCTCCTCCAGGCAAGGGCATGGCCCCCTTGGCCTAAGAGATGTCAACTCAGGGGCTTTGTCCTCCCAGTGGACACCTGGAAGGGCGCTTCAGGACACTGCCAAAAAGATGCAAGCTACCTAAACTCTTCCATCCCAGTCACCTCAAACTTTGCAGGATGTGAAGCATCTCCTGGAGTGAGGTAACCTGAGCAAGCAGGCAGCTCTGGAGGAGTGCTAAAAATACCCCTGCTGCATCCGTGGGCAGCAATATGAGTGCTGCAGCCGCAGGGACCATCCCAGCCCTGCTCCCAAGCTGCTCCCAACCTGCCCTGCTCTTCTCTTTCATTCCTCATGCAAAACTTTGTGTAAAAAATTGAGAAATACAAAAAAGCAAAACGTTTCAAAGACCAAGGGATGGAAATTTCCTCCCTTAAAGAGTAACAAACACCATAGGAAACACTGAGAAATAATGTAGTGGTAATTCCTGCTGGAATGTGTAGGAAATGTGTTTCTGAAGGAAAAATAATGACAGTGGAAAGAGCCTCTGATGAGGATCATTGCCCCATGTGCAGTCATTTGCCCTGCTGAGCAAGCACATAGCACAGTGTAGAGTTTTTGGGGGTGTCTCTAATCTAAACAATAGGAAAGATGAAGGTAGGTGTGGGAGAAAAAGGGCACAGAGCAAAGACACGAGCCTGAACTTCACAGATCCAGTCTGCCTGAAAACTCACTGAAAATAACCCAGTCCAAAGCAAGTTCCTAATGCTCTTGGGACATACTAAGGCCATTATAACCAATGGTGCAAGCCCAGAGCAGCGCCAAGAGGCAGAGAGAACCCTCCCAGCCACCCAAAACATCAACTTGATCCCCACAGCCATCTGCAGGACTGGACCTCACATATTAAAAAAAAAACAAAAACAAAAAAAAGTTTAAAAAAAATAATAATAAAATGCTGCATACACTAAACCCATAGAAAAAAAAACCCATACTGAATCTGAAACCTCATTTCATACACAAACTTGTCCTCCTGCCAAGCACCAGATCCATGTAATCCATTAGAGTGGGCACTAATGGATCTCGTAACCAGGCTGACAACAGCAGCACACACTCAGGGCTGTGCAGGGCAGCACCCTGTAGTCCCCCTCAGCAATGACCAGGACCAGTTTGCTGTGAGGTATGGAGGTGGTTTAGGACTTACTTTGCTTTGGGAAGGATTAATAGATCTGTTAGTGACTGGCCAGACTTAATGCTGTACTTTGAGAAATGAAAATGAAAGCTGAAGGAAAAGGAATAATAAAGCAGATTGTAACAAGTCTGGGTTAGGATAAATTCAGTCTGTCAACTTTGGAGTTTTTATCAGTAAGACTATTCTGTTTCTTCACTAACTCCAGAGACAGCAAAAAATTTGAATGAAAAATAGAAATATCACCATTAAAATGATGAGAAAATGAGTATAGACTACACATGTAAAGCCTCCTGAACACAATAAATTCCAAACTTCCTGCAAGTGGTGCTGCTCCCAGAGTTCAAGCCCTCCTCCAGGCAGTTGTGTTCCACAGCCTCTTCCCTGCCATATGTAGCACATTTTTGTCTCCTTTCATGAGAATGAGAAACTTGTGAATACACTGCTTCAAGCAGCCAGCACATGTTGGTAGGAGACTGAAAATTAGTATTTTCCCTGTGGACATCCCTCTCCTTCCTCCCTCTGTCCTTGATAAGAGACATAAGCTTTTCTTAAAAAAAAGTAAGGCAGATTTTGCAGCCCTGAAGGCCCTTCCTCAGCTCAGGGACTTCTCATGTCAGGTGAGGCCACTCCACTGAGGCAATGAAGCTTCTGCCTCCCTTGGAGGAAGCTTATTCCAGGGGATAACGGGGATGCCCAGCCTGAGCATGGGCCTTGTGAGCTCGAGACTCTCCAGCACTGCTGTTAGGAGTTCCTGAGGCAATGAAGCCAAACAGGAGGAAAAGGCACTTTGCCAAAGCGGTGGTGTCTGAGCACACGGGGCCTTGGGGGATGAAGAATTGAGGTCTGCAGAGCCTCTGGCACAGCTGCTGCTTCTTCCCAGGGGGAGAATGGACACGTTTCAACTTCCACCAAAACCTAGCCTCGGTGTCCTTGCACTGAGCCCCCTGTCACTGCCCAGCCCAGAGTGCAACTGGGTCCTGAGCAGGACCTCGAGGATGGGAAATCTGCTCCCTTCCTCCTCTTCCCTAGCTCCACGCAGTGCCTGCATCCAGCCACTGGAAGCAGTATTCCATGTGACAGATCTTTTAATTTCTTATCCAGTAACAAACTGTGGACATGGATCCAAATCAGACAGGAGGGATGAAGTCATAGCGCTGAAATCTCTATAAACTTTAAACATCTGGAGTAATTGTGAACAAACAGCACTGTATAACATCAGCACCTGAGAAATAATTTACTTTTTTGCTCATCCCACATAACCAGCCTTCCCTACTGGCCCTGGCCAGCCCTTGTGCCCAAGCACAGCTGTGTGCACATGGCCTCTTCTGAGTCTAAAGGGATTTCTGTGCAGGTCATCCCACTGCAGAGAGCAGGTAAAACCCACACTATATCCTGTGTATGGCTTCCCACAAGAGTAAGAATCTCTGAATGCGAAGATCCATTTGCTGTTAGAAGTAAATCTACAAAATATCTAATGCCAAAACGTGACTCTAGTGAATAGAAAGAACAGGAAATCTGACTCAGCCCTGTAATATCACTTAACAAAAAGCCCAGATGAATGGAAATTCAGCATTTCACTCACACTAACTGCAAAATGTTACTACTCAGGCCATTTTCCCACAGTGCCAGAGGCAAACCCTGCACTGTAGCCTGGTCAGGGTCAGAATAAAGACCCCTGTGTAGAACAGGGTATTCTGTGATGGAGAGAATTAATCATAAGCTTTTCTACTTAAGCCAGTAGAAAGCTTCATTTTTTTCAATCTGTATTGTTGATAAGGACAGTCATGAATGAAAAGCACTGCAGTGCCCAGCCCAGTGTCCAGCTCAGTCTGTGGGAGTCCATGTGCCAGCCCCTCCGGAGGTGCCTGGCATGCAGAGAGAGCCAGGAAGGGAAAAGCAGTCCATGGCTGCCCCAAGGACACTCAGTCACCTCATCAAAGCTTCCAAGAGAGCAGGATTTTCCTGCCTGCTGGGCACTGCTCTGTTCACTCACCATCCAAGCCCTACCTCATTCTGCAGCAGCCTCTTATCCCAGAGGCAAGTGGTTTACTGGGAAGCAGATCCTTCCTGCTGGGTAGCTGCCATACCAGTTCAATCACTACCTGATTTTCAAAGCTTTTTTCCCTGGTTTCTCCAGCCCTCAATTTCCCTGTACAGCTCAAAGCAAACACAGACCGTGTTTGTCAGCCTGTTTCAAATAGGCAGGAGAAAGGAAAACCAGAATGCAGTAACTGCATCATGTTGCTCTGCTGGATTAATAACACTCTAAAGGAAACAGTGACTTTTTTAGTGAACATTCCTGTCAATTAAAATACACAATCTTCAAACACTGCAGTTTTTCACCTGTCCTCAAAGACCTCAGCAGAAACCTCTCCAGGATATTGCTGCCAAAACCCACACACTCTCACAGGGGTTTGGAGGCACACTCAGATTTCTGAGTGGCCAAAACCATTGCTGGCTACATCTCCTCAGAAACAGCCATTCCCAGCAGGCCCTTCAGAAACCTCTTTTGATGATGAACAGGCAAGAGAAAAAGGTTCTGGGCTGTGGCAGTTCCAAACCTTGGAGGCCACACATGTAAAAACTAAAAGATTCCATAGAGTCTACCAGAAAATCCAGAGGACAAAATAATTTCAGACTTTTAGAGGTATAACTGGAAGAAAACCACTATCTGTCCTCTGAGAACTGCAACTCTCTGTACACCAAGTTTTTCTTGAATTTGTGTCTTGATAACATGAAGCTCATGAGCTCTTGTCTTCCAGCCCTCCCCTGCCAAGCACAATGGACACTGCCCAGAACCTCAGCTGCTGGGAACTGGAGTCCTTCATTAATGGCCTACTAACTTACTTGGGATGGGAGCACCTGAAAGAACTAGGTGAGTGGATGCTCTTGACTCACTTTCTTTCAGCAAATATTTGATGACCTGATTAGGAAACATCAGTATGTTCAATGGCTTTTCATTACATCTTGGATTCCCTATTCTACAGGCTAAGGAAGGGAGGAGACAAACACTGTGAGGCTGTGAGTGACACAGATTTTAGGAAAAAACACTAACCAAATAGTTCCCATCTTCTAATTAGATTTATAATTTAAAAATGTCATGAAGGGGGAAAATAAAAAACACAGATCCCAGTAAAAGATTTTTGAAAGATTTGGAAATGGGTTGAAATAAAATGTGATAATCTAATGGAAGAGGGAAGAAAGAAGGAAATGGAAATTTTGGAAGAGCTTAAAAATAAACTAATGTGTGCCTAAGAGTCACGCCTACCATTTCCCAGTTTAACATACCAGGACTGGAATGGACTAACAAAAAAGGCCCCAAAAAAGGGCCTGAAGCAATAGTGCAAGTGAGAGAAATACAACAAAAAGAGATGGAAAAGGACCAAAAGCCTGGGAAAGGCAAGAATGAGGAAACAGAGGCAGCAGAGCCCAGGTTAACAGGGTGCAGAAGGGCTCCAGTTCAGCCCAGCACCAGAGCTGTCTCCTGGAGCCAGGAGCTCAGTCCCTGCATCCCAAATCCAGCCCCACTGGCACTTTGTCTGCAGCATCCTGGCAATGCTTCCTCCCCCCTTCACTGAAAGGGAAAGCTGAATTACAAGGACAAAGAGCTGGAAGGGGAAAAGTCTCCTCCTCCCGTGAAACAAATAAGAGCTGAAGCAATTTAAATTGCGTGACTTGCCAAGGTTGTCTTTTGCAAATGCATTCACTGTCATTATATGACAGATGTCCACATTCCCAGAGTATTTCAGCTGATCTGATCAGCCCTGAAATACCACTCCTACAAAAACTCAGGGATATCTTCAGCTAATTGACGTGTGGATGCCAGATCCTGATCTGGCTTCCCCCAGCATGAGGCACAGGGAGCAGTCATGTACCACAGCAAGTCGGGGAGGACACTGCTCTTTCCAGACCTCTGAAGTTACTCACCGACATAACAGGGCTGTCACAGCCCAGGAAGCTGCAGCTGGGATCCAAATCCAATCTTTGATCCCTAGGTATTTTATTAATTATTGCTGAGTATCTTCATTACAACAGCATAGGTGTTACATGCTAGTGTAGTGGAGAGGTGTGACAGGATTTGAGTGGCAGGGGAAGATTTAGGGTTTTAGTAACAGGGAGGCTTTAGGGATGGCCTCCCAGTTCTCAGCCCCGCAGCTCAGTGCAGATGAGTTACACATTTAAGAAGGAGGAAAAACTGCCTTGTCCACCCTACTCTGCTGATGGAGAGGAGATAGAGAAAATCAGGCGTAAAGCTGAGCCAGGGAAGAAGGGAAGGGTGAGAGGAAGGTGTTTTAAGATTTAGTTTCTATTTCTCATTATCTTACTCTGATTAGAGTGGTAATGAATTAAACTAATTTCTCCAGGCCAAGTCTGTTTTGCCCATGACAGTAACTGGGGAGTGATCTGTCCCTGTCCTCATCTCAACCCATGAGCCTTCTGCTGTGTTTTCTCCCCCTGGCCAGCTGAGGAAAGGAGTGATGGAGCAGCTTTGGTGGGCACCTGGCTTCCAGCCAGAGTCGACACATTGTACGTGGTTAGAGCACTGCTGATGCAGCATTTTCCCTTTTTAATGTCAGCCGCACAACCCAATCCCCGGTGGTGCTGCAGCTCCATGTGCACTTTGAGTCAGCAGAAGGCACTGCCAGAACCCATGTGCTGCTCCTGCCCCAGCCCCACGGGGAACTACTCTGGCCTGAACTCCATCCAGCAAACCAGAAAAGTTCTTGCTCAAGCCCTGCAGCCCCCAGGCCCTGCTGTGGCACAGCCTTGCCCACAGGAGTGTTTGAGGAGCACCAGTGCAAGCTGCTCAGCCCTCGGCCCGGCCGCAGCCAGCACAGTCTGCTATTCCTGAAAGAAGACCCGTGCCGTAAATCGGGGAAAGTATCTGCTTTCTTGCACAAAAGTCCTGTTTGTGGCCAGAAACTGAAAGAGTCTGGATCATTTCTTGTTATTGGAGAGAAGAAAAACAACAACAACAACAAAAGAACAAACTGCAAACCTGTAACCTACAACTCCTTGTAACTCTGAAACTCCCTCCTATGCTCTGAACCACCTTCTCAACCACTGTACAGCACAGCAAGAGATATTAACAGGCTTAAGTGAATATTCCCATTTTTATACCTTTTCTATTACCTGATCAAACTAAAATATTGACTTGGTTGTGGTACTGCAATTCCCCTGACAAAGCAGCCCTTCGGTACAGCAGAATGAGCTGAAACTCAGGTTCCATTTGAACAGTGATGGCAGCACTTAAAACCATTTGCTTTGGAAATGCTCTTGCCACTAAATATTAATAAAACCTTTACATTATAGGTCTGTGGGGTTTTGAAAAGAAAACTAATACATATGGAGTGAGACAAGCAAAGCAAAAGAAATTGGAAAAGACCCACATCTAAGTGACAGAGGAACAGAATGATTTGTCTGGAGAGGTGTCGACAAATGTGTCAGTGCATTTCCATGAGTGACACACAAGAAGGAAAGGGGGAGAAGAAAGGATATTGAAAGCAGAGAGGAAAAAGAAGAAAAGCATGGCATGAGGAGAGAAAAAACCCTGAGACAAGGCCAGGGCTCTTCAGCAGAGACAGCAGGGGTGTCACACTCACGACTGTGAGTTGTCACCTCTCTCCTAAGTGCAATCCTGAAATTCCCAAAGCCTCCCAGTGCTCCAGCACCCCATTAGGGAGGGGCTATCCAAAAAGCAAAAGGCATCTTTCACTGAGGCACTCCTGAAATCTTAAGGCAGGACACTGTAACTGAGTAAGCGCTGTGCCAAAAACCTTCATCAGTTGCAGAATTTGTTGTAGATTTTCAGTTTATTTGTTAAAAGCACTTGGCTTGGCTTCATGCCCAATGAACTCCCATTCCTCCCATTAAATGGAATCAAACCAGTGCCAGGAGTTTATGCATTTCCATCTTGCATCCTTGCCTTTGTGACAGGGCCTGATCACCACTGAGGTGAGCACGTTCTAGGTGGGACCCACAGGAATAACAAACCCCCAAAACAAACTCAGGCAAATTTAACACCAAGGTGATGAGTGCAAAGTTACAATAAACTCGCTGTCTACACTTCCTTCCTCTCCCCAAAGCCATGACTTCAACCAGGAAGAAGAGTAAAATATGCCAGGAAATGTGAACTCTTGCCACTCATTAAGTCTTAGAATGAAGTACCCAGAGATATGAGGAGATTTTTCAGAACTCAACCATAGATCCTTGTGCCAACAAAACCACACATAAGAAAAACTGACCTGGCTATTTGAAAACAAAAAGTAGTTTCCAGGCTTGCTCACCTTGCTCTTCCCCTTCAAAACCCTACCCTCAGCATATTTTGTTTCAATGGTTTTTGCAACAGCTACAGGCTTAGATGCCAGGCTGTTTCCACAGGCACTATTCTCTGGTTTGGTGCCTCAGCCAAGGTATTTTCACTGAACTCAACACACAATGTGGGTGTTCCAAGCTTTGGTAAGATTTGGGAATGCTTTTTGTGGGTTCTGCCTCAGCACCTCAAACCCAGACAAATCAAACATAAAACACACGGACACTTCTAAAGATTTGGCCCATGAAGAATGTTCTGCACAATTTATCTCCCAGTGTTGTTCCAGACTCAAGACAAACCACACAGTATTTTTGAGTGGGTTCGTTAACATTTGTCCTGAGAACCATTCTTGAAAAGAAAATAGTATTCATTATCACTGAGGATCAACCTTTGTCTTTCCTACTGAAAACTGTTTACATGTTAATGAGTGGACATTTCTTGTTGTCCTTCTTTTCCAGACCCAAAAATTAGGGTAGAGAGAAGCAAAGTGCCCAAGGTCACCAAGCAAAGAGCTGCAGAGGCCCTTCCAACTGTCATATGAAAGATGAGGGGAAAAGCCACCACACTTTACTTAAAATATGCCTTAGGAAAATGGCAGTAAATCTGAGCCAGTGGATTTTACTTCTTACTACATCACTGTTACCTTGGATTTTACAGTCAAACAATGGTACTAAGTCCAACGAAAAGCACTTTTCTTCAACAGACCAATGACTAGTGTTCAAATTAAACAAAATCCAACATCTTTTCTTTTCCAGTGGGCAACTTCATTTGAAAACCTGATGGACTTTTCTAAGGATTATTTAATGAAATATAATAGAAATGCATTCTAGTAAGTATGTGCATATATGAAAATTACAAGTGTCTTTGATTCATTTGTACTGGACTTTTAAATTTTTCATTCTTAGAAACATATTAAGTAAACCTTTAACATCACATTTGCTTATTTATTCAACTGAATTTCAGTCTTGTATTAATGTAGCTAATATATTCCTTGAAGTATTGAAAATAATATAACCCAATTATTACTTATAATGTTTGCACTTTTGAGCAAAAAATATTTTGGTTAACTCTAAAAAGTAGTTGATATTTTAACAAGAATCTCTTGGAATAAAACCAGAATGCAAAGGATCAGTTCACTGTGATTCCCAACCCATAAATTAATTAATTAGAAGTAATGGCTTCCAGGAATTTTTTCTTAACAAGATATCAAAGCCTGCAAAGGAAAAAAGTTTAATGAAAGCATTGTCACAGCCTTAAACGAATCCCCTAATCAAACACAGCAAGATGAGCAAACAGATGTGAGAGCCTTTGGTTATCTGAGTGTTCAAATGCAGGAAGGACAAGGGCTGCTGGTCCCTCTGCAGCCCGGGCACTCCCGCGGGGCTGTCACCCACCTGGGGCAGCATGCGATTTTCCTCCTCCAGCTGTCTTACTCTGGCCTCCAGCTGCCTAACATAGGACAAGGTTGATTCTAAAAAATCAAACAGAAAAAAACTCATATTATCCACAGAGATCTGCTTGTGTTTACCAGTGCCAGAGCCTGTGCCACATTCTTACTTGTACTCACAGCAGATTACCTCTCTCAAATATCCATGGAAAATCCCACTCTGCTCTTCCCAGGGCAGAGGAAACAACACTGATCCTGGAACTGATCAATTCCTTGTTGTGTGATTCTGAATCTCTGCACCTTAAGGTGATCCCTTCTCAGACCCAAGAAATCTCACAGAAAGCCTGAGTTCTTCCAACCCACCCCTACTTGGAAACGCTCCACAGGGGTAATGCGTTATCCCACTGGGTCAGCACTGCGGAGCTCAGGGGGAGCAGATGGTGCCGTGCAGGCAGCCGGGGTCAGAGGGACCCCTCACCTGGTCCCGGGGCTCTGGGGCACACACAGCCTCCCCGGGCAGCACAGCAGCTCGTGGCACCCACCTCAGCTCCTGCCAGGCTGTGCTGCCACAGCTGGGCTGGGAAGCAGCTGTGTGTCCCCAGGGTCTGGGAGGTTCCCAGCTGGTTGACAGCAGGACCAGCCAGGGCACAGCACAGCTCACGGCATGCCCTCCTCTCCCCCACACACCAGGGACACGCTGCCGCTGCTCTGCTCTGCCCTCAGAACTGCACAAAGAGCAAACCCTGCTTGCTCTGCTCACCAGTCACTCACTGACCTCCAGGAGCACAACCTTTGGTGCATTGTGAAGAACATGAGTCACTCCCAATCTGCTCCCAAGAACTTGACATAAGAAGAGGAGATCCCTGATCCGGCACTAAAAGCACCCAAGAGCTTTACCATCACACATTTCTTGGGTCACATAGAATTGCTGCTCTTAAAGTCCTGGGTCTAAGAGAGAGACATGTCTAGGAACGTAGCACTCAAGTGTAAGAAAAAAGGTGCAGAAAAACTGCTGCGACTCTTGCACCTCCTTGTACGTAGGTGGAATTCTGCATGTACTTGTTCCTGACTCAGAGATCCACTCAACTTCCTCTGCGATGTCAATTCCCATCACACATTTGTAGTCACATTGCCATGTAATTAGCAAAATTGATTGATTGATGGTATAGAATCCATGGGTATCAGGGCAGTGCTGATGGCTGATACAGCCCTGCAAAGCTGCACTGACAACACAGCTGTTCTCTGGTTTAAATTGACAGATGAATTTGGGCATGAATTTCCTCTGATACCTCATTACTACTGCAGCCTGCCTGTAAAATAAGGGGAATAAGGTGTCACTTACAGCTCTTATGAGACCGCAATAGGCTAAAATATGCATGGGAATTTACACAACATGAAGACAACACACAGTAATTTGTCAAAGATGATTAATGCCCAGCCAGGCACTGGATTAAAAATAGCCTTGTGCAATAAAAGAAGAAGAGGTAATCTGAGGTTCTGCGCGCTCTGCTGCGTGAGGATTTTCATAGTTAGTGATGGGTGCATCTCTGGAGAGCCGCTGAGCCCGGCTCAGATGAGCACTTAGGAGATGAACAGCTCATTCAATTAACTCCCTGCGACAGGGGCCCTCCCACCAAATCAGCTCCTTCCCAGCACAGGCACTCCTGGGAGGAGCTGCGGGAGCTCCCTCACCGTCATTGCCGTCAGCACAGGCACCAGCTCCCAGCACGTCCCAACCCTTCCCTCTGTTGTTTTCTACCTGAGATGATTCCTGAGCACCAATCTTGTCAGAGGGGCTGGACCCAGGGTTCCCTCTGGCACTGGCCAGCTCCAAGTTCCTTGGTTACAAGTTCACTGCTGT
The DNA here is from genome assembly GCA_910950805.1 of Acrocephalus scirpaceus scirpaceus. NCBI lineage: Eukaryota > Metazoa > Chordata > Aves > Passeriformes > Sylviidae > Acrocephalus > Acrocephalus scirpaceus. Next base: position 9,989,430 of record OU383775.1, read on the forward strand.
GTCAGTGCAGGTTTGGACTTCACCCTCGAGTCCAACTTCTCAGCTGTGCCCACCAGTTCCCTCCATGCGAGCTCCCCTCTGGATTCGCTTCAGCTCCAGGCCTTCTGTGATTTCCTGGCTGAGCATTCCTTATCTTCTCAGACAACATACACCCCTTAGCAATATCTGCCTCTTAGTTTTATTCTTTCACTTGTCTGTTGGGAGTCCAGAGCAGAGATCCCTGCTGCTTCAAATCACACAACCCAGCCTCGGTTCTCAATTTCCCAATGCCAACTCCTACCAGCCGAGGATTTGGTCTGGAATCTCTGTGCCTTATAACCCTTCTAAAAGTGTGAAACAGTCACTTAAATCTCCTTTTGTAATCTGTTTAAAAGGAAAAATTAGGTCATTTACCAAAGGCTTGAGCAAGCAAATCCTAATGTATGTGAGTTCTTGAGACATAGACTAGACACATATATATTTCAGGATCTGTTAATATATTTATGCTGGGATGTTATGAGCTTAGAGGAAAAATGAGCAGGAAAGTCAGCCAAGGACATAGGAGATGAAGAAATCGAAAACACATGAAGTGAAACACTGTCACCAAATGTTAAAAAAACCCAACCAAACAAAAGTTGCACCTAAAAGTGTTTATGAGAAGACCTGCATGATCCATCTCTTCTGCTCTGGAACAACCAGCGCAAACAGGACAGTCGCTGGCTCATGTCATTACTGCCAGTTTCAACCCTTGTGGGCTCCTTGGTTACCTACTTCCACTCCTTCCCATTTTCCTCTCTGAGGCATTGCTAAGGGCATAACAATTTGGAAAAACTCCCATTCTCAGGAATGAGTTACTACCAAATGAGCTTCCCCCCTCGAGCTTCCTGTGCTCTTAACATCATTGAGAATGTGATCAACATGTGGTGCTTCATTCCAAAGCTGAAATAAAACTATTTTCTGCACTATTAGAGACATAGAAATATCTTGCTCTTAGGGAAATTTAGTGACAATTCACCCTCTCTCCACATCTGTCACTCTAACATGTTGTAGGAGAACATCAATATTTACGTAGCTGATCTTTTTCTCTTTTGACATCCACGCTCTTGAAGCAAGGAGATATTTTGGGGTTATGTCAAACTTTATCAGACACTTATGTTGCTGCCAAAGGCATATTTGTGCATTGGCTTTATCCATTTTTATATGACTGTGCCTGGTCTCAGTCTAGCAAGGAATTCATAATATTCTTTAAGCCAGATTATCCTCTGCTGTTTTAGAATGGGTGAGGATGTCATGTTAAATTCTGATATTTTCCTTTTTCTTTCTGGGTTTGGTTTTGGAAGGGGGGGAGGTGTTGCGTGGCTTTTTGTTTGTTTGGGTTTTTTGTTTTGGTTTGGGGGTTTTTATGGGTTTTTTTGTTTGTTTGTTTGTTTGTTTTGAGGTTTACAACTCACAGACAGCTGTGGCACTGCACTGGAGAACAACTTAAAGTCTGAGGTTCTCTAAACACTTATTAGATCCCTGGAAAAGGGATGAGAACCCCACAGAAGGCAAAACCCTAGAGGTTCAACCTACTTTTCTACTAGGAACTGGAGTAACAAGCCCAATACGACAGGTGGAAGGGATTTTATCCAACAGAGGAGTATTTGAGGCAAAGACAGAATGGGAGACCCAAGAGCTGGACAGAAGGCTGCTCTGAGACAGTCCTTACATCTTCATGGCCAGGAAATGGAAAAACACAACTTGGTGATAATACAAAATTCACCTGGATTCTGTTACCAGCAATACTTCCTGTTCTGGTGTTCCTGTTTCTAAAGGAGGTCTCCAGAATCCTTGGGAGCCATGCCCCAAGGCACACATTTTAAACACTGAGGGTATAAATTAGGGTAACTGCCAACAGTTTACCTGGGCAAAGAATTCAGCATGTTGGGTGTAGGGATACTTTGATATGTGGCAACAAGAGTTTGATTCAGGTACATCCAACTTTGACAAAAGCCATTTGTTATGCTGCTCTTCTGGAATCACAGAACTAACTAGTTGGAAAAGACCTTTGAGATTCCTGCACTGTGCTGGCAGGAATTTATTAATTGCACATCAAATCAGATTTTGGTCATTCAAAGCCACACCCAGCACACTGCAGTGACAACTAAATAATCTTTCAATAACTGGGAAATGAAAAGCTAGATTGTGCAAGGGGTACTCTAAACACTCCTGTAACTACCTGGCAGCTCCACATGTTTAGGAAAGGGTTTCTCTGCTAACTGGGGAGCAGATTCAATGACATGCAAACCATTTCCCTGTCCTAGAATTCCTAGTCATCTGATTTAATTACCTCAATATTAATATTCATGACTGAGACATGCTATCACTGCAATCCATCTCCTTTCAGCTACCTTGTTTGGATACAAAAAAAAAAAAAAAATAAAATGGATTTACACTCTCAGCAATTTACACCCCTTGTATTCAGTGCTGGCGCTGGCAGTGTCCACCTCCCCAGGGCAGGATCAGAGGACTTCCCAAGGCCATTTTTAGTCCTGTCTCCTATGATTTTCTGTTAGGGCTGCACATCTTACATAACATCCCTTACTGAAGAAGTGCTGGAGAACTTCTTATTAGAGTGCAGCCGAATTCCCCCTCAATGCAGCGACACTGGGATTAGTGCTATCATGTAGAAAGAAAGACATCTGCCCAAGGCAGGATTTTATTAAGCTCACCAGAATGTTTAGGAGCTATTTACGACAAAGGCACATATTCTCAGGAAGCTTTGGGACAGCGAGCACTGTGGCACTAAGACAGAGTTTGCATTTCTCGGTCTTGCTTGTTTTTCCACCCCAAGCTCAGATTCCTCATGATTATGGATGCAGCAATTCTTCACTTCTCCCACTAATTAAAAATATACTTAACTAAGCTGAGCTAGTTCACCGAGTGTGTCAAAACCGAATCCTAGCAAAGGGAAAAGCTAGCATATGCTGGTTCAAACATCCAGGATGCAGAGGCAGCCCTGACACTTCTAAGGCATCATGAGCCATGTTTCCCCTTTTCAGCACACATTACACACAGGCAGGTGCTAATTACTTTATCTCTGTAATCAGAGAACTTTATTCAGATTTCACACAAAAATATTGTGTTTTCTCAGATGCAGCAGCTTTTAATCACAGATTAACTATTAGAAGAAAGCAGTCTCCTTATCTTAAGGCAGTCCTTGCCGTGCTTTTAACAATTCAGTGATGGGGTCTGACTCAGATTCCAAGGTGTTTGCATTTGCCTAGATTTAGGTGCCACTGTGGTTCAGGCAGTTTAGTGAGCAGGTCTGGGCCGACTGTGCACACACACCCCTGTGGTGAAGATCTCCCAAGGATTTCCTTCTTCCCAAGGTCACCAAGGAATGCCCCAGGTCACCCAAATGCTGCCTGTGACACAACTTACTAGAAATGTATTGCTGGCTTCCATTTAAGAACCTTACTGATTAAGCCTGGAGGTTTTGTTGTACATTCAGCTTTAGGTGCAACAAAATTTCCAGTTGAATTCATCTGGAAAAAATAAGCTAAAAAAAAAAGTTAAAAAAAATGTTTAAAAATCTTGCACGGAGAATAAAGGATTCAACTATAGGAGCACCTAGAAATTATCTCAGATGTCAGCTGAGGTAACGTTTTTGCTAACAGCTGGATAACTCTGTCACACTAATGGGCTGCTGAAACACTAACCTTGCTTTGTTTGGGGTTTTTTGGTGCTAGAGGTGACAAAAGCAAGGCTTTCCTTTCTGGCCTGTTAGATACCCCGTTAGCTCCCCTTCAGCCTGTGCTAAATGCATTTGGCACATTATTGATGGAAACAGAGAAAATCAAACCCATTATGCTGTTGCTGAAGCCTTTCCCACTGGCTGTCAGCTTGTTCTGGTATTGACTGGCTGTGGTTTATGATCAGTAAAATCTTTATTGGTTCCATTTACTCAACCACTCGAGTTTGTCCCTGTGCCACTGCACTCTCCTGTGCTCATCAGGACTGTCCCCAAGGGCAGGAACAGCCTCTGGACTGGAAACACAGCAGAAGGAAAGGGGGATGGATGTTCAGCAGGCTCCTGCACGGAATCAAATGGAAGTCTGGAAAAGGAACTAGCTGAGAACAGTTTTGCTTAGGGAAGGAAGAGAGATGAAGCACTCTTTCATCTCTCCAACCCAGTGCCCTCATCTCCTTCTTTCCCTAAGCCAGGCTATTCTCAGGCTTGCCTCTTCCAGCTTTCTACCTGATTTCACACAGAAACCTCAACCTTACACCGGTGCCTCCTGGTCACATGGAATTGCATCTCTTAAGTATCCCTTGCTGAAAAGGCCCTGAGTCCCCTGCAAACCTGTGGCTGCTGAGAAACCACTGAGTCCATAGAGCCAACTCCAGCTTCTCTCCGTTCTGCAGTGCCTCTGTTAAATGAACATTCACAGGACAAAATGGAAAAATACTATAAATGAAACGACAAATCTTCCCAGCAACAGCAATATTTGTGCAGAAACTAGTGGGTCAAACTGACTGAAACACCAAATACATGCACTATAGGTCACTCACAATCCCCATAACTCCCCATAGATGCTCACAGCCACTTTTCTTAGCACATAAAATTGTATTTCCTAGGCTCCAATCTTCAGATGTTGAAGAGACATAGTCTAGAAAAGTTAGTTTAGGTGAGGATTTTACTATTGATATGGCAATCTCAAGTTAATAATACATTGGCTTCCACCTGGCAAACCACAGCTTAGGTCAGACCTGAAAACTACATCTCCAGGAATTCTGAATCAGACCTCTCAATCATTTTTATGCTCATCTAGTGCCTCGTTAGGAGGCAGTTATCCAACCTGTAAACTCCTCTTTATGGGTTCCTGTTTGTGTGACTCAATCCCAAACTCAAACGATGTTCCTGAGAGTACAGAAATAGAAGCTCTCACATTACTGAAACCATTGAACCATTGAACATTTTCTTGCTACAACTACAAAAGAGATGCCAAAACTCACAGCAAAGATCAATAGCCACATGAATATGTGGGGGAACAGCTGCCAACCCACAACTCTTCCTCCTCCCTGTGCAAGTGAAACCAACAATCTCTCTTCTGAGTTTATATGGGGTAAATTTGGATGGAGAGCAGGGGCTCCAAGAGATGTTTGGGCAGCAGGCAGTGCCAGGAAAGCAAAAGGGGCTGCAGGACCATTCTCTCAGGCTCTGTTTGCAGCTCCTTGTCTCACTTCTGATCCTGCTGATGCTTCATTCCCTGCAACAGGAACATCCTGCATAAACTGAGGTGTGCACACAGCATCCAAAGCCTCCTGTAAACACAGCAGGAAAAACTACAAAACCAGTAAGGGAAAAAGCAGTGAGATGCACACAATTATCCATCTCTAGGAGGAGCCATGGGGAGCATTCCCATAAGCAGGCAAGGGCAGAAGCTGCAGAACTGCCAGAGGAAGACAGGCCAACCTGGGCAAACACAGTGGAGATTTAAAATTATCAGGACAAAAGGGGGTTTTGGATTAATTTCTCTACACTGAGTGATTAAGATGTAGGACAGGCTATTAAATGCAGTAAAAGATGTTACAAGATTAAATATGTCCTGGGGACTGAAACCACCCTCTTGCTTCCAGAGCCCATTAAAGAGCCATGGTACCGTAACGCCTGCCTGTCCCTCCTGAGCTAGGCACATTTAAAGCAGGAAAGATGAGCATTTTGTAAAATTACTGTACCAGCAATCTCAGCACAGAACCTCATTCCAAGAAAAAATTAGCTCTATCCATTTCAGCTGGCAGCTACACAATAGCAGAGGAAAAATCTGCCGGTACTGTCTCCATCTCCTCTGTAAGACTCTTTTGGAATGATTGGGGAAGGGATAATGAAAAGAAATATTCAGATGACAAGGTATTTAAAATCTATCAGTACAAGCATGTCACTCCCTAGGGACTCATTTCTCTTGGGCTGCTCCCTGTGCAGCTGGAGCATCCATGTCTCCAGATGAAATCCCTGCGAGGAGAAAGCCCCAAGAGGAGCCTCAGAGATCAGGAATGAGTCTAAGTGTCCAGCTCTGGCTGAAATCAGCACTCAACTACTTCAGCACTTTGGAAAAGTCTGTAGATGTCTCCTGCATGTTCTTCCTAGCCCAAGCATCCTGACCTTAGGGGCAGAAACATTCCTGTGCTAGAGCAGACCAGACATCACCCAACAGAGGATACTGCCCAGCTTCAGCTCATTATTTCCCTAATTTCTGAAGTCTGATCAGTATCTCTGTGCTCCTAATATGATGCTGGGATTATGGGATTATTGTAGAGAGACTCCCAGCAGCCAGGGTAGAAAGGACTCAGGTGCTGCAAGCCAAACCCTGCCACATTACACTTTTAGGCTTCCAAGCTCTCCCAGGGATGGGATTTAGGCACCTTTTACATATTTCCCTATCCACATGGTGAGATTCTTTCTGTCCTAAACCCACATTTCCCCCTGCCTTGTTGACTTTGCTGCCTTCCTGAGATTTCTGTGGCTGCATCCTGCACTGTTACAGCTGGGCCTGGGAACTAATCAAACTGTGCTTTATTTTGTGAAAGTGCACAGATACAAACCCATATCATGGACTGATGCCGAACAACACTTGTGAGAGGCAGAAACCATGGGAGCCCATGTTTTGTCAGGGCTTCAGAGGAAGCCAAATGCTCCACATAAACAACTTTCTGGTTTCTCAGTGCTTTTTCAGTGTTATTTCAGTGCAATCAAGATAGACCGCTGTTATATTAATATGATGCTGATTAAAACACGCATAATTTAAAAGTAATCTCAACACAGGTAACAAAGCACAGCATGTATTACTGAGAGCTGTGCTAGGCACATTTACCTGCTATAAAGCTGTTGAATTAATGACTTATAATGATTTACCCCCAGACATGGCAAACAGAGCCCCTTATCCTCTCCTTTGCTGGGGTTGTGGATCTGCAATGTCTTTGTAGCAAAACTAGCTGAGATTTCCCAAGTCAGCACATTCAACAACCAGCTGCCCATTCCCTAGGATGCATCTGAGACTTCTCCAGTGATTCTGCAGATCCTAATGCAGTAGTTGTGGCAGCTTCCTTGAGATGCTGCTGCCTGGCAGCTCCCCCACTGAGGAGTCCCCAGTGTTAGTGAAGCTAAATGTTGTGAGCATCTTCCTGACCAGAGAGGTTAACAAGTATTTTCACTTTACTATGCTTCCAAGACTCAACTCTCTCTCCATGCAGCCCTGACTAAAGGACTTAAATGCCTTCCATGGAATGGTCTGTCCACCCTTGTGGAAGTGTGTCCATCCAAATCAGCCACCCAGCACAGCCATTCCCAAATCCACATTCCCCTCTGAGCTATCCCTCAAACACAGGAATTGATGCCACTGCTGTTGGCTGCCCCAGCACCACCTCCTTTTATGTTCCCAGCACCATTTCATCCAAGGGGGATGAAATCAGCCAAATGCAGAAAGTGCTCTAGAACCTGAAAATGGAAAATTAGCAGTTGCAGCAATTCCTCAAGTTTCTAAATCATCTGCATCCATTTGCAGGGCTATAGTGCTGTACTCATCATGAGACCCTTTGACACCCAGACAAAGCTGGGATGACTCAGGGAGAGCAGTTCAACTTGAGAGCTCTCCCAGCTGCTTATCTTCAACATCAGAACAAAACAAGCATTTTAAACAAGGTCTCTTCTGTTTATTTCCTGGTTACTTCACTAATGGGAAAGCAATTTACGCATTTCCTCTCCCCAAACATACAAATAATTGTGCAGGGCTTTTGGTTCCAAAGGCTGTTGGAAGCAGTCGTGTCCTTCTCGCTGAGGTTTACACAGAGCAATTTGTGACTAATCCTCAGCCCCCGGCACGAGGAGCTCCCCAGGGCCCTTTCTTGCCCCTTCTGGGTCCCACAACACAGGCTGAAAGATGAGTCAGACTCAAAAATCAAGCGCATGTGTTAGTGTGGATATGTGCACGTGAGGGGAGGATCTTCCCATGAACTACCTGCCCTCAAATTACCAGGATTTTGCTCTGGCCACTCTGAAAGCTTCTTTTATAGGGTTACAAGGAGGAACAGTTTGCCCCATCGGCAGGCAAAAAGCTACAAGAGACACGTAAGCATTTCCCAAGCAGGTGGTACAGTCTCATTTATCATTTCTGATTAATACTACTAACGACACTAAAATATAGTAACGTTGCGAAATAGAATAAATTCTAGAAAAGGAAAAAAATACTGACATTTTTCTCTACCAGCAGCTGCGAGGTAGGACTGAATCTCCTGTGATTTTTTAGAATGAAGACAAAAGGAATTATTCCCGGGGTTCTGGGCATAAAATACAGATGTGACTGTAACTACAAACTGCAGGAAAATTCCAAGTAAAACAGTAGGACGGGGGGGGGAAGATTACAAATCCCATTACATTACATATGTATGACCCCAGCAAGTCATGTTAGAGAAACAAGCAAACCAGCCTGCCTAGTGCTTTATTATAGAGGCATCAGCTCAGATACTGTAGTGCTGTGGGCAAGGGAGGTAAAATCCATGTATAAATGCGCTGTCAGGGCAGCTGCTGTAACAAAATGCAGACAGCATCCCAAAATTTCTGGAGAAAATTGAGACATATAGACAGCCTTGGAGGTTTAAGGCTAAAAAAATGCTATTAAAACAAAGTCTGGCTTCCTGCCCTGCAGAGACAAAGGAATTTTGACAATAATTCCAGGAATGCCTGGTTTCCTTTTCACTGCTGGAAGTGGATATGGTCAAAAGAAATCTGTGGGCTTTTTCCTGTAAAGAAAATCTTAGCAGAAACAATTGAACCAAAACTAAATTTATGAATGAGGTTTTTTGTGTGACTTAGGACATGAACATAAGATCTGTAGCAATAAATTGTTGCAGGAGGGTTATATATTTCATGGGTTTTGTGAGCCTGACAACCAGTTCCAGTCCATGTGCACTATTTCGGGCCATTCCTCAGGACAACCCTGCTTTCAGGTTCACCTGTGGAAACAGCAGGAGAAAACCTGTATCAATTACCCTCTGTCACTTCGTTTACAGCACGCTGAGCACAAGAAGCAAACCCACCCACCCCAGCTGGAAAACCACAGAACATCCCACAGCGTTTCCTGCATCCACCTGCTCTACATGGGTGCGGAATTGCCTCCATGGCACCAAGATTTGTCAGGCTACAGTTGTTAACAACATCCCTAAATCTTACACAAAAGATGACCCCCTGTATTTCCTAGATGGCAACAAGCAATCCTGGCCTCACCACGGGTACAGAGAACTGCCCTCAGCTCCAAACCCCACAGAAGCTTCCAGTCCTAAGGAAGACTAACAGAAAAACAGAGCACAGGATTAGAGACTAAAAGGAATCTCCTTTCCTCCCATTCTTCCCAGAGCAGCAAGTATGACACACAGACCCCAGAAAGAGTTGACACATAAAACAATGCCTTCCTGGAAAGGTGCCAGCAGCTCAGGAAGATTATGAGCTCGTTTTTCCCTTGTAGCATAAACACATTTCAAGGAGGTTCCTTGAAAAGTAATGGCAGCAGCAGCTCCTCTGCAGAGCAGCCACTGAGAGCTTCACACTTCCCTACCTGGCCTGCTCTTCCCAAGGGAAAAGGAACTTTCTGGGACAGCTGAAATAACCCTTTATTGGGTGCTCAGGTCCCAGTTCTGATGGGAACTGAACTCTTCCAGCAGTGGCAAGTCCCATCATTCCTCATCAGCCAAACTGTGACCAAAGCACTTGGGCAGCAAGTGGAGTGAGAAGTAATAGAACTGCTCCCTTTGCTGTGTTTGTCGAGCTTGGGGTTGGTTTGATATTACCTTTTTTTTGTCCTACTGTTACAAATAGGCAGAAGGCAAAAAAGGCATTTAACACATCTCTAGCCCATATCACAGGAAGAAATAGTAAGTTTTCCCACCTCAGTCTCCTCCTGCTCCCACACCTGTTTGTTCAAAGACAATATTCCTAGGTTTCATTTTCACTTTTTGGTAAGGGAATGCTTGCAGAGGCAGTTGACACAGCTGGCTGAGTTTTGCTGAGAGCATTTGTTCTATGCTGACCCAGGCCTGGCCCCACAGTCAGCACACAGGGACAATTTACACTGGGCAGGACAGCAAGAAAAATGCTCCCATTGCAGAACACGTGTGGTGACAAGAGGGGGTTGTTAGAAGGCCACGGGCTTTTCCTGGTTTTAGTCAAGTCCTTCCTTTAGTCAGTGATCCAAGGATGCTACAAAGGGTTATACCCACACTCCCAGGAACACTGACTTCAAGGGATGCTTCCCATCATCAGAGAAAGAGGAAAAGCAACAGCAGGATCAAACCAGGCTCACCCAGGTGTATGACTTTGGCAGCACTTTTTGGTGGAGTCCCTAAGTAAAAAGAACTGTAAGCTGTATGGCCAACATTCTAATGAGACAACATTTCCACCTGAACATCAGGAGCTTTACTTAAAAGCCATCGAGCCTTGTGTCAACTTCCAGATTTGCTTGCTGATGACTGTCCTTACTGAGGATATTTTATATTTTGATAAAAATCCTTCTCTTTGAGTTAAGCATGAACACACAAGTTACTCCTCCGTCTTAGAATGTGAGATTAAAGTGTCAGATCTCTAAAGGACTGGAACTTTTAGTAAGAGACAGATTAAGGGATAGACTCACACCTGGATTTGCAGCTTTTGGAAGGGAAAAACAGGGTGGCAGAGTCAAAGAAAGGAAACTTGACCTCAGTTTGAACTAACAAGTGAGACAAATCTCTTCTTATGGAAGTCAGAGGAATGCAGACCTGTTTGGGAAAGTAAAATCAGAGGAAGTGAGCAACAATCAGCAATCTTATTTTCAGAAAAGCACCCTATCTTTACTGCTTCATTCTTAACACAATGTTTCTTATGTGGCAGTAAAGAATTCTCTGTAAAGGAGTCGTGCTTTTTTCTTGCCATCCATTACATCCAAAGTCTACAATCCCTTGAGCACCAAGCATTTGCCACTGGACATGGTAAATGTTGGCAGTGGCCAATTTTGCTTCAGTGTAATTGTTCACTGTGTCATGTCAACTCCTACTTAGTTCTCCTGGTTCTTTCTAAAGCCCAAATAACAACCATGGCTGGGGCCACCAAACCAGTTTCTTTCGCAGAACCACAGAACAGTCTGAGTTGGAGAAAGAGTACATTTCAGAACCACAAAATAAATACATTAGAATAAATTGAAAATATTTTTTGTTGAAAGCTCTTCCCTTGCAACAGTAGCTGCCTTGGTTAATAATTCCCAGGTGTTCAGACCCTCCCTGTGTCACAGGGGATTTCCTAGGAACAGGACATGCCATCATAGACACAAATTATCATAGACACTTCAAGATCTAAATCAGTTTTCCAAGTCTTTAATCAGAGACACTTCACTCTTCAATATTTAACACACTGACCTAGGACTAATGCAGGACACTTGTGATTTGAGTATCAATTTTTAAAGTGCTTCTGAAACCTCAAGAGGCTTTTCCCACTAAAATTCAGCCCATGCTTAACCTATTTACATAGTCTTTCATCTTCCTGTTGTAAGAACACTCAATCAAATCTGCTGAGTCAGATAAACCTCTTTACAGGAAAAAGGATATTTGTTCTTTGGATTCAAGCTTGAAAAATATAATGGAAACCCCAAGTTTTCACGAATCCTGTAGTAAGTGCTGATATTCTGGGGAAACATCTTTGTGAGTTATTATTTGCTGCCTGGGGAGCACATCTAAGGAAATTTTGCATCACAGAAAAGCTTCCCCATGCTGTAAAAAGATAATTTCCCACTCTGTACATTGCAACTTCTCAAATTAAATTCCTTTCCCTGTTGAAATACTGAGCCAAACCCATCTAGTCTACGGTTCATTTAGGGTACCGAGCAGATCACATGTCAAGCCAAAGTCACTTTGATCCTAGAAAAAAAGTAGACTGTTGAATCAGCAGTGTCATCCACTAGATTAAATTTGCCACTAATCCAATGAGATCCAGCGCTTACTTTGCCCTACATGTTAAGCACCCCCTCCCAGTCTATTAAGGACAGTGTATTTCATTAAATGCTGCCGGTTCATAATTCCCAGTTCACATCCCAGCACAAATTAAAGGGCAGTTTAAATTCCACTTTCCCTTGCTGATGCATATCTCTGGGAGCGCCTGCCTTGTCACACTGGCAGGGTGCAGCACCACAAAGCACTTCCCTTTGCACAGGGCAGTAAAATGGCTCAGAAAGCTTTGGAGATGACGGACGTGGGAACACCAGGACATCGCGTGGGAACCACAGGGGAGCTGAGCGCGGCTGCTCCGCTGGCACAAGGAGGGAGCCAGGTGAACACAGCAAGGGGGTGAGCGACCTGCTCTGCGACTCCTGGGCAGAGGGAGGTGGAAAATAGGATATTTAAATAGTGTGGATATTTAGATTTTGTATGTATAAGGACATATTCACTTATGGGGCAGCTGGGCACAGGTTCAGCTGCACCCCCTGCTCTGTGTGCCAGTGCTGCTGTAACTTGGGGGTGACCCAGCCCCAGGGGAGGCCAGGCTCCCTCCTTCCAGAGTTTCCATATCAGCCAATTGAAATCCCCAAAGCAGACACCAAAACGAGATACAAGTGCGACCTCAGCCTCATGCCCACCCAGCTGTAAACACTGTGAGGTTCACAGCTGCAACCTCAGAGCAGGACAATCCTTTTCCCTCTCCAGCAGCCTGGAATTGATATTACGGACTGGTATATCTGTTCATCCTGCTGGAAGTCAGTTTTTAAACACCAGCCTTTACCTGCTTACTGTGGAGCTCCCATTTTTCACCAGGAATTGCCTCTTATATGCAGCTCCAGACTTCAAGAGACCTTAAACCCTTCTCACCCAGAGCTCAGTCTCCCAGAGCACAGGGAGTCAGTCACTTCACACTATAATTAATTCCTCCTGGCCCCGGGAACCACAATACAAAATTTAATCAAGCGAAAGAGAAATTAAGGATGTTGTTACTCAAAACACCCAAGTTTTACAAGTCGTATTTCTCGACTGTGAGATTATTTCACATCTGCCATTCATTTGTCAAAGATCCTCTAAGAAAGCACAGCAGAAAAATTATGTTTATGTTATGTCACTTTTAAGGAGCCTCGTACCAAGTTTAAGCTCAGTTAGCTCATACCACACTAAATTGAAAATCTCTTGAACGAAAGATGAATATGACTGAATTGCAGTTTTCATAATGCAATAGCACATAATCAAAGGTAGGATTGCTGTCCCCAGCAGAATTCTCTCTAGAAAAAAAATCTGTTTCATTGTAACAGGACAGGTTAATTTCTTTTTGCCCCCCAATAAAATTACTTTTATATAGTTTTTGGTTATTACATTAGAACAAATGATGCATGGACAATTTTAAACATGATTTCTCTCTCCATGAAGACAATCAATTAGCAAACTCCCAAGTCCTTTTGCAGTTTTTACTCTGGGTTTATTGAAATTCTCTTCAGATTTTACCCCATTCTCATTACTCTCATTGCCTGATAATTTCTGAGACCGGGAATTAATAAATAAGTAATTAACTTCCTTATGTCTTCATATCACCCATTACCATAATCTATTACCTTGAACGCTTAGAGATGTGCCAACAAAAACACCTGAAAGCCCAGAGAGAGCAGTAAGAGTGGACATCTGCTTCCATGTCCTCAAAATTTTGCTCCTGTCTCCTTGTCAAACACATCTCTTACATTTGACATGTTTATCAGCTGGAAAATATGCACATTGTTAAACTTCACACTCAGAAGCGTCACTTTGACCCTGGGGCAGATATTCACATTGTATATTTTTGCAGCTGGAGGACCCACAGAAGAGAAATATGCTTTGAAAAAGGCAGCCAGTTCGAAGCCATATAAATGAAGACTTAACACTAAGATTTATTTAAGTAAAACAATTTTTTAAAATAATGAACCCCCCCCAAAAAATAACATTCCAATGAAGTTAGATCTTGTGGCAAAGAAAGGTGAGGGGACAAGTTTGAAAGGAGTGAAAAAGTAATTTTCAAGGGTGCCATTTAGGGCGTTTTTCAAGGGGTTGGAATTCACACAGACATCTTGAATGCTAATTAATCCAGCACGAGAAGGGGCTGTCCTTGGCCATAAGGTGGCTTGTCACTTCTATTATTTGTCTGACCTGTCACTGGTACTTCTGGCATTTTGACTGTTGCTCTGCATCCCCTTTGCAGCCAGCCAGGGACTCAAGGGTTGTTTCTTTCCACGGGTATTTTCAGCAATTGTCCCCAGCACTTTTGCTCCTAACTGGCCTGTTTTGTTACAGGAATAAATTGTAACCGTTCCAAATGCTCATTTCAAAATGAGAATTGCCCATATTTATTCCTGGAGTCTGTCCCATCTCCAGAGAGGAAATGTCTAATTACTCAGTTCATTTCAGAGATTATTCACTCACTCATTTAGCTCCAGGGGAAGTGAGTACTCGAGGCATTTTCTTTTAAAGGCTTCTAATTCTGATAGTGTCACCAAAGTAATGAGCATTATGGTATGAATGACCAGGACATATATTTTCACTAATAAAGCAATTCAAGTAAGGTCCCCATCCTAAAGAGCCACAGTGGGAAGCTGTATGGATAATATCCTTAATATGCAGGGGATGAGTGAAATTTTGGTCTTAATTTATTTACTTGAATTAGTCAATGCAAGCAGGTGTGAAGGGAAGCAATTTTTTTCCTAAAAATGCAGGAAATGCTTTGTATTCTTTATTCTATCTCTGGCTCATGTGTCAGAAAATCATAAAAGCTTTCTAGCTTCTCTTTTAGAAAAATAAAAAGCCAACACATAAAAGCTGCTTTATATTACAGGATCTGTGAAGACAGTGCCTGAAGTGACGGACGCTGCCCCAACGCCATCCTGGACGTGCTGTCAGTGGGGAATGGGTCACAGCTGCCCCAAAGCTCCCTCAAAAGGAACAATCTGCAAACAGCCTTGCCCATGCCCCTGGGCCTCTGGCAAATGGGAACACAGTGGAGCCACAGCTCTTTCCAAAGGTCTGGACCTGGCACAACCCCCCTTGCAGTTGCAAGTGATTGTTCTGAAGAGGGACATACAAGTGCCCACCACGGTGGCTCTGTCACGCTGAGGCACCTCTGGGCTCAAGGTAGATTTGAAACAGATTTAGATACTTTTAGCAGGATTTGGGTTGAACTCAGGGTGCCAGATCCAAACTGTGCTTTAGACGCACTGATTTGGGCTTCTTGGATAGAGAGAAGGCTGAGAAGGGAATTCACCAGCACAGGAGAATGTCACAGGGCAGCCCTGCTCCAGCACAGCCACTGCTGGTCTCTGTGGTTCCTCCCACTTGAGCCCAGGGAAAGCACAACAATCTGATTTTCACTCCAACATTTATCCAGATACTGTACAAAACAGATACACACTTATTTGTGTTTTCACACAACTGCTGCATTAATAATTGCTCCAGGCACCTCTAGTAAGAGGAACTCTGGTGTGAGTCAAGAAGCACAGTCTGGCAGAAGGGACAGGAGATGTTCCCAAGAGCAGAACACACATTGTCACTGGCATCAGCAAACATGGGAGCTACTCTTGGGCTGAGACTGGTAAATCACAGGAGTTCTCCATTGCTCTCTCCTCCAGAGCCAACCTCATTCAGCACAGAGACTGCCTCACACTGCAGCACACAGTGACCACGCCACCAGGACAAATTCCTTAGGAAGGAGCCCTCTGCATCCATCCAAACCTGGACAGCCCGCGCTTGGCTAACAGTAACCCCTCCATTTCCATAAGGATTAACCTAATGGGGATATTTACAGTGTAAATGCTGTTTACAGCCACTGCAAATGCTGAAGTCCACTGTAAATGCTCACAGTGATTTGTTGTTTATTAAGTTATGGGTCTGATTTTCAAAGGCTGCAAAGTGCCAGCTTTGTTCCCATTAAAGTCATAAAAAAAAAAATCCCTTCATTTCAGAAGAGTCAGATGAAGACTCAAGACTTTTCAAAACTCTTAATTGCACAGAGATGCAAAACCTCACTGAAACAAAATAAGCCTAGAGAAACTGAAAATGCTCAAAAAATTCTTCAAGTTCACATCAAGCGAAATTTTGCAGTTTGCAGGTATTTCACATCAAAGTTATAACAGATGTGAAAACCAAAAGGAACAAAAGAGAGAGAAGTAACTGACTCCTCTGTTTCTCAAATCCAGATATAATGCAGAATGACTGAGTCTTAACCTTGTCCTGAAGTATAATACACAACAATACATTTCTTACAGAAGTAGTATCTCTGTCTTGTGGCAGTAGCAAGTAAAATTTAAATTATATGAATGTTTAAGAAGATATTAATAGGTATCTTAAATAAACAATGTGTCATGAAAATAGCATCACATACATGTTTTAAAACCCTTAACAGAAAGTGTAGTAAAGCACTTGCAGGAAGTAGTTTGTACTTTCATAAAAGAGTCTAGAACAGCAGCTGAACATGCTTTCAGAGCTGGCATCAAAAGAACAAAGGTTTAGCCGTGGATCACAGTTCTCAGGACAAACCAAACATCCTCAATGTTATGAGGGAGGCTAAGAATTAATTCATGCTTGTGATAATATTTTATAAAAAGTGCTGAAAGTAAAATATAGTAAATATACTAAGCACTCCCCGCTTTTGTAAAACTCAGATTGCAAAACCCAAACTCGGGGAGAGACTTTATTTGCATTTGAAGGCACAGGGCAAAGCTCAAACTCAAGGAGTAGACTTCATTTGCACTTGAAGGCACTGGGTGAAGTGACACCTTTTTGGAGCCAGACAAGGAGCGACTATCACTCCCTGACAAGATAACGATGCCACCTGGACAACATCACCTGACTGGGAGGGAAAAACAAAAGGGCTTCCAGTAAGCCCAAGAAGAACTATTCAATGCAAGCTGAGAAGAATAGAAAACACCGATACCGGACGGTTGAGGGGATTTGCATCGCTGGGTCTAGCCTGAGGGCACAAAAACTGTATAAAAATCCAGGCTCCAGCAGCAGTTTCTTGTGAACCAGGGGAGGACTGTTTGCCAGATAGACCGCTGGTCGGACCTTGTTCACCAGTGTCGACCCCCGGGCTCGGCATCTCTTTTATTTTTATTTTGGTGGTGGACTTTTATTTCTTTGTAACCAAATTGACTCTAATAAATTTCTTCATATAAAACAATTCGGCTATTTCGCTTATAACACTCAATAAATCCCAGTTTATTTCAGAAGTATCTCTGATCCCATTGCTAGCACATCATCCTCAGCACCCAGAGGTTTAGGTACACCCAGGAAGACAGAGCCCAAAAACCCCTTCCAGCACTTCCAAGAGCTGAAATCAGCAGCTGCAATTCCCATGGAACCAAGAGGGCTTCCTTGTCCTTAAGACAAAGGTAACAGGAACAGATCTCTAATAAATAATTGTGGCTAAAATAACTCCTACAAAGGTATCAGGTAAATCAGGGGCTCTTAAAATGCAGAGAGGCTTTTCCCAATTCAGGTATTTGGGTGCAAATCCCACAAGCCAAATTGCAGGTAAGGGAACAGCCCAACTTCCCAGCCAGGACACCAGAGACCTCACACAGCAGCTATCTCCTCAGAATAAATGGTTCAATGTTGAGTTAGAAATCTCCAAAAATAGAACTTTGAAATTATCATTTTCACATTCCCTTGGCTAAGGTGTTGCTCTAAAAAGAAACTGCTGAAGAGAGATCTATCACTGAATTAAAAATTCAGGGCAAGTAAGTTCCATGTGGAATGTCTATGTATTTAAGAAATCCATTTATCCCATGCATTTATATTTCTCCCTGAGCTTCCTTTTCATGAAATTGTATTTGGAATTAATAAGATTTAGAATTATATTTAGAATTACACAGTCAACACTGTACAGCTGTGTCCATCAGCTGTCCATCTTAAGATGCTTTATAAACCAATTTTCCCAAAGATTTCTCAGCAATCTCAGCTAGATATGGATTTCTTTCCCCCATTTTGCAATTCTACAGATATTTGGATTAAAAAAAATGCTTAAACAAAATGAAGCTTAAAAAAGTACCTGCTAATGACAACCATTTGCTTAATGGCCGTTGTTCAGCCAGTATAGCAGGAGACTGCTTATATCTGCCAACAGAAACCATTTTGTAAAAATTAGTCTTGTAAACCACCACACATAAATCAATGGAAAATCAATGCCTGTGGTTTCTGTTAGGAAGTAGCAATGAATTATTCCTTATACAAGAAGTAAAATAAGCTGCCTTTTTTTTTTTTTCTTTCCACCTGCAAAATTCTAGAGGCCACATCCAAACCCTTTATCAGTGAACTCCTCAGTAACTCCTGTGAGCTCTGGGTGACACCATTCGCCTGTCCTTAATCTTGTCAACAAATTCCATTGTATCCTTCGGAGAAAATCCTGCCGTTGTTTTAAGTATGTCTAATCCATAAGGACAAAGCTTTAATGAGTTTCTAAATTTGTATCTTAAGAAGTAAAATAAAATAAATTTTAAAAAAGCCCGGTGACCTAGAATCATTTCCAAACTACTGCTCATCGCTTCACTCAGCAGTGAGGTCTCAAGATGGGATTTATCCCATATCCATGAGAAAGAAGCACAAAGCAGAAAAGTTTCCAGAGCTTCAGAGATGGTTTTCATATCCCTCAGAAGACACCAAGGGGGCCACGCTCTGCACATCGTCTGTCACAGGAAAAGTGCCACCTCACCTCCTGGCAGGTGTGTGTGTGTGTGTCTGGCAGCACAACATCATTTCTACATGAGAGACAGCAGTTTTAGTAAAAACAAGGAGTCCAATAACTGAGAGGTGGAGGAGGCCCCTGGGAACAGCAAGAGATTTCTCAGTTCTTACTGTCCATCCCTTAGGTGGTTTAATAAAGGGCAGGATATTGAGCATGGCAAAATGAAAGAGATAAAATTCATAAGAACTCCTTGTGTTCCAGAGAGTTTGTTTATAATTTGGCAGTCGTGTAATTTAAAAGAATTGAGCAGCACTTCCCATGGAGACTTTATCAACCTGAGAGCAATAACATCCTCGCCTGTTACCTGGGGTTTATTACACTTCCAGCAAAATGACAGATGAAACACCAACCTTTCACCTGCTTCTAGTCAAGAATTTAAATTCCTTCAAATGACCCAAATCCATACCCTGCAGGAAGCTGCAAGGCAAAATCATTTACTTGATCCCTTTTAATTTATTTTTTCATTTCAATCTATTCACTTAGGTAGAACAAATTAAGGCTGATAAGCAGGTAGGGGAGTGGAAGACAAGTGAGTGTAAAAATAGATGAGGTTGTACATATTGCACCTCTTCCTTTATGGTCCTGCAGCCTCTTTCCTCTTAATCAGGGTGCATTTGTTGGAAGGAATGCCTTTGCTCTCATTCGTAGACACTGGTGGAGGGCTCTTCCCTTGTTTCATATTTTATTTCTACTCAGCCTCTTCCCTGTCTGCTCAGCCAAATTTTCACAGGGAGGTATGTGTATATCTTTAGAATGCAATCTGTGTGGTGTTATGTCTGCATATCTAGCCCAAACAAATTTCTACTTGCATATTCCTTTAATTATAAACATCCACTGCACAAAAATAAGGCACAGTGTTTAAAATCACAGCATTCCTAGGGTGAGCTCACATGAGTGCAAGTCAAACCACACACAGAACCTGTAGCTACATTGCAAACACAGGCAGGGTCTGCACGGGGGGATCTCCTCCAAACAAGCACAGGTCTGTGCCTGATCTATTAAAAAGTTACAAACAATTGATGGGGTAGGACTTGAGAATGAATTGGAGCTTCAATATAAAAGGGTAAATACAGCTTTTAAATAGTGAACTTAAGCTGATGTTGCAGCACACAGGAGTTGGCACACTGAGCTGCAGCCAGATTGCTCTGTCACTCATGAGTTCCTAATAGTCACATTTCAGTCTCTTTTCTATTATGAATTGCCTCTAAGTATAAAATTTTATTTATATGTTCAAACAACATCTTCATTTCTTTCATTGCTTTTGAATTTTCTACTACATTTCATGCATACTGCATCTCCATCTTCTAGAAGTAAAATAAAGCTTCAATCTGTCTTTTGCAGATAAACTCATTGTTTATATATTTTGTTTACATGTTTTGTTTACATCTATTGTTTATATATTTTCACTTTTCCCCCTGCCTCTCCTCAGAGATTAAAGTCTTTTCCAGTTATCCCTCACCAATTAATTCTTTTTTTGTCCCCAAGGACAAGATGACCAGAGCTTCACTTATTATTAACAATGAAGTTTATACAAAACACATACATTTGTATTTAGGTTAATTGATATCAAATTCTAGTGGAATTAGACTAATTTATGATATTCAAGTAAGCTGATCTCAAATAAGTTTATTTTGCTGTGGGATGCATCTTGAGTAAGTTTGTTTTCCCAGGCATGACTCATTTCTAAAGCAAACACCATCCAGAGTGCGGTTTTACTGCCAGAGACATTTGAATCTTCTGCTAAAAAAAGTGACAGACAAATATTTGAGACCTCCTCTGGGGAAAACCTCTGGTCAATCATTGCTTTAACTGGGGTTTTCTTCCTGATCTCACTCACACCTTGGTTGTGAATTCTGCAGATGCTCCCTTAGTTCACTTTTAAATGTCACTCTATTTTCATGTCCCAACCATTTTTTAAAGGCAGATTTTCTTAGCTGGTAAAAGGGCATTTGAGAAGGCATAGCAGCAGTCTAACATTTTCAGCTTCAGTCCTGCACTGTGTCAATTTAATCTCATCACTTGCCTGAAAGTTCTTTCACTCTCCTTGTTTTGGAACCTACAGACATATGGCAGTAATTGTCTAGAGGCAGAAAGAAGTGACATGTGGCATGAGCTGAGAGCAAGCTAAGGAAAATAACAGGCAGAATGTGAGGGTTTTCACTGGAGGTAACAGAGTTAAATATAGAACTAAAGTGTCCCAAATACAATAGCAGCACTTTCCACAGGCATGCACTTGCTATAAATACCGGGTTTCTGATAGCAGACTCCAGGTGAGGAGCAAGATTCCTCCCCAGCTGAAATGCCAGTGCTTCCCCCAGTGAAGCCCACAGGAGACAACAGCAGGAGCACACAGCAGCAAGGCACCAGCAGTTCCCATTCATCTGCAAGGTCAATACTTCAATACTTCGTTGACAGCAAAAAGCACTTTCTGGGTGAATTTGCAGGTGTTTATTTCCCTGGTTGCTCTTGCACTGGTTCAGCAAGAGCCCAGGGAACAGGGCTGGGGGACCTGCTCCTGCACTTAGTGAAGAGCAAAGTGCACAGTGATGAAATTATAGGAAAAGAGATTTAGTCTATGTAGATATGAAGGAATTTGCTTCCTTTTCTCTTGTGAAATTATTCCAAACTCAGAGTAAGGAGCACCTCACAGTCAAGGTTTATACAAGCCCATGTACCTGGCAGACATATTATCAGGTGCAAATCAAATGCAGAGCAATACAGATGCTCTTGTAAGTCAGAGGTGTTTAACCCCATGTGCATCACCCCCTCACCTGTTTGAAGTTATCAAAACTGCTCTGCCCACCCAGACCCCTGCAGAGTCAAAGCTGCAGCTGAGAGAGAGGCTCAAGCAATACACCCAGCCCACTGGATGTAAAAGGATGGATATCCTGTTTAACTGGTGCCTCTTCATGAGACTTTTCCTTTATCTTCCCAGGAAATATTGAAAAACATGTTGTCTTTTGATAAGCTTTAGTATTAAGCCTTTAAAGAACAAAAGGGAAAATTAGTGGGGTTAATGTCTGAGCACAATAAAAATAACTGCTGGTAAAAATCCCTATAAAAGTGAAATACAGCTTATTCTGCTTGCAGCTTTACATGAAGCTTGCATTTCTTCCTAAAGCTTCAGCAAAGCACAGGAGACAGACTATTTATCAGAAAACCATCAAGCTGGAATTTCACATCAGGCTAAGAGATCCCAGCTGAGCTGTTCACTTCTAAATGAAAGAACCCATGAAGTATGGTATGGAGCTTGAATTCCTTCACTTGGAACCCCAAAGCTGAATGGTCAGACCTAGAAAACTCCCTCTGTAGTTTAATTCATTTCATTTTTGAAGTTCTGTTGCACCTGGTAACCAGATCCACTGTGTAGAGCACAGTTTTAGCCAAATTCATATCATGAATTGCATAAAATACACTGGCTGAGCTTACCAGGTAAAATTGACTATTTTATTAAGCAGTAAAGTCAAGGTATGGAAAGAAGATGAAAAAGAAAAACTTCCGCATCACTGGGGTGGCCACTATCCAAATCTTTGCAGCTTTCAGAGGAGCTAACATTATTTGATGTCATGTATGAAATGCCCTAAAGATCTGAGAATGAAGGCAAATTCTACATCAGTCAGAAGCCCTTTGCATTATGTCACCCTAAATTAGTTAAGGGTTTGGCATCTCATCGGTTCCATTTTTACACTTTTATCTGGTGATTTGGAACACCCACACAAACCATTTCTCATTCCCTGTGGCTGCAGGGGGCTGGTTGCATGGAGTCACAATCACCAGGTCCTTCTCTAGTAAGAGAAAAGGAAAAAGAAAGGAGGGATTTAATTTCCACAGCTCTATGGTCAGGAGTAATTTTCTTCCCTCCTCATTACAGTGTCTTTGCATTTGTTAAACCTCTTTCAGGGAGAAAAAAGAAAGAAAGTGAAAGGAACAAGATGTATTTAGATGCATAAACAGCTGTTACTGCATCAGATTAAACCAGTTCCTGCAGTCAGACCCTCCTCTTACTGAGGAAAGAAGTGAAGAAATGGCTGAGAAAAGAACTGGCCTCAAGAAAAGCATCATTATTATTTCCTTTCCACTTCAAAACTTTAAACATATTCAGTCTCCCTTGATTTCATCAAGATGCTGCCTAGGCAATTAAAAATAGTGTCAGCACCAAGACTACTTGCACTGCAACGTATTCCCGGCCACTTCCCTGCTGACACGACATGCGGAGCATCACTGCGGCTCAGGATCAGGCTGTGGCACTCGGCATGTGCGGCTGCAGCAGCTGCCGGGTTGTGGGATGGGCCATCTCTGCCCGAGGAACCCCCAGCCTGCCCCTTCGCGGGAGGATGGCATTCCTGAGCACAGCGCTCCTCTCCCACTCTGACACGGAACGTGTTTCCAGCGCCTGCACACTCAGCACAACTCAAAGCAGCCCTGACAGGAATTCAGAGTTCTGCTGTTCTGCAACCTCTATTTTCCCTTTGAAACAGTTACTATTTATGTGTTCTATCAGACAAAAACACCCTCAGCACATCCCAGTGCTTCCTGCCTTTCTCCCCTTTTCCTGGCTCTGGTACAACATCTCCAAAACTTGACACCAAAACTGCTTATTGTTTTAACCACTCATTGCATTAAGTGTAAGCAATACTGCCTAGAAAGTATACAGTGTCCTTTTCCCTTATCCTCCTGTCCTTCAGAGACTTCTCATTCCTGCTGACTCTGCCCACCTGCAAAACCTCAGCTGGGGGCAAGGATTTCAGCTTGCTTTCTCTAAGGAAAAGAATATAAAAAAAATAAGAAACAAACCACATCATTAAACAAATTGCCATACTCATTAGTCAGGCAAACATTTGGGAGGTTTTGTTTCATTCATGTACAAGAGTTTTCTTTCTGTTCCCTCTAGAATAAGACCAAAACTTCCACCACAGGTAGAAGCAGGTACAGAGAGGCTACAACTTCACACACTCACAGAGTTAGTTCATATTTGTTCTGGATTTCCAATAAAGGACATTAATTCCTTCTCTACTATTTTTGTGCCATTTTTTTGCCTTTCAACTAAGAAAAGCTAAATTGAAGCATGCAGTGCAACGTGGGCATGTAATACCAAGTGCAATATATCCTCAGGGAGGCATCAAATCCAAATTCTGCCCTGGGACATGAGGATAAACCTTCTGCAAGTGTATCAGAATGAGAGAGAGAACTTTGTCAAGATTTAAGGAAGATCACAAAGCTCAAGTCATCTGAATTTCCAGAACTAGACGCTGGAATGATACTTGTGGCTTTAGGAAGTACAGTCAATCTCCTTTCCCTGCTTTTAAAGGCATCTAAACTAGGCTATGAATCCTTCAGCGTTTTCTATCCCAAAGTTTTATCCTGTTTCAAGATCATCTTTCATTCCTTGCTGACAACACTCAGCCTTTTGGAAGTTTAATTCTGCTAATTAATTATAATCCAAAAAGTAGCATTTTTGATGCACATGCTGTTCTTGGCCAAAGACTGTTTTACCCATTTTCCTACCTTGAGGAACCATTTTTGTTTGCTAAATATCCAAGGAAGAGACACTGTACCAGCATTGAAACACACAGCATCTCTCTGACAAAAATGAAGCCTAGCCTGCCAACTGTTGGATCTGTCACATCTCACACTTCCTGAAAAAGAGAAGCTTGATCATCACCCATCAAGACTTTAACAGAGTGACCATGGGCTCCTGTCTCAAGGATAGTTACAAAATGTGGTGTCTCTTCTGACAGCACCCATAAGGGATTTTAAACTTACAGTGAGATTCAGAACTATGCTAATTTCCCCCTTCACTCATCATCATCATAATAGAAATGTTTATTATTTCTGCTGACAAGAAAGGAGGAGCACACCATGGAGACAGAAGAGAAACTGAAGCAGCATTTGCAAAAGAAATCAGTAAAATATGTTTTACCACTGAAAGCAAAGGCAAGGCTAAGAAGTGCTGAAAGTTCATGCCTTGAGCACCTGGAATGATAAGGCAGAACACCTCTAGGAGATGTGGGAAGCCTCTTCCAGAGGAACAGCAAACAGGGCTCAATTTGGCCAGGTTTGTTCTGTCCTGCCCAGGCAGGAGCACACAGCACTAGTCCAGCCACATGAGGATCATTTCAGAGAGCTACAAAAAACCCACAGAGGTTTGGCTGCTGAGGAAGACAAATAAAAATATTTTTGACCTCAGATACATTTCTCCAATACAAAAAGATTTTTCTGTAGCAGAAGTTTGATGACTTCACATTCCAGACATCAATAATCTGAAAGCACTCTTCTATGACTACCTTGAGCATAAAGCTTAGTCCTTGAAAACAAACCCATGTCTCCCACAGCATCATTCATTTTTCACAATTATTCCAGGGGTGAAGTCTGAGTGCCAACAGCCCTTTAAGGAAACTGTCTCATAGCCACAGTTGTTCATCAGGCAGTCTGGCCAGATTTAGGGATGAAAACCCAAACATGGATCATTCTGATGAATCCAAGATGACAGATGACAAAACAGGGAGATGTAGAAAGAATATGATGATTGATTTTTACCAAACAGAATATTCCCTGGATTGTTGCACTGCGGGGTTTGGTGTCTGTAATGGATAGAGGAGTTGTGAGCAGCTCCAAGTTGAGGAGCAGAGTCACCTGATACTTATTTAGTTAAAGATGATGGCCAAAAAAAATGGCCTATAGATCATAAAATTCTGTAGCACTGAAGTTTCTGAAGATGTGTAGGGAAGCATAAGGGAAGCAGAATTTCCAAGAGAGAAAACAGGTCAGAGAAGGGAGGTTTTTCTCCAGAATGGGAATGATTCTTCTTGACATAATCCTGCACCATTCCCACCCTCATCAGGCATTTTTTGCTATAATTAAATCTATTTTATCAACCAAACCACCAGGAGAATGGCTGGGACAAGGGGCAAAGAGATGATGTAAGGATGGTTGTGATAAAGAGAATAAATAGGTGCTGTGATGAGAGAAGAGAAGAGAACATGAATCAGCTTCAGTACTCAAAGGAGAGGGGGATACAGGGGCTGTGTTTGCTTGGAGCACATGGCAGCACCGCACAGTAGCTCCTGACAAAAAATGAACGATAATTCCACCACCAATGTTTGCAGAGAAACAAAGGCTGTTAGCCTTGGAAAAACTTTCAAGCTCCTGGTCTTTGGTATTTCAAAGAGCAAGTAGAAAGAATCTCAGCTTAATATTTCAACCTTTACCCTCCTGATATTTATGACTGACTCAAAAGATAATGGTTTTTCCACCATAAGCACACCCGTGTTCTTTCCAGAGGTTAAAAATCCAGGTAACCATCCAGACTGACCCTGCTCAGCTTTCAGATGCTGAGAAGAGCCTTGCTTGCAAAAGTACAGCTTCTTTCCTTTTAAATAAATAAAGGATTAAAGGAAATGGAGCCTTTGTTTTTGACAGCTAAGACACTGCTGAGCCCTTGTGTCACCCCGGACCTGCAGAGGAGCCTTAAAGGAGCTTAAAGGAGAATTATGAAACAACCTCTCACAAAGCAAAGTCATCGGCTCACCTCAGCTCTGTAGGGCAAGGACCAAAACTGCTTAAGGACCTACAAAATTCCACCTGAGTCCAACATTTAGTTGCTGTGGAGCCTGTCAGAGCACATATCCTATGTTGCCTAACCCCCTGGATTTCAGAAGCACAGCTGACACTGATGGTTCCAGCAGCAGACACGAACAGCCCTGGAGGCCGGCACTGCGGAGCTGAGCTTCTCTTTGCTCCAGCAGGACTCTGGCTGAGCTGCTCACCTCTAGCACCCATTAGCAGCTCAGCCTATAGATCCAACATTGCCAAAATTAGACCTCCAGGACAGGCTAGTACGTAAATGTGTATTTTTACAGAGCCCTGAGCGTAAGGAATCCACTAGGGGAGCAGCACAGGTTTTTTCAAGTCCCCACAGTGCAAGAGGCAGACCCAAGGCTTGCTTGCATCAGAAGAAACCCCAAAACTCTGTGTCATGGGGTGCTTGTGCTCCAGAGAGACAACCACAGCACATTTAACCATTTTCCTTGCCTCTAACACACCTCTCACCTCTCCATCTCCTGCTGGCTGGATTTTTCTCTCAGTTTTCTAGTGCTAATCCTTTGCCTGAGCAGGTTTTTGTCCTCAGAGTTAAAGGGTAAAAGCAGCTACAAGACTGGGAGCTGAAAATTCCCCTGGCTGAGTGAGCCCTGCTGTGGGCATTTCCCTGTGAGTGGAGTGCCAGTGCCTGGGGTTCCAAACTAAGGGCTGTCAGCTGGGATCATCCATACACTGGAGCTTCACTCAATCCCCTGAGAGCTTTACAGAGTAAAACCAGTAATTTGATAAGAAACCAGAATAAAGTGAGCTATAAATGTCTTCTGCAGCACAAACTGATGCTACATTAGGTTTGTAAAACATCTCATGGGGAAAAGGGGGGTGTTGTAAAATGCATAACCTTAAAATCTCTCATAGTTAATTTTTGAGTTTGGTTTTTTTTCCTTTTAAATTATGTTTATCAATCATACAAGATTCCAGGGGGTAACAACAATGAATAATCCACTCAAAATTAATTCTGCACATTGGTTCTACAGTTTTGAAGGTAATAAGTCATCAATCACCAGCACAGGACCACAACATCTATTTCATGCACGAAGCAGCACTTTATCATGGTAAATTTAGCTGTGTCTCATTAAACTGACTGCAGTCTCTGGCCAGCCAGTAAAACCTGAATAGGTTTTCACATTATATTCCTCAGAGCTCAAAATAAATCACAAAGTTTCGGGCTCATGCATCTATGTGATCTTTAGAAAATGAATTAACCATTGCCACTACTGAACAGCATGGAGTTAGTCCGAGCAGCAAAATTTCAGGGAGAATCTTTCCTCAGCCTACATGGCTCCATTACAATCATATTAGACATTTAAAAGCTAATTTAGTCTCCATGCAGTGAAGAAGATTTTTTTTTGTTGTTTATTTGTGGTGATTTTTGTTTGGGTTGGGGCTTTTTGGAGTGTCAGTGAATTAGTCAGTACCAAGAGAAAAGCACAGTCACAGGCAAACGAGGTGCCACATCCCACTCCTCCAGAAATCAATGGCAATATTCCTGCAAGAGGATCTAACTGCATATGATCAATTTCTCATTCAAATTCATTTCTTATTGCCACTAAAAATGAAATTAAAGCCAAATCCTTCTGTCTCTTCTCCCTGTAGTTTACTGGCCACACTTTTTCACCTCTGTTAATGCTCAAAAAAGATGTTCTACATGTGGCCAACTGTGCCAAGGGTTTATTCCAACCCCACCTGTTTCCCTCACTGCATTCCCACTGATTTTTCATTCTCCAGTTACGGTGGGAAGCAAAGATTTAAGGAAGGTGTTGACTATTAAACACGAAACATATGTTTCCGTGAAAATAAAATCAAGATAATGATTGTGTGAATGGTTCTTTGCAGCAAGATAAATGTCCTCTCTCCCTCTGACATTCCATTTTTCATCAAAATGGGGTTGAACAGGCTGGGAACTCTGCTTTGGAACTACTCCTGTGATCTGCCAACTTACAGCACCCCAAGTGTTGAAAGGTCAGTTGTTGCTCCTGGCAATCCTAATTCTTATTCCTGCTTCAAGGACTCCGCTCTTGGCAGGAAAACAGGCTCAACAATCCTAGTTGAGTTTCCTTGATTTTACTTCAAATCTCTCTCCTGCATGTGTAAGAAATAACCTAGGCTGTGAGTGTATATGGATTTTTCTTTTTTGCATCTTTATTGAAGGGCGTGATTGAAAAAGCATACATTGCTCTTTTCATTCAAGATATTTAAACACCAGAACATCTCATGTTAAGATACAATCAATAAATTATTTACCCTCAAGATTCTGGGCTTACCATTGCACCACGTTTGCTCCTGTGATGCCCACAGGAGTAATTGCAACACAGCAGAACTTCATCCAAATGTTCCACAATCTTGTGCTTCACCTTCTCCACAATTAACCCACCATCATGTTTCTCCATCTAGTTCCATTTTTCCAGTGAAATGCTTTAAGAAATCCCTTGGCTTAAGAGAAAAAGCTCCAAAGCACACCCAAGATCACACAGTAGTTCTGATTTCTAATTATCAGTGACTAAAATCTGCATTTCCCCAAGGAGAAGAGCCATCATCCTACCAATATCTCTTTAGCAAACACTGCTGGCCCTCACCTGTCACCAGAGTGATGTCAAAAGGAAACAGGCAAAACCCAACTCCAATCTCCAGAAATGCAATCACAGATTGTCACATAGCCCAAGTTCAAGTCACACACAACTCTTCTTTGAAGCACAAAGCAGAGCCTGGTGCCCAGCAAAGATGGCTCCCAGACTTCCATAATACTAATTTGTGGCAGAGAGCAGGAATGATTTCCTCAATACAGTAATGGATTGGCAACACATGTATTAATTCTATTTTCTCCCTTATTGTGGCATCTCAAAGAGACTGTACATTTGAATATTGAGTTTATTTGTACAGCTACAGAACAAGTTCTATGTCACCCTCAGTACAACTTCCTGCACTGACCTGTCCCTTGGATACAGACTTGGAATTTCCCACCAAGAGCTTCACATCCAACCTGGAAGCTTGTACAGGAGCATGGAGGGAATGGGGTGTGGTGACTGTGAATGAATGTAGCCCATAACTATATATTTCCCTAAAAAGCACATATTACCTTACAGTGAAATTGGAAATATAAAAACCCTCCCTGATAAACATTTTGACTCTTCACAAACACCCTGGCAGTCGGATGGATGGATGGCTGGCAGGTAGTTCCCAGGCAACTGCATGTGATCACTTTCTGTTTTCACACCAGAAAGGCAATTTCACATTAGCCTATGCAATTAAAATCTAACCTATTTCTTTTCTGAGTAACCTTCCAGGAAAGCTTTCTACCCTACAGTACCTTTGATTCATGTTAAATTTATCAGAATTACCATTTAGATAAAACTGAGAGATTAAAGGTACTTCAGGCTATAGTTAGAAATTGTCTTAAGGCTAAAACGAAGCATTACAAATTATTCAATAAAGCTTTCAAACCATCTACCTTTTTAAGGCTATTTTGCTAAGTTCCTTGACAACAAAAGAAAAAACCCCTTAAAACTCATGTTGGACCAGAAATTTGTAGTCTAACATGTTAGTTATGAGGGGCCTTCTACCTGTGTAACATAGGATTAAATTATTACTGAGCAATTCATGGCAGCCTTAGTCACTGAAGTTAATTCACTGCTTTTACTTTAATTAATCTGATCCCATAATAGGTGTACAGATGGATAGTCCTATTTGTGCAGCTGAGTGAGCATTTTCTAGCTGAATTAATATGAGACAAGTAGTCCCCTAAATGAGCTGCTACCCTGTATGGCCACATATCAAATGAACCATCAGATTCTTACGGATTCACTTCACCTGGAATCTTTTTCCAAGCCCCAAAGCGTAGGCACCTGTAGGAACTTCTTAGTGCCATAAACTTCAAACAGCTGCTAGGCAGGGACTAACAAGGGGAGCCAGGAGGAATTCCTAGAACCTTGTTTCACTCTGAATAATAAATCACCCACTATCAAAAATAAATCAAGGAAAAGAACTAGAACTGTGGGTTTTAATCTCATAATAGACTTTGAGTTGGTTTTCCAATGTAATTGCTTTTGTAACCGGCAATAATAATCAAAGGACTCATAGTAACGACTTGCACAAATCGTTAAGATTAATTTAGTAAAAGTGGATAGAAAAACAATATTTTGCTTTCTCCTTTTTTAATAGGAAAGCTCAGATTCAGCAGCAGAGTTCAACTAACACAGACTATTGACTGATACTGTGGCAGCAGTCATTTGAAAAATTAAACACTCCGTAATGAAAGATTTCTGCCTTCCAGCACACGGGGTGTTAGAGAACTCTGGTAGAGGAGGAGAGGCCACGCAAAAAGAAATTCACTTTTGTAGACAATCAGCTGCCAGGACTGCCAAAGCTCTATTTCCACTCATGAGGAAAGACTGGCAGCAGCTCCTCCAAGTGCTCAAGACACCAAAAGCCACGGGGAGCTCAGAGATGCTACAGAAATACAAATCCTGAGCAGCCCCTGGGAGCTGGTGAGGACCAGCAGCACCACAATAGTCACTCCACCATGGCTGGCACTGTGATCAATGTCCTGTTTTCCACCTGCCAGAAGAATAAGGTGGCCAGGACACCAAACTCATACCTGTGACTGACTGAAAAACTACAGTTGTTTAAACTGTAAACAAAAACCTTCAGTTCTAGTCAGCACTCACAAACAAGTGACATATTAGTGATCATTACCTACAGGTTTTCCTACTATTTCAAACTTTGAAATGCTGGAGCTCTGGTTATCCTGTAATCTAATTCTGCTCTCCCATACCTTCATTTTTGGGACTGTTCAAAAACAGGGCAAATTCAACACAATCCAACTTTGAGTAACTGGATTATGACATTTTCTCTTGCCCAGAGTCCTTCGAACATTTTTGCTTTTTCAGTCTTTCACTTTACAACCTATGCACTCTTAGGTATAACTCTGAATCTGTCTGACCTCATCCACTTTCTTCTTCTCAAAAAACCCTCTCAGAAACTATTTTCTGAGCAACTCCATTGTCTGCACGCAGCAGGGTGCGACTCCAAACCTCCAGCATCAAACACAGCCTGCTCTCATTACAGCTACAAAAGCTACCTCCACATCTGAGTGATGTTTCCCTAGAGATGGCAATCAGTCCTGAGCCCAGTTGCAGGAGAAAGGAGATCCTGTTCAGTCCATCCTTCTCCTGCTTTCCGCTTCCAGCAATTGTGCGTTTGCTGCTCCATCTGTGATCCCGTAGGGGGAGGGTGCTCTGCCCCCCAGGCATGACTGGGCCAGCTTCTCCTCTCCTGGAGACTGGAGATGCTTCATCCCTGCAGCATCTTCCAAGGTACCTGGCTTGTGAAGAGCTCCAGCCTTGACTCAGCATGTCCAAGGCAGCAGAGAGGGAGCCTGGCACACTGCCCCTGGAATGCATTTCCCACTGCTGTGTAAGCAGGGTTTTAGATCTGCATCATTCTCAAGATATGTATCTTTATACATTTCTAAATACGTTTATTTAACAGGCCAATTAGCCTCTCACTAATCATCTCTCATGCTGGGTAAGAGTCTAGCAATGTAGACAAAAATATACAGAATATTCCTGTTATTCCACTCCTCTGACTTTCCTGGCTATGCCACACTCAGGAATATTTCCAGTCTCCCTTCATTGTATATGGATGAATGTGCTGCTGGTTTACATTTTTTAATGCACGCTCCTGACTCAAGCTTCCCATGGCTCAGGCAGAAGGAACACCATCACTTGGGAAGCATGTTCACCAGACTGAACACAAACAGAGACATAACCTGCTCCCATGTGAGGATTCTGGACACTGTACTAGAGCGTTCCATGTTTATTGACTGCCAGTGATAGCCCAAGATTTCAACTTAAAAGTAAAATTACTGCTTTGACCCTTTCAAAATACCTGGGATGTGTTTTGATTAACTGTTTTATTTTCTTTATACTATTATCACTATTTCTTACTACTGTCTTTGAATTTCTAACTACTTACTCATTTTTCTTATTCAGGGTTCAGAGTCTAATTTCTTGACCCACACCCATTAAAAGTTTGCAATTATAAGAAATCATAATCCCATTAAGAAGCTATAAAACCAGTTAAATACAGTAGGAATGTTTTTACAGGAGAAAATGATATGGCTCTGCAGAAAATTTTACAAGCAAAGATATTTAGACAAGTGCTACCTCAGAAGTAGCACCATATGTTCCTGTACTTCAGCATGAAAGACAAAATGTCTGCAAAATGAAAAGCAATGATTTTTTTCCAAAAGTTACTGCCACGAGAATTTAAAAATATACACTTACTTCAAGTACCAAATAATCAGAGCAACCGAATTAGGAAGGAGATAATTAAAAGACTAACAGGTTGCTAATTCATGCTCAGGACACACAACATGGTGTTTGCTCAGGTTTGTAATTAAGATGAAAATAGTAGCAGTACTAATGTCTCTTTAATCTCTGCCCAGGTCTGAAACATTAGACTGCACTCAGAGCACATTTCGGCTGAGAAGGGCCATTAAGGACTGGCTGCCTGGAATGGCAGGAAGCTGCTGTAATTGCAGCTCCCAAGCAGGATTGTTGCTGCAGTCAGTCCTGTCAGCGCATCTCCCTGGCCGGGAATGCCTGGGCTGTCATCCCGGCATGTCAAATCCCGGCTCCTCACGGGGTGCACAGCACTGGGGAGGGGAGCGCTGGAGCCGGCACCGAACCCTGAGCGGGGCCATTCACAAACCCTTCTCGAACTGACCCTGCTGCAGTGACTTTGCACAGGAAAGCTCCAGCTTTTGGCAGGCAAAGAGAACCTTTCCCCAGCGTTCCCTTGAACACAGCCCCGGCTTCACAGGACTTTAAACAAAGATTTCAGCCCACAGAGTTTGACAGTGAGCAGTAGCCACCTACCTGCTAGAGCGGAGTCTGCTGGCACCCAGCCAGAACAGCTCCAAATCCCGAGTTCCTCCCTTCCACATCTGCCAAGTCACAGATGTTCAGCCTGAGCCTCGCCACGGAGATTTATATCTGCTAAGCACCACTTCCCCCCCTCCTTGGCACAGTCACAACATGCCACAGTGTTGATGGATGCTGAGGGCCAGATGACCATCTTGCCAAAATACTGTGTTCTCTCTTTTTAAGCTCAAGAATGTTCATTTTCAAATTTTATTCTGATGGAAGATGAATACTCCTTTGGATTGTACCAGTTAGCAGCCTGAAATCCGCGGCAGAGAGCTGACCATGCCTCTGTTTGGTACCAGCATTTTCATTTCCCCAATCAAGACAACTACAGCTACACAACTGCTCTGCAACAGTAAAAACAGGCCAGACACAGGACAGAAAACCGAGCTTCCTCTAGTAAAGCTATCACAGCCCTTCGGGTGTGGATCCATCGTAAATCACTTTGTGTGCCAGGACACCTTTAAGCAGCCCTAGAAGCGCAAAAGGTACATTAACAGCTTCTAATTGGACTGCTGCACACACAAAAGAGAATTAAAAATAGCTTTGTTTCCCACTAGCCCAATTCAGGAAATTCAGGAAGGAAGGAAACATTGCCTTAAAAGTTGATTTTGAAAGGAAACACATTGAAAATCTTTATCTCGACCTGATTGTTCATAAAGGTGTTTTCTAGGCATGTGAGTGACTTCAGCCCCAGTTTTTACACCATGCTGAAAACAGACTAAGAATAAAGCTGTTAGAAAACTGGCATGATGCATTGGAATAATCAGCAACAAAACCTCAGGAAACCTGCATTAGTTGGTGGCTGTTTAATCCTGTCTTGTCTTTTGTTTAGCTCATGGTTCTTAATACACAGGTGACAATGACAATATTTGTGTGCTTGGTAAATTGTTTCCAGAAGTATTGGTAAGAGCTGCAAGTGATCCCAGGCACTACTGACAAGTGTAAGCACTTGCTCAGGGTAACAGCACACCCACAGCTCTTCATACACATCAAGGTCTCACCTTTATAAAGACATTTTTCCTGACTGGGCTGCCACCAGGGGACCGTTCACACACGCAAATCGATGTTCCACACATCGATGCTATCCCCAGCCCACACATACAGGAGCACTCCAGGGCCAGAACTCCGTGAGTTAATCCAGCCAAGCTCTCTGGGCAGAGCTGCTTTCTCTCCTCAGTCACACCAGACTGGTGCCAAACCCTCTGTAGGCTCAAATTCCAGCATCACAAGTTGGAGTGAGGACAGGACTTTCCAATGGTTTTCCACAACAAGCAAGGGAGCAAAGAAAAACAGCAATGTCCTCCTCTCCCCTGGGTACCACAGTCCCACCTCTGGAGTCACAGACTTGCTCTGGACCTTTCAGAAACTCACAGGACACCACAGAACTCAAAGTTTCTAGAACACAAACCAGAGCAGAAGATTTTGGGCCTGAAAAGGACAGACATACTGCAAAAGCTATTTCCAGGAGAGGCATAAATGTTGTTAATCTGTTGTTAATCATCTCATAAATGACCAATATGTTACAGATTTTCAGTCTTTCCCTGTGATGATGAATTTAGCACATAACACCAAGGTTGTGGGTTCAATCTCCATACAGGCCATTTACTAAAGGGTTGGACTCAATGATCTTTATGGGTCCCTTCCAACTCTGAACAAGCTGTGAATCTGTGAAAATAGATGTCACTGAACATTTATTTTGCTGGCTTTCAGATCTCACGTGTACTTGGGTTTGGGCTTTTCAGCATTTGGCGTTGTGTTCAGAGGGAGAAGTTTTCTGCACAACACATACACATGTTCACAAAACCAGAACAAAACAGGATGTAAGGTCTGATTACCCCCATGTCTGATGAGCTCTTCCCAAAATCCCACAACTCCACACAGTCGGCCTCTAGCCCAGCTGTTTGGTTTGCTATCAGGACACACCTTCCATGGTGTGGAGAATAAACACAGATGGAGCTGAACATGGACAGATCCACAGATGACAAGCCAGCATCGTGCCAAGCTGAGGTCTACAATCTCATCCACCCCTGGTACTCCACAGATCTGAGCTGACTCAAGCTCTTAGTTTGAAGTTGAATCCTGAATTTAGATTGCTGAAGGGATGGTGCTCAGAAAGAGAACTGTACCTGCAATCTGTAGGGCAAAGAGCCACTTCTGATTTACACCATTAAAACAGAGAAATCTGTGTTAGCTGAAATTCATCCCTACGTTTGCAACAGATGTCTCTGGGTGTGGCCAAACTGAGACTGAGCTCTGCTGATGACACTTCTAGAGCAGTGAAGAAACTCCCCCAAAGAACCCTTCCCACGGTGTTTCCACAGATATGATGGGACACAAATTTGGCACTTGGGCCTCACATCAGTAGTTCCATGAGCTGAGATGCAAATCAAGCAGCTGGTTCAGGCAGCAGCCAACTCTCCTGACACCTGATGGGCAAAGCCACAGACCAGCAAGCCTCAGTGTTTGGCATGAAAATGCTCCTAGTTCCCTGGGGAACAGCATTTCCTAATAAACAAAATGCAAACACTACTTGGATTTCTCTCATTCCAGGGAGTAAAAACTTACTAGTAACTTTTATCTTTCACAACAGATTCTTTCTCAAGATTTTCCAGAGCCTCTTTGCTTCCTGTGCATCATGATGTGTTTCTGAGCAGCACTGCACAAACAAATAAATCAAAATCTAACAAAACTGGGGAGTTATTAAAAGCACTTACATGTCAAATTTGAGAACAAACATCACCTGACTATCTTCGCAGTGAAAATCCAGTTTCCCCTGCAACAAGGACAAGGAATATCCAAAAATCTTACATTAGGTTTAAGTGACATGCAGGATTGGTATCCAACATCGACTGACTGAAAAATACATGTGCAAAGTGCAGCTCTACTAAAGCACAAAGCAGATACAGCTAAGGTTGCTACATTTAAACTATAGATCTTTTCAGTGATAAATTCAACAGTATTTTGCTCTCAACAGCAATAGAAATTGTTTCTCATTTAAACATTCTTTACCAATCCTTCAAATATCCGTTTTCCAAAGCAACACTGGAATCAACTTGTGGGTTTTTTTACTTAAAAAAAAAATAAAATAAAAACACATGAAACAGGAAAGGTGGAATAGAATATGTTGCCCAGGAAACTGACTCCTGTGCCTGAAGGACACATTTCCAGGAGGCAGTTGATAAGTAAATGCATTTTAATTTGCATTGCTGTAGAGTTATCATGAAAGTGGGTCATGCAAGTCCTTTCGTGCTTCATCTCCTTTTGGAGTTCCCCAGCCAGGGATTCCATGGATGCAACTGGATGCATTTGCAGTATTTGTGACCAATATATGGAGTGAACTCATTCTGGACAAATACAGGATGATGGAGTGACTTGACAGCATAAAACCTGGGATCCACGCTTCCAAGACAGTCTGACCAGTCATTTCCATGCTGTTGGCTAATCCAGCAATTCAAGCTGAATGTAACATTCCAGTATACTCAAAAGTTAAAAAAAACCTTCCCATTTGATTACGTTCATGGAGAAGCTAAAATACGTAAATGTCAATACCCTCACGCTGAAATTAGGATTTTTTAAAATAAAA
This sequence comes from Acrocephalus scirpaceus scirpaceus, assembly GCA_910950805.1. Classification (NCBI taxonomy): domain Eukaryota; kingdom Metazoa; phylum Chordata; class Aves; order Passeriformes; family Sylviidae; genus Acrocephalus; species Acrocephalus scirpaceus. The sequence continues at coordinate 10,026,256 of OU383775.1, forward strand.
AATCACAATCATTTGCCCTCATAGTACTCCAAAATATTTGCATGTGCTATGGTTTTAAGTGGTCACAATGTCGCATTTAGCAATAGGATAGGGGAGTAGGCCAGGCATCAAGTCCCAAAACCAGGAATGAATGTATGAAAATTCTTAGCACCTGTACCTGGAGGAGACATAGATTTGGTATCTTCTGCTGTTCAGTTAACTCTGAAGAGCCTTTGGTCTCGGTGGCTGGAGAGCTGGTTAAGAAAAAAATCACTGCTGGAATACTTTCTTGTCATGTTTTCTTTATGGACTTACTGACACTGCAAAAACCTAAAATTCAAAATTTAACTTCAGGTTACATAAATTTCTAAAATGGGCCCAAGTAAACAAGATGAATGACAGTGACAGACAAGTGACTTCATTCAGAGCATTGCATGAGCAGGGATATCTAAGCATCTTGTTCTGTCTGGGTATCCCATTTCAGTGCAAGTCAGGTGCCAACAAGGAGTGCTCAAATCCTTGGAAGGATCTTAGTCAATTTGCAGGTTCTGACTCACAACATTCATGTATTTGTGCTTGATATATTCATCTGCCTCCAGTGGAATGTTCTTTTTGTTTCTCATAATCCAACACTATTTTTAGAAGCTCATCTTAATGTCCTCAGCAATGTTTGCAGACCACAAAAGTAATAAGATGGATTTTGAACATCATTAAAGTTTGTTCACTCTAAACCAAAAACAGACTCGGGAGCCAGGAGGGGATGTGGGTCAGGAATCAATGCTTGTCTCCAGACTTATCTGCACTTGGCCTAGGTGGGAGCTTATCACAAAGTGATGAATCAGCTTTGTACCCTTTGTAGAATGCACTGATATTTTTCTTTGAATCCAAGTCACAGGTACAGGCTCCACAGTTGATCATGGCAAATTTTCACAGCTCGCAGGAGCTTAAAAAGATGCAGTGAAAGAAATCTAGTGAGTTCCGAGGTCAAACATTTGAAGGAGCTATCTCTCTACTGATCACATTAGAGATGTCTAATATTACAGGCATAAAGGCTCTGGAATAATTTGTGTGATCTTGAGGGAGTACCAAAACGGAGACCTTTAGGAGACATTCCATATTGTTGGTTACCACATGGCTCACTGGGCTTTTCAGCTATGACACATCTTTTACTCTTGACAGTGCTTGAACACTGTTGTTTCACTGGTCCAAATAACCACTTAATTTATTATATGAACTTCTACAAACCAGTTAAGTTCACATGAATCATGCAAATAAAAAAATAAAGAGTAGAAAAAGCACATTTTTGCTGAACTACACAGGTCCAGAGCTGCTGGCTTCTTCACTCCCCATGAATGTTACAGAAACAATGCAAATATGTCTGAAATTTTATAGCAGAAATGACGAGTAGAACTAAGACTATTTGTTATTCACAGCCTTCACAGAACTGTTCATCTTTTAAGACAGCCTAGCTCAAGATAGCAGCTTTCCCATTCACAATCAATAAATTTGCACACACTTCCATGCTGCATACCAAATGCTCATGGACACAGATCACAATCCTGACCCTCCTCTGTGTGTCTTGCAGAATTAAAAGCACTGAAAAAATAAACTTACAAGCCCACTAAATATGCACAGAGTAATATCATTACTGGGGTTTTTTTAAGACAACTTTAGTTTATGCTCTTCACCCCCCATTGTATAACTCATTCCCTCTCAGACAGATTATTGTACTGCTTTCTGCATTAAGCATAATTCAAAGCTGTGTTCCAGTCTTAGCTGATTCTTTTCAGAGACCACCCTTCAACCAGTGAAGAAGCACAGGCAGACAAGATTTACATCAAGATCATGACTTGAAGATAATTCTCATTGCTTCCTCAGTAACTATATATCTCTGGACATGACAAAATGACCCAAGATAAGCTGTACTTCAGCTTACTAATTAAGACATAACTTACTAGCACAGAAGCCAATGAATTTTCACTGCCAGAGTCATTTTCTTATGTACACAAGGCTTTATTATACCTCATTAAATACCCTGTAATTTGGAATGCCTTGCTGTCCCTTACTCCTGTCAATGTCCCTGCACTTTGTGTGTGCGGCAGTACAAAATCTGAACCCCACACTACACTGCCTGCCAGGCTCTTCCTTAACTCTTAACCCAGCTCCAACCCCTGCACAGCCTGCACAACTCTCCATTGTTAAGTTCATAATAAAATTTTAAAATTAAAAAAAAACCCCATTAATAGGTGAACAGAAGAGACAGGACATTCTGACTGGCACACTACAAGGCTGAATGTCTTAAACAAGCAGCACTCACCAAAACTTATTGTAATATACTGACCCCATTGCAAGGGCCATAGTTCAGAGAAATTTACAATTTAATCACTAATATTTCTAAACCCATATTTTACTGTTCTAAACTCACCACACTAACTCTTAAAAGCTGTGCAAAGAACTGATACACGAGGTCCTGAGCTCAGGTTAAAGGTACTCTCTCAATGCAAGGACTCAGACAAGGCTTTAATGTGAGGATTTGCCATTCTGGCACTAAGAAAAAGAACATAGCACATAAATGTGCCCACTTATTTCAGGCAGACAACACCAACTACCGTGCAAACTCCTGATAAGCTCTCTGAGGTAAAGGCAAGTGGCTCACACCTTGACCCAATCACCATTGAAAAGAAATGCTTCTCTACAGTTTCCTGTCCACACCAAAACAAACTCACTACTCAGAAAATACATTATTTCTCAAAAATGCCTAATGAAATAAAGAAAACAGACGAAAGATCAGTATGCCAGCTCCATCCCAGGGGTACCGGTACGACAGTCAGGGGGTGGGAGCAGGCGCTGACTTGCAGGGTGTTAGTGGGGACCGCCGCTGTGATTTATCAGCAGCCCTTCCCTTCTGGACCTCCGGGGGCAAGTGTTAGCCAAGTTCCAACAGACATTCCAAACATGAGAGATGGCCACTCGTCTCCAGCTACGGAGCCAGCTCGGCTCCTCCTCTCCATCTCGGTTAAACGCCCCGGAGACGTGCACTGCTCACGGGGCTTTGCTGTAGAAACTGCGGGACCCGTTCCCAAATCCCTGGCAGCACCGAGTCCCTCCTACCTCATTAATACTCCTCTCATGGTCTAAAAGGGACCTTGCTCCCAGAGAGACGAGGCACACTGGAGATGGCTTAAAGGTAATGTCTCTATTCCTTCCTTACTCTGCCTCTCGCTTCCATCGAAGACCGGCTGAACTAGCATTAAGGCCTAACTGTAAAAGAGAGTCGCCTGTGTAGCGGGATATGCAGCCTCAGGGAGAAAAGAAAAGATACAAAACTTGGAAGTAGTGACTTCCCAGAAGGTGCTGGGGCGTTCTCAGTCTTGCAGTAGGAGGGGCTGTGCAGCTGAGTCCCACCGAAGCCAGCAGTGCCACAGCACCAAAGAGCAAACCCTGCCCCCAGCACCTGTCACCTGGATCAGCCTCTGACCCGCGCAGGAATCTGCTGAACGTCCAGACGACCATGTGAAACCAGGCCATTTTCCACAGGGAGAGGCATCACTCTGCCCTTAACATATCAAGAGTTTTGCTGGAAAAACTAAAACATTCAAATCAAAAGGAGTTTTGTCAGTGATGGTAAGGACATTGTAAATGTCCTTAAATGTAATCCTTAAATGACACTGAATTGTAAACCTCCCCCAGAAGTCCTACAACATGGGTTTCTAGTAGGCTCATTGTTTTGATACTAAAAAATACATTTGCAACATGATAAATCACTCCACAAAAAAACGAGTTGGGTAATAAATGCAGCGTGCTGTAGTCACATCCATATTCATATCTCATGCCCCAGTTCTCTTACACTGTATGTAACAGCTAGAACCAATTTACAAGTCTGACATCAAACCTACAGAGTTCAATTGAAAGACTCTGATTGAGAAAGCTTCAGAGCTCCACACTTCAAAATTAAATACCTGAAATAAACATGACGTCACTTCGTACTGTCAAGGAAAAGTTCTACTGATCCTTGTAGCCTTTGGTTACACCCAGAAAAGTAAGAAATGCTGCCTCAGGCTCCCAGATGTGCAGTTGTAGGTGCCACCAGGACAGGTCAAATCACACAGAGTGCTGTGCAGTGCCATTAATGACAGGCAGATTATTTGCATTTAACTTTAAGAAACATAACTTGTAAGGAAACATACATGGAAACATGACATCACCACACTCTTCGGCCAGCAAAGGGGATCTGTTTGCACAGAGAGGGTATCAGTTAACTCAGTAACATTGTGCATTTTTTCTCTTTGGAGTCACACTGCAGTTTCCCCTTTTTATTCAGTGCAGTATTTTCTAATTTAATTTTCCTTCCCACAAGTGCATTTATAAGAGAAAGTGTCCAAAATTTATGCTGAGTCTCTGTTTAGCCTCTGAACACCTTTGCTCAAGGAGAGGTGATGCTGCATTTGTTCTGTAAGAGCCCTCACACCTCCAGCAGTACAGGAGGTGTTAGTCAGCAGTTTGGCCTCTCTTCATTAATAACCTCAGCAGGAAGCAAGAAGCACACATGAAAGCCTTTGTATACCTTCCTTTCACACAAAAGTCAAAGCTCAGAGTAAAACAAAGGACTTCTTAAAATAGAAAGTTGAAAATAAATCACTTAGATTAAAAAACCAACACTTAGACTTCAAATGCTGAAAGCAGATCAATTTATAGAGGCACTTACACCCCAGATGTCTGTGTCAGAGCTAAACTGTCACATATTCTTCTAGGGTGCGTTAATGTTCTCTTCTCAAAATGATTTTAATGCTGGTATTTTCTCATCTAATTTCAGCAATCTTTCTATCCCAAATACCTTTGTTCTCATTACCTAGAACATTTAGGTGTAATTACAGCAAAAGATTGTTATGTTTTGTTTGGTTATAACCTCTAGAATTAAATACATGTGTTTTCAATTAACAGGCACCAAGCCAAATTTAGTTCTCCCATCCATTTTCTATCATTCCAAAGGCTAAGGACACTCATTTGAGAAAAATATGTAGGAGAACTGTGAAGTAGAGGGTTTTTTTAAACCCTTATAAATCTTATAAATGAAAGCTGACATGTCATACAAGAAAAAATACCAAGATCAAACCCTTGAGCATAGAGGATGAGAAGAATTATGAAAGGAAACGTTATCACCTCATCCTTTATTCCTTCAGCTGTGCCTGTGAGCGAGAGGCTGAGGTAACTTCCCGCATAGCTTAAAACATGCATGAAGGCCAATGATTAATGCATAAACACATCCTGCAAAGCAGCTCCAGCTGCACATCACATTTCTGATGGCATTGTAATATTGTACTGCAACTACTCTGACTGCAGCTCCAGTCTGTCAGGAAGCTGCAAACTCTCGGATCCATCCCACATGTCTACCTACAGCCCCCGTTCTGGGAGAGGTAACACCACCCTGAGGAATCCACTGCTTCCCTGTGGTCACCAGGTGCTGACAGGACCACAAATCCAGGTAAATGGGAGCTGCTAGAAGCTCCCATTTCTCCAGGAATAGCCAGGCTGTTCACAAACACACTTCCAAATTAGGAACACTAGGTTCAGGTAGAGAGTACAGCACTTTTGGAATGAGGTTTGACGTGCAGAGTGACTTCTCCTCTCAGACATGATTCAGAGTCCAGTTCTGACCAAGGAAGATGGGACAGGCTTGTACTGACTCTGGAAAATTCTGACTGTGTAGTTAAAATATTTTATTTTACTCCTTTAAATTTCAAAACATATTTGTCTCTGCATTTATCATTTAGGGTCACCAACATGTCACTCTTGCTGCTCACGTGACAGTCTACAAGAACTACAATAAGTTTAGAAGTGCCCTGCAAACTCATGACAGAGATGCACAAACATCTGCTGGCTAGAGATACTCCAAATTTGAAAACCAACTGGATTCCACCAATGTGATATGTTTACTGCATGACTTTGGGATCACAATCAAAATATTGCCATTTTGTTCTGCTCATGGGAGTTTAGGGCCAAGCTTCCAGGCCATTTCCTAACTCCCATTGGCACAATTTCAGCATTCCTTACTACAAGATCAGGATTTTTATCACCTACACTCAGCTGGCAGGGTCAGGCACACACAGAATTAAGATTTACACATTATTTTCACAACAATAACAAATTATAATGACCAGCACTTCTACCACTTCCATATTAACTGTTCCCCACAACTTTACAGTAGCTGACAAATTCAAAACACAAAACACCCAGAAGAATTCAGCCTTGCTGTGAAGACCAAGTATTTCCCTGAACTTTAATGCCTTTCCCTCACCAAGGAGCTGTCAAGAGTCTTGCCAAGTTTGATCAAGGTCAGACAGATGTCAGATTTAAACCTCAAGCTTGCGTCAAATTCCATAAATATGAAAGAAGAGAAGTTTGACAACTTTCTGGTGAGAGAAGTTGTCAAACCAAAGAGGACTTCTCTGTAAAAGTGATTATATAAAGCACAGGGCAGGCAAAGCTCTGATTAAAGTCAATAAAGAGCCTCCCAAAGCACCAGCTGCCCTCTTCAGCACCTTGTGGCCTGAGTCCAATCTTTTGACAGCTGAAATACGCTGCACAAAGGATGCCAGTCAACTCAGGAATAACATAACTGCTTTCACTGCACTGTTAGGAATATGGTTCTTAACAAGGCTACTTGGGGAAAAACAAACAACCAAACAGAAAGCCTACAGTGCTGGCAGCAGAAAAGCCAGATCTTCCTTCTCCTGTGAGTGAGTTTTAAAAATACATACTTAAAAGCTTGGATCACCTTCCTACATAAACTATGGTGGATCGAACATCATGGGTGCAAGAAACAAGTCATTTTTAGTAAGTCTGGTTCCATACTTTGTGCTACTTACAGAAGGTCAATAGTAAACACAAAGAACTAAATGGAGAAAGAGACAGCATTTAATGGAAATTGTGTAAGACCAATTTTAATAACTTCTGTATTACACATGTTCTCATATTTGTCACACACTCATTAATCATTTTAAAGCCTTTAAAAAGAGGAGTCTCTACACTTACCATGTTGGGGTTGGTCAGCCCTGTCAAAAATACATACTTCACTGAACACAATGTGGATTTGCCCCTGGAGAGGGGTTAACTGAAGGCATTGTGCAAGTTAATCCCAACAGGTAACCGGGCCAGAGTGACAAGGGCTGAGGACAGCACCCATCTCACAAGCACATCCAACAAGTAGTCACTTCCACTGATGCCAACACAGCTTCACACAGCTGCTTATGAAGTGGAACCACATGAACTCCATCCAAGACAATTTACTAAGGCAAAATCATCACTTTCTTCAGAGCTTGACTTCAAATCTAAGTGTAAAGGTCTGAGAAAAGGGTTTTCAACTAGGACACTAATTGTCTTCATGAGAACATCTCAAAGCACATGGAAGAAATAAAAGGCAGCAGGCTATAGGAATTCCGCTGAGTCTAAAATGAGTTATTTCTACAGCAGAGTAGGATGTCTGAACTTTGTAGCTTTCAAAACAACAAAATACTTACATTGTGACTCTCCTAAGAAATAATTTATTTCTGTCAGTCAGGATACACAGCTCTTAAAAACTAGGCATGTTTATTGGATACCTTTCTAAAAGGCAGCAACAACAAAAGCAAAGAAACCCATTCTTGATCTTCCTAAATTTTTAATTTGTTATGATTAAAAATATGCAAACTCAAGGCTTTGAAAAGCTTTAGGAGCTATCAGATTCTTTTCTATTGAGCCTACTCTTCATCTGGGGTCTCTTCCAAAGTTTATGGAAAAGGATATAAGAAGCCTTCAATCAATAAACAGAAAATTTTAAAATCTTTAAAGCTACAGAAAAGGCAGATTAGGAAGGTGGAAATGAAATTGGAGACACTCACCTCCACTCTGCTGACTCAGACATAGGCAGGACAAGAAACATAATGCAATTCCTCTCTTATGCAAACACAAATCCACCTAGGGACAAACAGTTGAGATCTACCAACCACAGAGCAGGGTCAAGGCTGAGAGCTTCTCCTTGATACCCTACACCAAAACTCAAAATGCACTTTTCCACTACTTCTTCAATCTACCCCACACCTGCTGGATGGACAAACGTACTCCAGTTAAATCATCTGCTAAAGGACTAATGGTGACACGAGACTCATTGCCTTTCATTTCACATCAAACATCATTCCTGCTGCAGAAATAGCTGGAATAACACTGAAGCTACCCTAGCAATTTTCAAAGTGAGCTTTCGCTCCAAGTATTGACCCACCATTCATTCCGTTGTACAAACTCCTGTGGTGAGGGGACATCTCATCTGTCACTTGTCTCCTGAGGGTACCTTCTCTGCTGCCTCCGCTGAGGTGTTTGAGGTGCTCTGGGCTCCCTCCATAGTGTTGTTTGAGATGCTCCGGGCTCGTACCCCTCACCTTGTGCAGGTGCTCTGTACTTCCACTGGGCGTGTGCTTTTGAAGGTGATCTGGGCTGCCACTGTTGTGCTTTTGATGCTCAGGGCTACCACCAGGCCTCTGCTTTGGAAAGTGTTCAGGGCTACTACTCAAAACGTGCTTTGGGATAGTTTCTGGACTGCTGCTGCTGTGCTTTTGTTGTTCAGGTACTTTGACAATGGTTTTGTGATGCTCAGGGCTCGGCCCTTTCAGGTGATGATCGGGACTGGCAGAACCCCTGGGCTTCTGCAGGTGCTCTGGGCTGATACTCCTGTGTTTCTGATGCTCAGGGCTTCCTTCCCCCCGAGGTTTTTGCAGGTGCTCTGGACTGGTGCTTGGGTGGTGTTTGTGATGGTCTGGGCTGTCTGTGCTGCCCGTGCTGGAAGTGCTGCTGCCATCCCCAACATCTCTGATGTACGCGCTGGTGGCAGTCAGCTGGCACAGGCTGATCTGGCTGTCGATAGAGCTCCGGCTGCCTGCTCCTCCGCTCTTCTCCTCATCCAACAACACACACAACTCCTTCAGCTCCAGGTTCTCCTTAACCACTTCTTCTTGCCTCACTTCCAGCTCTTTCAGCTTCTGCAGGTATAAGGCCACCTCCTTGTGAATGACACTGGCACTGTACCTTCCCAGCCTCTGCCACTCGCGGGACACTCTCTTTCCCTTCTGCCGGTCATCATCCAGGAAGCAGCAAAGGTCCCTCAGCTCCTGGTTATCTTCCTGTAGCTTCTGGTTGATGTCCTTTAAAAGAAAGATTATCATGACAGAGGAGTGTCTAAAAGAGTTGATGTTAAACTGTTATACAGGCCAATGGCTAGCATTGCTGCAAACTCATATTTAAGCACTCCAGTGAGGCATAAATAATTCCATGTGTAGACCTGACACGTTGTAACAGCACCCTGCTTCGAGCAACCAAAGCTGCTGTCCAGCAAAAACTGCCCTTAGCTTGGAGGTAATTTCTAATTTCTGATACAGCAGAAAAGTTTCAGGTGCTTAATTAATTTTCATGCTAAATATCAGAGTAATTTAGCTCCCAAATTGGGCAAAGATTGTAAGTGCTTTTATGATGATCTCACTCCCCTGAGAAATATTCACCTGCGAGTTATTGCTAAATAAAAGTGCAAGGTGCATCAGAAATTGTAATATCTATTAAATAATTAAGTATTAACATTTATACTCCCTATTCCCTAAAGCATAGTCACATATAAAGATGACCATTTTAGAGTTTTTTTTTAAACTGAGGTTTTCTGGATTTTGTTTCTGATTGGCATAAAAAGCCTTGTCAGTCATCACTTGACCAGGATTGCTTCAACCACTCTGAAATGAAATAACCTGCTTAAATAGATTTTTTTCACCCCTAACAAAATCAAGTGCATTATTCTATGCCCTTCCCTAATTTAGGAAGTCTGAAGCAAATGCTCTGAAGTAAAAATGCTCAGGGTATTACTACAGCAGAAAAAACACATTTTCAGTATTTTATCCTTGTAATTTGGACTTGTGACCATATTTATCTCTCTCCCATCATCTACATATTCATTCCTTATAAATGACATTACAACTAGAGATTAGCCACAGTTGTTAAAAAGTCAGTCTTATGGAAATACCATTTCAGCAGTTTCCTAGGAAAAGGAAGCTTTTGTAACTCCACTGGATTTAGGTGCATGAATGCCTGTGTTTGTCCGATTTTTGCCTCAAAACAACTTGCAATTTGAACAACTTCAGCCTTTATTTGACAATAGAGAAAGTCTCAGTGAGGCTTTAGGGTGTCCTTATAAACCTCTGCTAGTGAGAGATGTTTGAAATGATCCCACAGTGGAATAAAAAAGTTGTGGAGGTCCCCAATTCCTCAGTCAGGAAGCAGGAGACACCCATCCAGTGGGTCATTCTTACTCATGGAGCAGTTATTACACACAGGACAAAGGAGGGAGATTTCCAGACACCAACACAGGGCTCAAGAAACCTCCTTCTCCCAGATTCTTTTTGAAAGTTCCAGCTGAGGCATCTGAACAAAAGCCGGAAGTCAAACAAGGCTTCAGAGTTTGGAATTGAGAGAGGAATTTGTGACTCCTTCCTACCCATCCTAAGTGTGTTTGGCCAATTATCTGGAAGATGCAGAAATCCAGATACTTTTGCAGGTAACTGGGAGAAAGATACTATTGTTGCAACTGAACTTACATTTAAAATACAAGCTTCAGTTTTACTCAATACTACCACGGGTGGGTCTTTTTTACCCTCAGACTCCACCAAAGGGACACACATACTCATACTTTGCAGGACACAAAAACTTAGGGGGCAGGAACTGTTTTCCCCCACGAGCTATTTATTTTATGTCACACTATTATCAAAGATATTTTCTCAATAATTCTGTCATTTAAAGTCATTCTACAAATGAAGATCTTTCTTCTAATGCACTTCCCTGGAATAATTCAAAAGCCCCATTGCATCTCTGTCTCTTCTCTCCTTCCCTCCAACCTCATCTCCCTGAAGGAATTTCCTGAAAATTCTCAAAGCAGTAAGCCAGAAAATGTTCTGTAGTCCTGCCTACTCTAAGGTAACTTTCTAGGTCTATGACCCACAAGCAAGGTAACACTCTAAATAGTCACACTTTCTTCCCAGTCCTCAAAACCGGGGAGGAAGCAGTAGGGGCTAAGCTCCTCATCCACCAGGACAGAGAAATTAAGGAGGGAATAAACCAGTACAGACTTGGTCTGCCTCTGACTGCAGCCTGCACAAGCACACAACTGAGAATGGTTTGATCAAAGATGTGTTACCAGATGTCTTTTCGGACAATAAATTAGAGATTGGTTCTGATCATCCCAAACCTGAGCCAAAGGGTTTGCCATCACCTGCCACATGCTACACTGCATCCTGGAAATGACCAACTCTCTCCAGCAGCCTACCAGCCTGCCTGACAGACTAAGTAATCTGAAAATAGTGACAGAAAACAGCGTAAGCTACACAAACCCTTATTTCTCGTGCACTTCAGGCAGGATCATTTAACCTCACTCAAAACCAAGAAAGTCTAACACAAAACTGACAAGACTTCAGCATTTTTATCGACCCAAAAGAATACTGGGGCAGAGCATAAACCAGCTGTGCCCCACAGCCTGCCAAATAGCTGGTCATCTTTTAGCCGGACACTTGATTGATTATTAAGCGGGATCAAACGCTATTCACCCCAGTTCTCATCCACTTTTCATGCGGTTGTCGGGAGAGGCTCCTCCCGGACCATCCACCTGGCGAGATTGCTCCCGGCGAGACAGGCGGGGGACGCGGAGACACCGCACAAACTTCAGGGGTCCCACCCTGCCCACGCCGCTACCTTCAAGCCGCGGATCTCGCCGAGGTGAAGCTGGAGGCGGCGGTTCACCTCACGGATGAGGTTGCTGTGGTCCAGCATCGCGCTCATCTTCTCGGCCTCGGCGCGGCGGAGGCTGCGGATCAGCTCCTCCTTGCTCCACTTGAGCAGCTCCTCGTCCGACACCTTGGACAAGTCCTCGGCCGGCGCTGCCCCGCAACTTTCCGCCGCCACTTTGGACATGGTGGCGGCCCAGCAGCCCGGGGCACTGGCGGAGCCTCCCCGCGCTCCCGGGGCCGCCCCACCGCCGCCGCCGGGGTAAATGGGCGAGCCCGGAGCCCGCGGGGTGCCCCCAGCTCCAGCGCTGGGCCGGGGGTAACGAGGGAGACCTCTTCTGGCCCCAGGCAGCGGATCCTGGAAAAAAGGAGGAAAAGGAGGCGGAAAGGGTGTGGAGGAAGCCGGGCCACAGTCTGGGGAGCAAACTTCCCCCGTCGAGAAGGGAAAAAAAAAAAAAAAGAAAAAGAAAAAGAAAAAAGACCTAGACAAAAGATCCCCAAGACAAGCCCGGCTCTTGCAACAGGTCAGCGCCAGCTGAGTGCGGCTGGTCCCCGCGGCAGCGCCAGGGATGCGCGGCGGCTCTCACAGTACCCGCCGCTCCCGGGCTGCGGGATGCAGGGGAGGATGCGAAGTGCCGATGCCGCGCACCATGGCGGAGGGCAGAGCGGGCGGCCGGGCCGGGCCGGGCGGCGGCGGAGGAGCGGGAATGAGCGGGAAGCAGCGGGAAGGACGGAGCGGAGCGGGCGCTGCCGGCGCCAGTGGCGGGCGCGGGGCCGCTCGCGGCTTTTCAGCGGGGCGAGCGCCACGTGCGGGCGGGGGCGGCGCGGGCCCCGCGCGGCTCGCGGGCTCCCCCTGCCGGCAAATGCCCGCCAGCGCGGCCGGGGCCGTCCCGGGGCGGCGGGTGGGACCGACACACCTGCGGGACCGACAGACACACCTGCGGGACCGACAGACACACCTGCGGCAGCATCCCGGCCCTCCGGGCCCTCCCGGCCCCGCGTCCCCGCCGCTGACCGCCGCGCCCCGAGGAATGGAGGCACACGAGCAGCCGCCCGCGCATCGCTGCGATGCCTCCGGTGGGGCGGCGGGCGGGAGGTGACATTACATCACCGCCGGGCAGCACCGCCTCGGCGCGGCGCGGCGCAGCTCGCAGGCACGGACCGGCTCTCACCGAGCCTGAGCGCAGCTCCTTACTCCAGCCGAAAGGTCGCATTCCCTCGCAGGAATTAGGCTTGGGCTGTTTATAGACCTTCCCTAAGAATATTCAGCCGCAGTGTAGCAAGAGACTCACGTTTCCCGACTTGCTTAGAGATACAAAGACTCTGAGTAAATCTGCCTTGCAGATGATTTGAGAATGAAACTTGATAATCCATTCATGCTGCTTACAAAGAAAGATGAGACGACAGATCTCAGAGGCAGAGGTGGATGAACTGAAGCTATTAAGAGAGTAATTGGTTGAATCTCTGTTTTTCAAAGGGATTCACAAAGTTCCCTCTGAACAATTCCCCTGCGGGCAGAGGAGGCTGCCTCGCCTAATGGGCCCTTCGTACCTCCAGTTCTGCAATTTTAGAATTATGTAGGATTAAAGGAGATTTCTGATTCTTGAGGGGAAAATTGAAGCAGTTAATGCCAGCACTGGCAGATCATGAGGTTGTAGCTGGCTCTGCACAGGCAGCTGCAGAACCTGTCCCACATGGCTGTCCCAGCTGGCTCCCTTGGCATTTTCCTGCCAATGCCAGAGGACCAGACCAAGGATTATTTTCTGCTCTGAGTCCTATTTAAAAGTTGCTACAAGAATGGTTAAATCAAACACTTCATTTGTTCTTACTGCTAATCCTCTCCTTGAACTGTCATCTGTACTTGACCACAATAAAAGTTCTCCTGCTCCTATCTGTCACGGGCTACACTTGGACTTTTCACCACACAGGTCCTCCATGTTTTCCCTTCCCAATTGTCATGAAGAGATGTTCTTTCAGTTGATCCGTTTTCCATGTACTGCCAGCCTCCCAGGCACATGCCAGACACGCTGGTTCCATCCAGGATGGCTCCTGGCATGGGAATTCCACTTGAGCTGCTCCCACAGGTCCAGCCTGCTGCTCAGGATCCTCTGCCCCTATTCCTATACCTGTGCCACAGGAGGGTGGCATGTTGGCTCAGCTGCAGGAGGAACCCCAAAGCCCATCACTGTCAACAAGAGCTCCAACCAAGCACAGAGCTTTGCCAGCATGAAATTCCATTTCCTGAGCAGCACCAAGTATTGTGTGAAAATTTTATTTTCTCTGCAAACTCTATCACTCTCCTAAATCCTCTGATTTTTTTCCACTGCAAAGAACAAAGCTTGAGATAAAAGCATCTGACCAGACACAGCAAAAATACAGTAAGAGGCCATGAAAAGGAGCTGTCATCTTTTATGCCCAAATATATTTCATTTTAATGCAACTGAAAAAAAAATAGCTTGGCAGCAATAAATAAAGGCTTTTCTTCTTCTAATTCAGCAGTGTATGAGTTGAAAGGTCACATGATGTTGGATTTTTAAAAGTTCAAAATAATTTCCATCCATAAAATAAACAGTTAACTGAAAAATGTCCAAAAAAATTTTAATCCAAAAGCTTCAGGGAAGAGTGTCCATTTGAAGAGTGTCAATGTTACCAGTGTTTCTCTGGAGCAGCATTTCACAGCTTTTGATCACGAGGAGCCATGGAAAGCACAGATCTGAGAGGAACAGCTCCAGGGAACACCGTGTTCCCCACAAATATGAAGCGCCTCCACATTTGTGTCTTGAGGAGGCACAGCATGATTGTACAGGCACCAGTGAGACAGGGGAATTCATGGAGTACGGACATTGGAAGTAGTTCAAACTTCAAACGTCTGGGACAAATGTAGCTCTAATAATGGCAGCAAAAATGTATCAAGTGAAACTAATCTGGAACGTTTCTATAAGGAGAGGATCTAATTTCAAATTCACTCATGCCTGTGTAACAAGATCAAAACCAGAGTGGGAAGCACAACATAATTACCCCCATCTCCTGGCAAGTTTAAAACTTTCCTTTGAGACAGTCCACCTCACTGCCCAAATGCCAAGTACTTCCCTACTCCTGGGCTTTATCATCAGCGGCAAGGACAACTGCCTGAAAACAAATACTCTGATTTTCACATTAAAGCTGCATTTTTGCAATACTCTCCTGAAAAATTATCATTCCCAGCCTGAAATTGAGAGTCTGGGCAAATAAGTTTGGAGACTGCAGTGCTAGGATTGCTGCAGCCTCTGTCCAGTGGCAAGGGGGATGGCAGTCCTTGTCCATCCTCCTGAACTCCATCCAGTTCCTTCACACCAGGTGCCAAATGCCAGCAGCAGTGTGGATCCGCAGCTAATTAAATCTCCATAGCTGACCACGTTTTGCCAGCTTGGTAACATTTTCACTGTTGTGTCCTGCCCACCCCTGGATATGCAGATACCCAGCAATTGTTGCTGGAAAATTTCTCTGGCATATCCTCAAGGACTTGCTTTTTATTGCTGCCTGCAGACCCTCCAGTGCTTTAAGTCTGACTGCTGGGTGGAGTCTCTAAGGATTATCATAACCAATAATAATTATCTGGTGATTTTAAAAACTCTTGGACATTTCCAATGAGGCCCTAAAGCTGTTCAATAGCTCTCTGCCAAAAAATGTCATAGCCAAGTACTTGCCTAGCAGTCATTTTACACAAAGATGGCTAAACTGGTTTTGTTCAGACCTTCCAAAAATACTTTTGAGAGGAGTTCAGACTTGAAAAATGTCATTCTCAGATTGGAAGGAAGTGGAGAGAGCTTTAAAAATGAAAAGTTCAAGTAATTTTAGTTACAGTTGCTTCTAGATGTTCTTCCCATCATTCATGTGTCTGTAGCTGACACTCAACACAGCATCCCCAACATCAGCTGCTCTCCAGTGCAGCCTGTTCATTTCTCTGCTGGCTCATCTCCTGTCCCTGGGCAGAGCTCCACACCTCCCCATCCCTAACCAAGGAGAGACTTCCCCTTCCTCACCTTCCCATCCTGTTCCTACACAGCCTCTCTCCACCATGGCAGCACCCCAGCCATGCATCTCCTGCCTACCAGGTCTGGTCCATTATTCTCTCATTTGTGTCGTTGTCATCAGCTCTCTCTGTCCGTCCCTAGGTTAAAGTTCTCCTCAGCAGCTTTGCCAGCACATCAGCAAAAATGCTTTTGTCTCATTTGGCCGGGTGGATCTCACCTCCTCCTAACAGTCCTTGACACTCAGAGATGGTCCCTATGGTCACAAAACCCAGATCCCTGCTGTCAGTGCCAGCTGTGCCAGCACTTACTGGCCACAGGATCCACTCACTCCTCCTCCAGCTCTTTCGCCATCATAAGATTCACTTTCCAGCCCTGACTGCCACTGCTGTAGTCATTGTACCAGCATAAATTAGATAATGCATTTTACAGTACAATATAGATCAACTTTTCCTAATGGAGTCTCCAGCAGCATTCACACAGTGTGGGTACATATGAAAGTTAATAGTCTGACACCAGCCCATCCACACAGTATTTCCTACTTCATTGCATGCCCACTTCCACTGCACAAAGAATGTAATGGATAATGCAATCTGGCTAAAGCTGGCCACCAACAAAACCCTTCAGTACAGACACCTTTGTATTCAAAGCTCTTACAGATGGAATCCTCATCCTCTGCTCCTGACTTGACCACAGGTAAAAGTAAATGGCCAACTCTGTGCAAACCAAACCAGGCAGCATGCACTTTTCTCATCCCAGAAATACTTTTGAGAGAGAAAGAAGTTAATGTATTTCCAACTAGGAGAAAATGTTAAAGAAATCTAGAAAAAATTTTTTCAAATTAATAGTCTGAAGAGTGAGGGGAAGCTCAGCTTGAATTAGTCATTGAGCTTTTCAAAATTTCAGAAGTTGCAACTTAAACCCTTTTAATTAATTACTTGTGGTAAATAGTTTCTATTTATTCTCTAAGAAATCTAACTACATAAAAAGGTTTATTTTTCTTGAAATTGTTGAGAAGCTTACCTCCATATTTCAAAATTCAGAAATTCTCACAAAGCAAAGTTTTCTGTGAACTTCCTCCTGCTTCCTAATGGTCCAGTGACCATGCAAGTGTGTGGTAAGCTGGATCAGCTTCGTGAGTCAATGAAAGAATAATGTTAAAATCTTCCACTTATGAATAACTGGTTTTCCCATGGATGACTGCACTGATCTGGCTCCCAGGAGCTGTATGGGATGCAAGGGAGGTGGAAAGAACACACAAGGCCAGGGATGGAGATAGAGCAAGTCCATCCCTGCTGACAGAAGCCTGCATTTGGGGAAGACTAAATACACCCTGACTCAGGACAGCCACCAAAGGTGCCCCAGAGGAGAGGAGTGGAGAGCAATGAGCACATCCTGCTTGAGCTTAGGCAGTGCCTGTGGCTCAGCCAGACTTGCAGCTTTGACCTTGAATCTGTAATAAAATGAAAAGCCCAGGAAGGTACACATAGGCACTTTGCCTTTTATTTCAATTGCAGACTTGTGTGTCCCTCCTCCAGGACAAACCCAGGATCCGCAAGGCATGGATTACTCACAGGAGGTATTTTCCTGAGCCAGGAAAAGATACTGCCACTCAAACTGACAGGGAAATTGCTTCTGCAGGTGTTGGCCCATGCTTCTGAACCTGCCTGTTCATCTCAGTGAGGTTCATGTAAGTGAACATGCTTTATAACTGCCCAAGGTTAAACCAGTGGGCTGATGGCTGATCCTCAGAGACAACATCAATATGGAAACAGGCACCTTTCCAACTCAGCAGAAAACAGTCCTGAGACAATAACTTAAAGGCATCCATAGATGTTAGCGGGAAATTGTTAATTATAACATTTTTATGGGGTTGATTTTATTGTGGAGGGCTTAGCAACTTTTCTGCAGAGCTGACAGTTTGTTCTGGCTGGTATCCAACACAGATATATAACCAGAGCATCTGTGGGGTTGTTTTAATTGTGCTCCCATTTTTCACTTGGGTAACACTGGACTTTGCTTCCTGTTCATACTTGATTAGTGAGTTAATAAGGGTCCAGATCCTTGTTTTCACTACTGTTGATGGAAATAAAGTACATGCCCATATGGTGGGGAGTGAGACAAGGTGCATGTCCTACAGCATCATCCTTTGCTCCCCTAGCCCCAGGAGAATGACAAATACTGGCACAGTGTCTACAGACATGGAGATGGAGACCTTCTGTCCTCCTCTAAGACATCAATAGCACTTTAAGCATTTATAACAAACTTACTAAGCACAAGCATTGGAATGAAATTAAGGCATTATTGACACTTGTTAATAAAACCTTTTTACAAAAAGTGATTACTCACTGCATTTTTTATAAAGCTATGTGTGCTTACATAAAACTAATCTACAACAGGACAGACCTCCAACGGTTTGTAACACTGTTTTTCATTTAGAATCATCTTAATTTAGCAAAAAACATTTAAATCAGTCACCCATCCACTCACTCTGGCTGACTCATGATTATGTGATGGCATTTAATATCCAGCTCCTTCCTTGGTAGGGCAGGATTTTGTAATTTACAAGAGATCTCCCAAAATTTCAGGTTTTGCCTGCAGTATGGTGGGCTCGGTTGTGAAATCATTAGTTATTTATTCACCACTTAGTTTGTCACAGAGACACCAGTGGTCTGCTGCAGAAGCCAATTTCTGCCTGCCTCTTGCTGCTTCACTGACAACTTCCACAGTGCAGCTCAGTGAGAAACAATTCCAGGGACTTCCAAATTATCCAAACTTCCCATCCTAAGGTTTTCACATCTTTATAGGATTACCTATTTAAAGAGAAGCAAAATTAAATTCTTTTGAAGAATTCCCTGCAGTCACTTTAAATACTAGACTGGTTTAAAAACACAAACAAAACCATTCATCCAGCCAAGCATAGGTCCTTGAGTACGAAATTGGAAATCAAGTAATGAAAGAAAAGCCTAAAATTAAGGTACACCCACAGGAGATATTTGCACATCATTCCACATCAGTCTCATGTCCTCACTGCAAGCCCCAGTCCATCTCAGCACTTACCAAAGCCAGTGGCCAGGCCACAGCATCTGGGGTGCTGCTTTCTGTCCCTCCTTGTTTGGGCTCCAGAGCCAGGACAGCAGCTCAGGCACAGCTCATTTCCTGACAAGTTAACCTGCAATGCTGCCCTGCCAGCCCTAACCCAGGCTTCATCTGAGGGGTCTTAGCTCTGCTGCAGCTCCTTCTGCAAGAAAGAATTCCAAGACAAAAGCCCTTTAACTTTTAGATAATAAAAAGCAGCAGGAGTAACACAATCTCTCCAGCAGATGTGGCTGTGATAACATTCATTTCCTTTATACCAGTTGCAGCTCTGATAATTCCCATTTCCTTATCCCTATTCTTTAGAAGTGGGGGCTTTTTCCCTATTCCCTTTAATTAAAAAAAACCAAACAAACAAAAGGAAAAGAACAGAAGAGAAGCCCAACAGCAACAACAACAAAACCCTCCAATGTCTGGGCTCCTATGAAGCGAAGTATTCAGAGCTTATCTAACGGAACGTGGCACATCCTATTGAGTGCATTCCCTCTGCTGCTCCAGCAGTTTAAAAAACGACTGCAGTATTTCTTAGGGTTTGTATCTCACATCTGAGCAAATCCTGGGTCTCCAGCTCACTGGCAATTCCTCATAGGGCTCTGATGGAACATGGCAATACCACTGGTGAAGGAGCCGGTGCTCAGAGCCCTTTGGGCTCATTCACAATGTCACTGAGAGGGCCCAGTGAACCCAGAGTCTGACTAGAACAGCAGACACCTTTTGCCTTTTTTTTTTTTTTTTAATTGCCATCTACAGATTATTTTTGATGAGAAAAACAAGAAAAGTTGCCCAGAAAAGGAGAGTTAATGGTATGTGAGTAAAACTATCACAATGCCTAGTGAAGTTCTAAGTTTTATCTGGAATTAAAGCCCAGCTGGATTTAAAGTCACTGCCTTCACACGAGTTGGAAACTACACGACTGTAGAAGGAAGCTGCCTGCTAATAGATAAACTATTCTCTTGCTCCAGCCCTGTGCAGACCCCAATGGCTCCATAAATTAATTAATTATCAACTCTGACAATGCCATTCAGGAGGGAATAAAGACTGCAGTGTATTACCCACGCTGAGCCTCACTTATTTATTTGCAGTGCAATAGCATCCGAGACCCCTAGCCATGGAATGGGACCTCTTGGAGCTGGGGCTATAGAACCACTAAAGGAGAGGACAGTCCTCAATAAAGTCTCTAAAAAGACAGTGCCCCTAGAATTTATAGGATACACCTTTAGACTTCTGGTTCCTACAAAGCAAAGGGGCAGAATTAGTTAAATCTGAGTGTCCCATTTAATATGTGGGCATTTCTCACTGCAAAGCTGCACTCACATTAAGGAAGGAACAAACCACCGCTTTATTGTCAGTTCAGCAAACAGTAATCAACTGAACATTTACCATCGTGTCATACAGCAAGACTTTGAAGTTCCTCACTGGTTTTGGGCCACTGAAATATGCATCTACATATCAATGTATGCAGTGCCCCTCTCGGAAGGAAGGTACACGGTAATCAGAAAGGCAGCTCATGAGGTTATTGAATGAACAACAATTCCCACAGATCACCTTCCTCTGCAACTTTCATCTCCAGGAACACACTCGTTAGTTATTCTGCTGATTCCTCTCAGCAGGAAAAAATCCATTAAATATTTAATTAGGCTATGTCCAATATATTAGCTAAGTGAACTACTCTATCTAGTGCTAACTTAATGTTACATGCTGTATCATTACACCACCATGCTGCCATGATATGCACATTACTGGAGATTTTGGTCTATTTGCTTATGAACAGGAACAGCAAAACAAAAAAGAACACCCAAATGACAGTTTCTATTCTAAGCATCCTCCTTTGAGCTATTATTACTTAATCAATTCCAGAGTAGATGCATGAACTCAGGAAACTGGGCACTGGAGTGAGGGGTTTTTTGGCTTGTTTGAGTTTTTAAGTGGAGCGGGAATTCACTGGTAGGGAAAATCCCTGTGTATGGCTTGCACAGCCACAGGCATGACAGACCAGAGTGGACATTCTAAACTGAATGAAACAGCTGAAACAGAGAGAGGGCAACTCAGCAATTCCAAGAAATAAGATTTAATCAAGTAAAGCACAACCCATTCCTTGAGAACAGCCAGAAAAATCCTGCTGACCTCAGTCACTTCCCAGCAATTTGGGACAACACATACCATAATGTTTGGAATACACAGGGAGAGGAAAGAGAATCTCATTGCTGTACATTTTGTCACAGCTGAGGTATGAAAAATGCCCAGGGCAAGTGGTTCTGAAAACAAACTGATAGGTTGCAGTTGAAACAATTGTTTCCAACAAGGAAATAGTAGACACCAAAAACTCCAACCCCCAATCTTCAGGGGATGAGCATTTTCTCCGTTTGTAACATTAGATAAATAATGTGCACAAAGATCTTTGCATAGCGAACTCTTGCAGCTTCAGCACCGTGTGAAACAAAGGAGGATCTAACCCAGAAGTGAGATTCCCTAGGCTTACTCAGCCAATGTTCTTCAAGGCTAAAGAACAGACTGTAACTTTCGAATATCTGTGGATAGAGACAATTGGGGTCAGTCCTGAAGGACTGGGGATATGATGCCACTGCCTAAGACCCCAGAACTGACTGGTAGAAAGTTATGATTACAAAAGGAAACAAATGTCACTAATTTTTAATAGGAATTCAGTGCTATGGAGGCAGAGACCAGTTAGATATTTTAGAATTTGTCCCAAAACTCACTGGCTCCAGAACATGGCTTTCCATTTTTTGCAAGGAGTGCTGAACTCATAAATTGTTCAATTACTTCTTACCAGCCTTGGTCCTCATCTCTTTTTAAAAGCAGAATGACTTTTAGATAAAGAAAATGACAGAAACAAAATTAGAAGAGGGAAGTAGCTAACAAAAAATAATTAGGGGAAAAAATCACATTGCCTACTTTCTTTCTCTTGTCAACTAAAATCCTTCCACAGTTGCAGTAATCTAAGTGGTACTTCTTTACGTTGCCAAAAATGCAAAGATGTTAAAGAGAATTTTGCAAGTCAGCCATGTGTCAGAAAATCCCAGCTGACTGAACTTTGATAAATGTCTTTAAAAAAAGAGCAATTGTGTTTGTATTCTTTTTTCCACTCTAATGCATTTTTTATTTTGGTGGGAGATTTTTTAGCAGTGGTTCTTATAAGCATTAAAATCAAAACTTTTGGAAAAAATGCAGAACACAGAGCCCTGTTGCAAACAGCATGGGAAGATGTGCAGCTGAGCAATGACTTCTGGAAATAAAGCAGGTTCTGGAACTGAAAGACCATCTTCAACTTTACACAAACACAGAATATCCCTGATCTATCACAGGGGTGGGGGGGGAGCAGTTTGGACCAAATTGAAAGGAAAACCTCTCAGAAGTTTTCTACCAAGAGGATCAGATGTTGATGTTTCCCTCAAAAGCAGCTATTTATAAATAAATAAATAAATAAATGAATAAAGCTGAATAGAAACAGTTATTTTCCATACAACCTTCCAAAGCTCAGGCAAGAACGGAGGACAAAGTCAGAGGGTTTCATCATGATTACAGACATAGAAAGAAAAGAGAACAAACTACAACCAGATCCTGTTAAAGATATTATTGCTTTAAAGACAACTCCCCTTCTTCAAAGGGTGACAGAAATGTGATGGCCCCACAGGGAAATTGAGAATCTTTCTCATCTTTGTGCTTTAATCTTCTTGTTTCTCGTCTTCCAGGGACATAAATCACTGCTCAGCCCTGTGCCACATCCCTCTGTAGCAATCCCATCACCAGGCCAGGCTGAACGTGTGCCAGCCTGGGCCTAAACAAGGAGCATTTGGGGGGAGACGGAAGCCATCAGATGCAATGCTCATGTAGGACAAGCCTAAGATTTCTGTATCAATCTGCATAAACAAGGCAGTCTCCTGATCTATTTAGATGGGCACTGCAGCTGCTCACCTTACCAGGACTCTGAGGACAGCTTCTGGTATGAAGTTTACATCTCAATAATGCCAAGTTTACATCTCAATAATCCACTTAAAATGTACAAGAACTAATTAAACTTAGTGGATAATGATAGTAACAATAGTCCATAGTAATTTCTAGCATTTTCTATCTTCAATGCGCTTTACAGACATTAACTAATTAATGGATAACATGAATTAAAAAATCAATGCATGAGCATAGCATATGGTTAGAATTAACATTTCAATTACTTTTCTTCTCTGACCACTACATTTATAAAACGCTCCTCACTTCTTTGCACGTGTGTGTAATAATTAGAAAGGATCCTGTACAACCCATTACAAAGTAATTATAAAGCTTCAGAGTTGTCCTGTACACTCACTGAGAACTCACATCTGCTCTGAAGTTGTCCCTGAAATTCTGCCTTTTTAGCTATTTCCACAGATCCGTGTTACTGCAATCTCTTTTTCGTTAAGCTTTGCTCATGCACAGGGGTACTGTGAGGTTCCTGCAGCTACTGGAACGCTCACACCTGGACAGAAAAGCTGCATTTAGGAAGTTCCAGGGATCAAATCCCATTGCTTCCTCCCACACGGCAAATACCCCCACCAGATACCTGGTGAGTGCAGCCCTCACTGATGCACCTCAAAAATCACCTCTAGTGCTCTGGATCTGCTTCACAGGACATTTCTTTTAGCCAGGGCCTTCAGATTGCACCACAGCAGATTAAATGAAATGCAAGTGTATCTGTGCAGGGGCCAAACATGTCCAAGTCTCCCACTAGGAGGAATTGAGGCTTTCAGAAACACAAAACAAAGACACATTTTGGCAACTTGTCTTTCCCTGCTGCCAATTTAAACCTTACAGTTTAAAATTACTTCCTTTCAACATCTGTTGTTTTTGTGGCAAATGGATTGACCTCTGTGTGAAGGGAAAAGTTCCTTCTGGGTTTTTTTGCAGGCCACTACTCTGCAGGGATGTCAGTGTCTGGATAACTCACAGCTGTTAGACTTTTTCCAACAGTTTTTGAGGGTTTTCAGGTACTAAAACCAACCCAAACCAACAATCCCCAAAGCCACGAGGACCCACACACATTAGCTACCACACACAGCGTGCAACAAACAGAAACCTCCTGCAGCTGGCAGGGTGAATGCATTTGCCTTTTCTCCAAAACACCAATTTGCAGCATTTTCCCTGCTGGTGCCTTCCTCCCACTGCCCTTTCCATCTGCAGAGACTTGCAGTTTGTCCTCCTGCTGTTCCACGCACCTTTTTAATGAAAATTAATTCATGTTGCAGCATTTTCCCTGCTAGTTGTGTAGGCTAAGCCTGCCTTTGCTCTGCTGCTCTCTGCCTTCCTTTATGGACTGGTGCAAATTGCCCAGCCAGAGTTTCCTGAAGGAATCTCTTTTCTCACAAGTTCCCATATAATTGTCGAGGGTTACATGTGTGGAGGGACAAAAACATTTCTCCAGCCTGACACTTATCTCTCTCAAATGACTTCTCTGCTCCTGTCTAACTCTTTAGGTGGCTATAGCAATCTCTGAGCAGATGGTTCCTGTTCCAATTCCCCTTTTTTTGGTGCTGGTTACATGTTTCCAGTCAATGCAATCAATAGCACACTTCTCATGTTTGCCTGGTTACATAAATAAATATAGATCCAGTGCTCCCAGTGCACAGGTTGAGGTGACAAAGAGGAGGATAACAGTGAAAGCCAACAGCAATCACTCAAACCCTGCTGAATAAAGTTCTTACGAATAATTCAATTATCAGCTTCCTTTTCCCATTTAAATTCATTAAATGCCCATAAACTTTTAACAGGAAAGGCCAGCACTGATTTTAATCTTGCTCATTACCTCTCTTGCTTCTGACTAATAGGGCTGCAAGTATTCATTCTCGTGTTAATTATTTTTTATAATGTTATTATTCTTTAAAATGGAGTCTTTCTTTAATTTAGACAGAAGCTGGCTGGTGAGGCCTATATGGTAAATTTTCCAGCTCATTGGATTTTACTTTCAGCCATGAAAAAAACTGTGCAACTACAAAGACAAGTTTCAATCTGATCACTCATAAAAGTGTTTCTGGACACTGTGGATGAAAGAACTGTGCTAATAAAGTTTTCTGGACCCTGAATGGAAATTCTCATTGGAATTCTCATGAACGGGAGAGTCCTAAACCCTTACTAGTAACTGTGGGGAATATTTCACAATTTTACAATGGCATTAGTGAGGCAAACAGGTTGAAACTGGAAAATACCTCCAGGGCCACCACTGCCACATGACCCAAAGCTGTGAAGCTGAAACATTTGGTAACCACAATGTAGGAATCAGATTCAATGAACAGGATTTTCCAAGCAAAAAGAAGATGGAAGCGTTCCAGGTAGTCTGACATGGAGCCTGTCCCAGGAATCCCCCTGAATCCATCCCTGTGTGCAGCAACCTCTGCTGCCACTATCACTCTGTGACCTCCGAGGAGGATAATGAGGGAAAACCACCCAGTTTCTAAAGCACGGGAAAATGTTTTTGGAAGAACAGTAATGAGTCCCAACTCAGGAGGCTTGGGAGAGCTGGAGAGGGATATTGCTCCGAGCCTGAGATGATTTTAGACAAGATTCAGGCACTGGCCCAGTGCACAAGGAAATTTCCACTGCTGTTGGTTCAGTACATCATTGGGATAAATAAAGGCTTTCCTAAGCTATCCCCTCCCCATTGACTTTCAGATATATACTGCATATATAAATACTGCAGTCACAAAACCCAGCAAAAACTTGAACACTGCAGGAAATGCAAAGTATTTCTCTTCTATAAAAATGTTCCAAAGCAAAGAGGTATCATATGGAGCAATATTTCATAAGAAATTACAGCCTCATAGCTCTGCTTTTTGCTTTTCCATTTAGCACTCCTACCCACCTGCTCTCCCACCCACACACCCCCAGCATTATTAATGCTTATGAAAGGGCATAAAGTTTTCATAATAAAGAAGGGTTTTGTCCATTATCTAGAGAATAATGTGGTTCATTCAATATGTTCCCTTGGGGAAAAATAACGTTTTGGTCTGCTCTAACTAGATGCTCTTTCTTGGGACAATACAACCTGATTTTCTTTTGCATTTATAAGACTACCAAACAGTTCTGCCTGGAGACAGCGCTTTTCACTGAGGGGGTATCAGGTGTGCTGCTTGTTACACATCATCATCCCATACCATGTGTTGTTATGTGTAGAACAAGACATATCTTTGATCCTAAAAGCTGATTCTGTGTTTTTTATCTCATTACTGAAAATGAGATTGCTAATACTCAGGTTTTTGTACATAAAATCTACTTCAAGGATATGCTTTGTTGCCATTTATTGTTTGCTTCTGGAAAGTTCTTGATTAGCCAGAAATTTGGTGATGTCATTAAATCATACACTTGCAAAACAACCTAAATAAGCATTTGCTTGTGCTAAGGTTAAGGCCAGACTACAAATTTGAAAGTCAGTGGTGGAGCCAGGGATTTCAGCTGACAGTGCTTTAATATCTACAAGCTTAATGTTATGGTAAAAAACAGCAGGAGCAGTCCAGGCAGGAATGTTTTGGCAGAAGGGAGAAGCAGCTCTCAAGGCAGCCCAGCGCCCTCTAAATGCAAACCAAAGTTCAGATGTGCCCGTGGCTGCGAGGTGACACCAGCTCAGAACAGGGAAGCACCAGTACAGGTGTCACACCATCAAACTAGTGGTCACCTTCAGCTTCACCTAAAGCCTCCAAGCAGTTGTCAAGGGTAACCAGCCCTCTGTTATTTCACTTTATAGTGACCTAGACTAGAAGAAGCCAGGCAGGAGTAACTACTTGTGTCAAGGCTTGTCAGAGCCCTCAGAAAGTATCTAGCAGGGAGGGGACAGTCCCCTGAATATCAGTCCCCCAGCTGAAATAACCAATTCCATAGCAGCCTCATCTGTCCATGAGAAGTACTGCATGGGAAGTAGGGAAACAGCAGTGGAGTGAACTGTGTGGATTTATTTAGTGAATATCACTTGGGGATAAACAAACCAACTCCGGACCTATTCACTGAAATTTTCAAAAATAATTAATATGAGCACTAAAATTGCAGAAATTAGGCATAAAGCATCAGATAAAACATAATTGTAATGAGGAGCCAAGAGCTACATTCCTCTCTAGCTTTTATATAGATAAGTCAAATACAGCTTTCTCTGTATTTCTCAAATAAATTTATTTCTCAAATAAACTTTCTCTGTACCTGTCTTTGATAAGAAATACTGATCCAGACTTGTCTTCTGCAGCTTTTGCCACCTATCCAGATGTGCCCACATGGAGCCGATCACTCCAAGTGCTCCATGGGGTGAGTGTGGATCTGAGAGGATGGCTCAGCTCTCCAGGACCCTCTGGATGCATCCCCAGCACACAGACTCTGGATTGAGGGCTGCCTCCTTCAGGCCAGCTGTGCCCACAGGGTACAGGGGGCAAATCCAGGCCTTTCTGTCCGTGTGTTCTCCTCAGAGAGGGCTGGAACAATGTGTGACTTCCAAGCACCACAAACCAGAGACCAAGGCTGTGAGCACTGGGAGGGCAGCCCTGTGTATGAGTAACTGCTCATGGAGAACAGGATGCCTTAAAAGAAATCCCTGCTGGCATTAACAGATACAGTGAGAGATGACCGGGCATCTCCACTGATGGGGAATCTCCCCAGAGTGCAGAGGATATTTCCTCTGGGGCTGAGAGCTTGGCTCGGCTCTCCCTTGGAGAAACTTAAGAATAAGGCGGGATAAATGTGCGTGACATGCAACACGGCGTGCAGACATAGCCCACAGTTCAAAATACCTGCAGCCTGCCCTGGCGGTTCCCTCCTCAACCAAATCCCCTCACGATTCCTCCCTGGGTCCCACGGAAAGTGACGGTGAGCGCGGCGGGAAGGGCGGCGGGGAAAAAGGCAGGAAGGGCAGTGTGGCCGGCAGGTGGCGCCCGCACACAGGTGGTGCCTGAGCGCTGGCCCGAATGGACCTTGGCACGTATAAAATACACACAAACCATACACTTATATACATATGTACATCAGCACTCCCCCGGCAGCCTGAGACCTCCTCCTGTTTGATCTCCGCAGAAAAAAGGGGCTTCACCTTAGGCCGTGGTCCTTAACGGCCCTTTGGATCATCCCATGGCACCAGGCCTGCACCTCCAGCCTCCTCTCCCGGCACTGGCAAAGAGGCAACAGCACCACAGAAAGCGATTCTAGAGAATTTTGCGATTCCAGAGAATTTTGCCTCTCCCGAGAAAGGCCAATACCTTTCGTGACTCACACAAAGAGCCACTTCCACGGGTATTGGGGTGATTCCCAAGAAACTCCCGACATTTTACAGGGTTTCCCCTCACAGACCCCGTTCACATCACATTTTGTACCTCTGGCCACTTTGAGGTTACCTAGTGAAGGGATTCCTTAATGTACAAATCCAGGATTACAGTATCGTTCGATAGTGGAAGGAAGCTCAGGCATGGCTTTGAGGCAGATCTAAATCAGGCCAGAACACAATTCCTGGTCTGAGTCTTTGCTTTAGCTACACATCATTCCCTCAGCACTGCCACAAGTCAATGCTATAACACTGTGTCAGACAGAAATCTCTGTGAACGTGAGCTCAGAAAGAAGAGGTGAATTGTCTCAGTGACAGTGAGCCATGGCTGAGGCAGGGAAAGGACAGAAATCCTGATGCTCAACTGCTGCTATAACCATTGGGACCACCCTTGTGTAAACTGCCACCTCACTCTCTTCTCTTGCACCCAAGTCAGGAAAGTCTGTTCAAGTCAAATCAAATCAAAATAAAACCCCAAACCTGAGCAATTTGCTTTTACTGCAGTGTAGCACACCTAAAGGTGACTGCACAGTAACTCATGGTTATGGCTCTCAAACTGTGATGAAATAAAACCAAGGGACATTTCCCAAAAGGACTACAGTCCATCCAGCTGCAACTCATAAGCTTGAGAGCAGCTGATAAAATAAGCACTAAGAAAACCATAATTTGAGTGCCGTAGCCACCTCCAAAAGCATTTGCTCCTAGAAGTGCATCTGGGAAGCATCTTTCTTCCCCAGTGCATTGCCTTCCCCACAGGAAGGCAGGAGGAAAATACGCCCCACCTTAGAGTAGTGTATTTTACTAAGAACAGTAGCTGGATTTCTATAGGATGGGACAATTCCCTCTCTTGAGTGATGCGATTTCACCCTCTCTACTCAGTGATCTGTGCCAGAGTCTGCTGGCAAAGGTACCTGACAGGCTTGTTCCTGCTTGTGGGGCTCAGTAAATTCATTAGTCTTACAAGGGAGAATAAGCTCAAATAATGTGCACACATCACTGTGCCCTGCCTTAATTAAAATATATGATCACCAAACAGCTGACACCCAAAACACTGCCCACACAAAGGAGGCACACATGTCCCTCAGTTAACAATGTTTTATTTTCTGTCAAAACTTCTCAGGTAAGGTATTTCATTTTTTGGCTTGAGGTTTATTTTTTGGGAGGGGCATAAGAGGCTGCACCATGTGGAAATGGGCCTCGTAAGTTTCTGGATGTGTTTCAGAAAGCACCTGAAATACCAAGGTTTTCAAGATAATTATTGGAAAAGATGTATATCTTTTAATGACTTGATGACATTTTTGCAATCATGATTTTGCAAAATACCATACAAGCACTGAGCATCTTTCCTGCTATTTCCCATTTTTGTATCCGATGGCAACATTCATACAAATCTAAAAGATTTACACCTCAGAAAGAAATATAAACATCTAATTATACAGATTTCTCTCCAGAAGGGAGAAAAAAATGTCAGTCCTGTGCTGCACTTTTAATTTTGCCAGACCTCAAGTAATGAACATTTGCCACTGGTGTTTCAACACTGCTCTGCCCACTAAGTGTTCCAAAATATATGATCTAGACTTTCTTCTGACAGCTAACTAATTGATTCTCAGAGAGAATCAGCTTTCCAAAGGTGAGGAAAAATTATTTATGCAATCATTTTTTGTCACAGCAACCACAGCTCTAAAGGAAATAAAAAATTTACTTGGAATATGATAAGAAAAAGCACTTCAGCAAGCAGGATTGAGCTGGCTCATGTCACTTCTGAGAAGAAAAATATATATATTTTTTAAATTTGTTTTATTACTTGTGATATAGAGGGTTTAGATTTAAGGTTATCTTTTTTATGTCCACTTTTATCACCAACCTTTCCAATGATCTTGTTCATTCTGGCTGCAGAAACTGGGGCACATAATGTTATGCCATTTGCAATCCATTATGAAATGTTGTTCCAATGACTTGCAATCGAGTGCAATATAAAGCTGTTTATACGGCAGTTACTTGAGTACAGCATTTAACATAACTAAAAGATAGTGAAAAGAAAAGCTCCCAGAGCCATCGTATTTTTATTTGCTCATAAAACTATTTTGGAACTTTAATATTCAAGCCTAAATTTAAGCCAAATTAAAGCACTGAAATGTTTACTGAGAGTCATATTTTAGGAACAAGTAACTTCAAAAGTATTAAGAAAACAAAAACTGGGATCTGAAGGCATACCTCTGCACAGGACAGCAAAACTCAAACAGGATGGTTTAGCTGGAAAACAGAGCGTTCTCTCAAAGTGAGAAGTAATGAATAACCCTCTTATAAAGGTGCTTCACATGCACAAATCCCATCAAACACAAGAGGCTGAGAGACACGTCCAAGTCCCCTTTGAACATCAGGAAAAATGCTAAATCAAATGTACATTTCCTTAAAAGAGGCAGGTCTTTGGGAGGCAAAAATAGTTGAGCTTTGCTAATTTAAGTCCAGGACTTGAAAGTGTTTTGCAAATGGTCTGGGCTCAGCACTGCTCTTGGGAAGTGAAGGTGATATTGTGTTCTTTTTAGAGAGACTGTGGAGGAAGCTCTCATATTTTGAAACATCAATCATGAGGTAGAAACAATTTTGAAGAACATCTGTCCTTAATGGAGTTTTAGGTCAGCTGCTGCTGCTGGAACACTGAAGCATTCATCTGATTCAGCACAGGAATTTCTGCATTCCCAAAACTGAGGGGAGAGATGCTAAAGGCCATCTTAAAGGCTGGGGAGCAAATTCTGCTCTATCACACTGGGAGTAAGTGCTGTGTGCTTAATGACACCCCTGATCCAAGGGGAAAATCCTCTTGTCATGGACCCATGTATGAGGAACCAGGAGCAGATGCTGAGGGGCCAGCACAGCACCTGGTGCCAGATTATTACAGGCAGAGGCTGCCCAGAGCCAGGAGAACCATTGCTTTACTGGAGCAACCCTCTGGGGCAGGATCAGAGGCTAAGCTGTCTGGGAGGGGACAGCAATTCCCCCAAGGAGCTCTGTGGTGGCATTTGGCAATTTCATTGCTTTCCACATCTGCTGGTTTGCATTACTGCAAAAAGGCAGCATAAAGTGGAAAAAGCACATGTTTTCAGAGTTCTGACAATTTATACAGTGTGCCATGCAAGACAGCCCAACTATTTTCCTTTTCTGAAAAAAAGTTTCCCCTGAGCAAGCTTAAATTCCCAGTTCCAAACTGACTGGCAATTAGGAGTAGATGAGCACTCCATGCTCCATCACAATACAGTTACAACTATTTAAAACCCAATTAATTTCATTCTAACTTTCCCATCAAGCTTTAAAGTTCCAGTTGGCAAGAATTTTTACTTTGATTTTGAATTCCTGCTTGGAAGATTAACTGAACATGGATTTGGCTTGAACAGCTGCTCTGAACATATTTTGTTTTATTTTGTTGCCATCTCAAATAACAATACTTAGCACTCTTCATCTTCAAAGCATTATACAAACATTGAGTCATATTCCCTTACAACAATCTTGTGACATCACCTTCTGTGAATAAAATCATTTTCATTGCAAAGAGGTGGAGAAGCAGCAAGAGATCCACAATTTGTGTGGGTCACAGGAAGAGCCCTTGGCTGAGGCAGGTGGAGGAGCCAGGGGTTCACAGGCCCCTTCTGATCCTCACTTTATTAACCTCCAGTTTTACAGAGGTAGGGGTTGCTTTGGGATGGAATTTTCTTCCCTTTTTTATTTTTTCAGCTCTGCTCATCCCAGGATAACAGCCATGCTAGCCAGTTGTGCACGTAGCAGCTTGCAGGGTTCATGCCACTAGCTGCCCTGCCACCTGAAGTCAAGCATGCTTGGCTGGGTCCTGCCTAGGGTGTTCCCTTTTCCCCCACTGAATAAATGGTATTGTGGGCATGGTCTTATGGTCCAAGTGTGTCTCTGCCCTCGAGTCACTGAGGCCCATGGATCTGGCCACATCCAGCAGGGAAGGAAGATGATCCTTCTTTTCAGCCACACTCAAGTCTGACCAAGTCATGATCTCTGAAGAGTTCACTGCCTGTGGGGGGAAGCAGTGCCAGCACTCAATTCCTGAGCGTTGTTTACTCAAGGCTCACACACTGCACACGTGGCTTATGGGCCTAAATTAGGAACCTCAGGTCACTCTGAATTCGCTGGAGAAAGGTGCCTCCTTTCAGGGGGTAACTCAGAGACCTTCATTTAGCCTCTGCTGACGACAGAGAGCGCCTGTGCTCCTAAATTAGACATCTAAATCAGTAGTCTGTGCGAAGCAAAGTCATGTGAATACATCCCTATAAATACATATTCTTTGCAGTGCCAACTCCCATAAAGTGAGTAAATGTCAGACATGTTGAGCACAGAGTTGCCAGGGCTTTTTTTCCTGAAGAAAACTGACAGAACCCCCCATGTTATTTGTGGTCCTTTGCATGTCTTGGTTAGTTTCCCTCCTTATTTGGCTTCTTCCTAAATATCTAAAGAGATTTTTCAGACTGAAAGAATTGGATTATTCCCTACAAAACTACATCATTACCTAGAGAGCTCCTTTCCAAAGCATTCCGAGGCACAAGTGAGGGAACAGCTCCTCCTGAGGCATGACAGGTATGTGGTGACAAAATCTAGGTTTTGCTGAATTTATGCCTTTGTGAGGTTAAACACTCCTGTCTGTAGACTGGGAGGCACTGGGAAGAACTGGCATCAGGAGGCTGAATCATTCCCAGGCCCACTACTCCTGCAAAGCAGATTTTAACAAATTGTTTCCCCTTCATCCTGCTATGAGGTACCTTCCATCTCAGCAAGCAGTGCCGGGTGCTTCCTCTGTTAAGGCCTAGTGCCAGTTTTTGAATGCAAACTGCTCATAGAATTCCCCAAATCAGTTGAATTGTTACTGCCTCAAGTGCAGGAACTTCCAGACTGGAAGAGGGTCCTTCAACTAAGAAAGCTGGAGCCAGTGAACCTGAATGCAGAAGGACTAATTAAATTGTCCAGAATCTTACTAGAGGTGAGGTCACCCTTGCCACTCTTCTCAGCATAGATAATCTTTTTCTGGTATCTCAAACTAAAAGGAAACAACCACAAATAAACCCACCAGTGGTATGCAGCTTTCTAAGTAGCACATCTGACTCCAGAGGTGAACACTGTGGCAGCACTGACCTAGCTCTTGTCTTCTGCAGCACTTTCTGACATTTTAAGTTCCCCACAGGGAGCCATTATGGTCTTTCTATCTCTGGGCTAGTCAGAACACCTAAAGACACCGAGAGCACATAAAAAAAAGCACAAGGATGGAAAGAGGATGCAGCGGAAAGAATTTTTCAGAACTTTCTCTCCATAACCCCCAATTGATGGCTTTTGTTTTATTCTGGATCCCCTTTGTTCCTTCTGAGACTATATTAGCAACTACACACCTGGGGACTGAAATGAACCCATTGTACTCACTACAGTGTACCAAGTCTGTAAAATAATAAT
Source organism: Acrocephalus scirpaceus scirpaceus (assembly GCA_910950805.1). Taxonomy (NCBI): domain Eukaryota; kingdom Metazoa; phylum Chordata; class Aves; order Passeriformes; family Sylviidae; genus Acrocephalus; species Acrocephalus scirpaceus. The sequence goes on from OU383775.1 coordinate 10,059,858, forward strand.
TTCCCAGTATTTATCATCAATCTCTACACATTCTGTTTGCACAATGGCAAAACACTGCACAATAATCTCTGCGATGGAAGAAGCGAGAACAAAATCTTGTGCTGTTCCTCCTGGACATGCTTTTGTGCAGTGAATTAAATGGCAGAGAGGGATGAGGTTAAAATTGATATTTTTCATTGTGCCATAATGCCACTAAAATTTACAGGGTAACAACATTGGCAGCTGAATCAGGTTCCCACTGGGATTTCAACAAGTGACATGTAAGACCTTACATGAACCACTACTGAAGTTTCAAGCCCTGTTTCATACCAGAGCAGTGTTTTATACAAGCTTCACTTCACAGGAGCATCACTTTTTTCAGGTATAAGGAAGTGATGAGCTGTGGAACAAAAAGGAAGAAAGGTAACCAGATACCAAAGGCCTGTATGTGTTTATTACTTCAAAGTGAAAACACAGTGTAGACTGGAAGGGGGAAAGGTTCAGTAAAAGCAGATTCAGCAGAGGAATTTAAAATTGTTCACATATTCCTTGGAAAGAATCCATGGCACTTTCATCTGGTAAGAGTGGTGCTGTGTTAAAAGTTGTGTCATCTGCAAGAGCAAGAAAATAATAATCTAGCTAACTTGATTCTGAACCAGTTGACTTGTCCAAGAGCAAAGAAAGCAGCATGACAAGAACAGGAGAAAAAATACACCCTGACCAGTCCAGGGTCAAGAACAACTTTTGTGAACTGTAACAGCACAGATCCCCTCTCCTATGAAACAGCTGTTATTCCAAATGGCTCCTGAATAGCACTTTTATGAAAATTCCATTGCTAAAAAAATAAACAAGGAGTCAGAACGACCACCATAAATATAAAAATAAAGAGTAAAAATACACACGTGTATGTAATATATATATAAAAATATAAATATAGACAGAGAATGAAATGTTCTCAGTTAAGTCTGAGACACCACACAAAGAAAATGTGATGTTCTTGCCAACTATGGACAGAAAAAGCTCAGCAATTGTGGCCATTAAAGATTTATAGAAGATTTCTGTAAAAAGCAAGAGGCAAAAACCCAGAAGTCACCAAAGCCATTTCATTAGACAGGTCAACTTAATTAATTTGTTCAATTTGCTTCTCTTCCATGCAAGGGTGTAAATGCGGGGCAGGAAGCAGGAGGCTAGAGATGATGGGAACGAAGCTCATTAGAAAGCAATAAAGAAGGAAGAGACACCAGAAAATGAATGTTAGTTCATTGGGAGAATTTTAAAAAATGCCATTTGTCTTCATGACACAGAGGCAGAGAGCTCAGCAGGTCCGTGCGCGGGGTGGGTTTGCAGGGACCTCTGGCCTCTGACCTCAGTGTTCAATCAAGGCAACACTGAGCTGTGCATGGGGCCACCTTGGAGCATCCGGTGAGTAGAGTCCTTAAGGATTACAAGCCAAACTCAGAGTCACAGAAGACTCCTAATACACCTGACACAGGATTTCAGCAGACTGCAGATTACCTGTGCCAGTGCTGTAAATTGAAAATCCAAGCTCATACACACCTTGGCCCCTGCCAAGCCTTGCCTGACATGTCACACACAGAGCTTCTTCCTACTCCATGCCTGTGTGACATGCATGGATATTACTCTCTGAAGGAGCATTCCACACTTCCATGCTAGACTGAAGTTAAATGCTCTTGAACTGGGACCATTTGCCCAGGCAAAAATTGTACTTCTGCACAGAAACTCACTTCCTATGAACAGGAATTCAGGGGAAGGCCAGCTCTCCCTTAGGAAGGGGGATCCAGACATCGAGACAACAGTCTTCTGAAGGAATCTCCATGAGCCATATCCCATAAATAAGTCAGGCTCAATTATTTTATATCAAAACAATATCTTAGCTTTAATGAGTGCAACTGCCAATACAGAGAGACCCGTGTTATGAATTATTATTCTCTCTCTCCCAGCACTTTCTAATTTCCTGCTAAGGAGGCAGCGGAACGGGGTCATTAATCTGAATTAGGAATACCCTGAACCTGCTCTGCACTTTATCTGCTAATATTTTCTGGCACAGCAGTATCGAATTGGATTCTGTGTGTGAGACAGCAGGGGGAGGTGAGAAATTTAGGTCCTGATTTTAAATAACCTCAGAAGAGGTGTATTTTTACTAGCAAACTCTTGAATGTAAAAACAGCACAGGGCTGTCTGTCTTGAAGCATCACAGGAAATGTGTAAAGCAGACAGCAGATAACATGTTCTTTAAATGAACTAGCATGGGGACTTTTCTACATAACTTTCAAATTAAATATTGGAATATTATTGAAAATACACCAATGAACGAGATCACAAAACATAAATTAAAATACAAGGTATTAAAATAGAAAAAGTACAATTAATAAAAATTCTCAGAAAATGAATGAAAATACTGTTACATTTATCAAGCAACTTCCCTCACCTGGGAGCCCAAAGGCCCTGACAAAAGACAGGTCATGCTGGGTCTGTGCTTTTCAAGCAGAATTGCACAGAGACACAAACATGATATAGCCCAAGGGGTCCAATAGCTGAAAACACCTACGCACTCAAGCCTTGCTTTCTTATCATTTCATTATCATTTTTTATGGGACTAAAATAGGAAGTGCAAGCTGTAGTCACAGAGTGCATTCCCATTGCGTGTGGCACAGGACAGACTCAGACCAACAAAAATACATGGCTCAGACCAAGACCTCAGCGCTGCCCAGACCCATCGCCAGCTGTTTTACAAAGGAATGCACCTCCCTGAAAATAACTTTCCACAAATGGACAATCCCTGCAAAGTCAGAGGGAGTTTTCCACAGGATTTAAACTGCTCATGGAAAGGAGAATTTCCAGCAGCCAGCCCAAGGCCCCAGTGAGCTCATATGCGAGGTCTCCCGAGTTTCCAGGGCTCCTCTAGCAGGACTGGGCCTAATTCAGAGAACAGCTTCACAAGGGCCACGCCTGGAATGGTGAATATCCATCACCTGGGACTCAACATCCTCAACAGCAGCAGCACCATGGGAAGCTTTGGCTGAAGACACAGAAGAAACCCTGCGCGCACATCTAACCAGCAGAACACGGCCAACTCTCACTACAAATTACTCAGTAATTATTCTCCAGTCCCTCTATATATTATATTTGAGAAGCCAAGAAAATTAAAAGCCAGTAGTAAAACTTTCCTGCCCACATATTTCTTTGGTAAAATCTGAATTTTCTTCTGCCTGTGTCTATTTTACTGTTGCGGTGTGTTTTATATTTTATGCTTTACTATTAATGTTCATGGATTTGCTGTTTTATTCTGTAATGGTTTCTTCCAAGTTCCCCCTATGTTCTTCCCCAGTTAGTACATCTCCCGCCCTGGAAATCCCTGACCTTTGTTCTCCTCAGATCCTGTTATGTGTCAATCATCAGTTACTCCCCTCCCAGAGCCTGCCAGTCTCAGTCTCCTCTTTCCAGACAGTTCGGAGAGACTCGACCCTGGATTGGAGCAGGCCTGGGAAATCCTCCACCCCTTAAATTTGATTTGCTTTCTGTATGCCTTCCCCTTTACCCTAACTGGTCCCCTGACCCAAAGCCACTCCCTTTCCCCTTCCCTTTTAACCCCCTGCACAGCTCTGTCAGCGGGCCTTTGGTCTGGGCTGCTGCAGAGTGACAATAAACTGCTCTCTGTTGCACCGTCACTGAAGCCTCCCTCTCGCTCTCTCGTCATCGCCTCACTCACAAGCGCTCTGTCGCCAGACGGCCTTACCCACCGGGGGGAAGCTGCCGGTCCGCCTGCGGCTTTCTAACCGAAGCTGGGACGGTTCCCTGCCAGGGCTGCCGGGTTAGCTGGGAAGCCGTGCCCCAGCAGTTCAGGGAACACGCCTCAGGTGGCGCCCAACGTGGGGCAGTTGTGAGGCGCTGGACCCTGATCCCAGCTGCGTGGATTGCGACGGAGTGAGGCAGCGCGAGCTGTCTCTGCAGAAGAAGTCCAAGAAGACCACCGGACCTGCGGACTCAGTCCCCGCCTGCGCAGGATTTATCCTCGCAGTGGAGAGGGACTGCAGACAGCCACGCACCTGCCGGTTGTAGCAGCTCTTCGGAGTGCGCTCCTGGCAGGAGAGGAGGGCGGCTCTTCGCCACCCCGAAGAGTCCTCCTCCGAAGAGGGATACCACCACCGCTTGTCTTTCTTCAGCCTGCATCAGGCGGAGGCTTGAGCACAGGGCTCGCCTCGGGAGAGGATTCCAGAGGAGGCGGCTGGTAAGTCCCCGACCCCCTCGGTCCTCAGGGCTTTTAGCCCCCGGGAGGCTCTCTATAAGAGCCAGGAACGCGTTCCCCCCTAGGAGCTGCCTTAAGCCCTCCAGGGGTGTTAGTCTGAGTGCAGCGGCTTTTGTTCTTTCAGTTTCATTTGCAGATTTTGTTTTAGACGCGGGAACCCGACGCGTAGGCTCGGGACATTTCTCTCGCTGTCAGCCTTTGTTACAGTTGCCTGCACTCCAAGGGCGTGGGGAACATTGGTCCCCGGACTCGGGTTTTAAGTTGCAGTGGTTTTTTTCTGTTGTGAATTTTTCAGTTTTCGGGCGTGTGTGTGAGTGTGTGGATCGAGCATGGGTGGAAGGCTCTCTGCACAGCAGAGGGAAATTTTTTCTGTTATTGTTGAAAGTTTGAAGAGCTCCCACATTAAATTTTCTAAAGGGGAGCTCAAAAGATTTGTCCGTTTTCTCTTCCTCCACTTTCCACGTGTCCCCTGCTCAAGCAGCCAGCGTGGAGTTTTGGAGCGTTGTGTATTCAAAATTTTTTCAATTGAGCATGACAGGGGACAAATCTGCAGACAAATTTATAATTTGGCCATTGCGGCTGCATTCCGCACTGAATCAGGCCAGGAAAGTGGAGAAAGGGCAAGGCAGACAATCTTCCCCAGTTACCCCAGACCCTAGTCCCAATCCCTCTCTCCCCAGAAAAGGCATTCTCCAGGGAACAGCAGGGAGAACTCGCCCTGCTAGCCCTGGCTCCTCGCAGATGCCTCGATCCCCCTGCCAGAATAGTCATGGCTGGACTGTTCAGTACGCTTGTGGTCACCCTAGCCAGGCACCTTGAGCCTCTTCCCCATTCCCTCCTTCCCCAGTTGTAAAACCCCGAGTTAAGTTCTTGTTTCAAGACAAGGAGAGTGCACAAGATGGCGGACGCAGTCGTGCATCCCGATCCCCTTCTCCTTCTCCCTTTCCTTCCCCTAGAGCACGACATGGCGGCAACTGCATGGCGCGGTTGTCCTCGTGGTCCGTGCCCCCATCCCCCATTCCTTCTCCCCATATTCCTTTGCGTTCCCATCACACCAACCCTTTCCTTCCCCTAGACACTCCCTCCTCCCACGAGTTCCTGACTCCACCTCCTGTTCGTGCTCCTCCCCGAACTCCTCCCTTCACGCGCTCCACCCCCAGTTCGGGTCTGCCCCCTGAACCGACCCCACCTTCAGTTGTTTCTCCTCCCCCAAACATGTCATCACCGCAGGAGGCCACGCCCCCTCTAGAGCCATCTTGGATTTCCGGTTCCCACGGCCTGACATCCGGTTCCCACAGTTGGGATACCGGAAGGGGGGAGCCGGAACCCCAAGGCCCAAGCCAAGGTGACCTTCCTTCCCTCACTCCTGTAGTTTATCGCAGGTCGAGGGGTGGGAATGTCACCTATCCCAACTGGCAGCCCCTCTCCCAAAACACCATAAAGGATCTCTGCAAGGCTCACCGAGAGTACGGGAGGGATAGCCCATACTTCCGAGGGTTGTTGAAAGCCAACCTAACTGGGATAGTGACAGTCCCATCAGACCTCCAGCAGCTCTTTTCATGTCTGCTGAGCCCATCAGAGTTCAAGCTCTGGGAGTCAGCGTGGAAAGACCTGCTCAAGACTGCACTCCCGAGCTTGTTAGATGATCCGTCGACGGCAACAGATGTGGCCGGGGAACCCATCACCCTCGACCATCTGTCCAGAGAGGGCAAATGGGCACAAGCTCTAGAGCAAGCTAATAATATCCCTGAAGGGATCTTAAATATAATAAAAGAAAATGCAGAAAAGGCGTTTCTAAAGTTAAGGTCAGGAGGCCCGATGCCTCGGTATTCAGATATCAAACAGGGACCAACAGAGTCTTATGTAGACTTTGTAGACCGGTTAACTCGAGCAGTTGAGTTGCAGGTGCGGCAAGAGGCAGCTAGGGAGACAGTTTTGGAGGAGATGGCACAGAAAAATGCTAATGAGCAGTGTAAAGCAGCCATCCTCTGCTTGCCCCTCAAGCCTCTGCCCACCGTTGAAGACTTCCTACAAGTCTGCGAAGCAAAGGTCCCATCAAAGCCAGAACATCCGCCGAGGCCGCAGCCCCGCGCTATGCCGAGAGCTGCTGCTGCCGAGCCACGAACAAACACGCCAGCGAGAAAGCCTTCATTCCGCAACCGGAATAACTGCCGCACTTTGTGCGGCCAATATGGCCATTGGCAGTCCTCCTGCCCTGCCAAAGAAGAATTTCAATTGTTTCTACAAAACTGGGGAAGTGGAGGGGGGAACCAAGTAAGGGGCACACAGCCCCAGGAACAGAAAAAAAACTAGGTCATGAGCGCGAGGCCACCCTGCGCGATGACCGCAAACGGGTGGCCAGGGTGAGGAGGGGGAAGGGAGGAAAGAGAAAACTTGTGCCGGACATGACAACATTACCTGACTTGACAATTTCTCATCCTAACCAGGACACTCCAGGAGTTCCCTCCAGGAGCTCAGAGCCACCAGACCAAGATCTTTTTAAGGAACTTGCGGACCCAATCTTAACAACTACCTCCAGGTATGAGCCCTTCAGGCTCCAGGTGACCAAGCCACTCCACCTCAGGGACACCGATTGGCATTTTATCGGGGTGAACCCAGGTGAGCAGGGTACCTGGAAATGGATCGGGGCAAAATACGTTGTCATGGGAGATTGTAAGTACACTCCCAGGGAGATTGAAGTCGCTCTGGGGACATTTGACTCAGACCCCGAGCGCTTCATTGTATGGCTGCACTGCACTCACCCTCCTGTGTTTCTGCCTAAAGGTCAAATAATTGCACAGGTAATACCCGTCCCCAGTCTTGAAAAAGGCATTGTACCATTAGTGGGGAGGGTAAGAGCCATTTCAACATCACAAAGGCCTTTGAAGGATTGTGTGCTGAGGGTGGGTGACGAGACCCACAACAGCAAGGGTCTCTTGGACACGGCTGCAGATGTGACGATCATCCCCATGCGAGATTGGCCGTCACATTGGGCTTTGCAAAACGTGGCCGGACACGTGCAAGGTGTAGGGGGTCTCCAATTGGCACGTCAATTCAGGAGCGTTGTGGAAATTAAGGGGCCGAATGGGCAATCGGCAACTTTGCGCTCATTTGTAGTGGATTACCAGGAGCCCTGGCTAGGAAGAGACCTGATGGTCCAGTGGGGGGTCACAATTGACATACCCGACCCCTCGCGCAGTTTTCGGGCGGCGGCCGCTGAAGAGCATCCTACCCAAAAACTAAATTGGAAAACTGACATTCCAGTTTGGGTAGAGCAGTGGCCGTTATCAAAACAAAAATTAAAAGCGCTCAACGAGCTCATGGAGGAGCAACTGAGAAAGGGCAACATTGAGGAGACCAGTTCACCGTGGAACTCCCCAGTGTTTGTCATTCAGAAAGCCGACAAGACCAGGTGGCAGCTCCTTCACGACCTCCGCCAAATTAATAATGTCATTGAAGACATGGGGTCTCTCCAGCCTGGGATGCCTTCCCCAGCAATGCTCCCCCGAAACTGGAAATTAGCTGTTATTGACATAAAGGATTGCTTTTTCCAAATTCCCCTGCACCCTGATGATGCCCCACGTTTCGCGTTCTCAGTGCCTTCCATCAACCGAGAAGCCCCAAGGAAAAGATACCACTGGAAAGTGGTATCTTCATTGCTGCAAGGCATGAAGAACAGTCCAGCTATCTGCCAGCAGTACGTCTCTTCTTTGCTGTCTCCCGTGCGTGCAGCCGCAGGCAAAGCGATCATCTATCATTACATGGATGACGTCCTCGTCTGCGCTCCCAATGACGACCTTTTGTCACACATGCTTGACCAGACCATTTCTGTTTTAGTTGCTGCAGGGTTCGAGTTGCAGGAGACCAAAATTCAAAGGATGCCACCCTGGAAGTACCTTGGCCTTGAAATCGGCAAGTGGACCATTGTGCCGCAAAAATTGGCTATCAAATTAAGACGCTTGCAGATGCCCATCAGCTGTGTGGGGCGTTGACATGGGTGAGACCCTGGCTAGCTCTGACAACCGAAGACCTAGACCCGCTTTTCAACTTGTTGAAAGGCGGAGAGGAGCTGAGTTCTCCGAGGGAACTGACCCCAGAGGCGCAGAAAGCGCTTGAAAAGGTCCAGGTAAGACTGTCCACCCGGCAGGCCAACAGGTGCGCACCTGACCTGCCGTTTGAATTTATCATCCTTGGAAATCTGCCACACCTCCACGGAGTCATCTATCAGTGGGACAAGGAGGTCACCAAATTACATCGCAAGGACTGAGGCGGGAAAGATCCTCTTCTTATTATAGAGTGGGTCTTCCTTAGTCACCAACGGTCCAAGAGGATGACCACGCCACAAGAACTGGTGGCTGATTTGATCCAGAAGGCCAGAACCCGTCTTAGGGAATTGGTCGGTTGTGACTTTGAGTGCATACACATTCCAATTCGGACCAAAACAGGCCAAATTACAAAGGCGGAGTTGGAACACCTATTGCGAGAAAATGAAGCTCTGCAAATAGCTCTAGATTCCTACACGGGGCAAATTTCAATTCATCGGCCTGCCCACAAAATTTTCAATCAAGACGCTCAATTCACATTGGCATTAGAGAGCGTTCAGAGCAAAAAGCCTTTGGAAGCCCTGACTGTTTTCACAGACACGTCCTACAAGTCAGTCTTGACTTGGAAGGACCCTCAGACTCAGCAGTGGGAGGAAGATATTGCTATTGTTGAGGGTTCCCCTCAAGCTGCTGAGTTGACCACAATTGTCCGGGCTTTCGAGAGGTTCTCTGAACCTTTCAATTTAATTACTGATTCGGCCTATGTTGCTGGTGTAGTGTCCAGAGCAGAGCGTGCAGTCCTGCAGGAGGTGTCCAACCATGCCCTTTTCGAGTTGCTCTCGAAGCTCATTAAGCTGATCTCCCACCGAGAGCAACCCTTCTATGTGATGCACACAAGGTCGCACATGGATTTGCCAGGGTTCATTGCCGAGGGAAACAAGAGGGCTGATGCTCTCGCTTCCCCTGTGGAGATGGCCCCTTTGCCAAATCTTTTTGAGCAGGCGAAAATCAGCCATCAGTTGTTCCATCAGAATGCCCCAGGCCTTGTTCACCGGTTTCGACTCACCCGGGAACAGGCAAGGGCGATTGTGGCGACTTGTCCCACGTGTCAGCAGCATGCTCTCCCAAGTATCAGCGCTGGGGTTAACCCCAGAGGGTTGAGCAGCTGCGAGGTGTGGCAGACAGATGTGACGCACGTGCTTCAGTTCGGTAAGCTGAAGTACGTCCACGTCTCAGTGGACACCTTTTCTAGCGCAGTCTTCGCCTCTGCCCACACAGGAGAGAAATCTGGAGATGCTATCAGGCATCTCCTGCAAGCTTTCTCTTTCTTGGGCATCCCAAAAGTCATCAAAACTGATAATGGGCCAGCGTATTGTTCCAGGGAGTTCCATGACTTCCTGCAGCAATGGGGAGTGGAACATAAGACCGGCATCCCCCACTCTCCAACTGGTCAAGCCATGGTGGAGAGGACCCATTGGGACCTCAAGTGGGTCCTGGACCAGCAACAACCGGTCCTGAAGGTTGAGCCTCCACTGATCCGTCTTTCCAGGGCCTTGTACACCATCAATTTTTTGAACTGCTCCTTTGAGGTTTTGAACCCACCCATCGTGCGTCACTTTGGTGGGTGTGAACAGCTGGCCCTGAAGGTGCGTCCGCAGGTCCTTATGTGAGACCCGGAGACTGGCAGATTCAAGGGCCCACACGACTTGGCCCAATCCCTTCAGCATTTAATTCTACTTAAAATTAAGTGATCTTTCCTCTGCCCCAAACCTCTGGCTCCCAGGGTGGCACATCTATTATAAGGGTTGGATAACAAGATAAGCAGTTATATCTCATAGTGCAAATATTTTTCAGCTCTGTGAACCTCGTTGCTAAATGTGTACCTAGGCAGACCAGAACTTAGAGTCAAGGAAGTTCATTAAGGCAGAAGACAAAGCTTTTCAGTTTTCATATTTCTGTGCTTGATATTTGTTGGCTGTGCCTCGATTTTTCTCAAGGAGCCAGTCAGCTCATTTCAGCCTCTTCTCAGCCTGCTGACATGACAGAGAAGAGGGAGAAAAGCTATTGCTGTGCTTCTGAAGCTGACATGTATCAAGAAATAGATTTGAAAGTTTGAGGCTAAGATCCCTCCAATTTTTGTACAACATATTCTTCTCCAAACGAGCAGTGGTGTCCCCCTCCCTCATCCTTGCACAGCTCACAAGAGAACATGAGATGAAATGTTCATGCTGGAAACAAGATGAGCATTGACAGGTGAGCTGTTTTCTTCCCTTATTTGATGTAAATAAGTTTTACAGGAACATCAGAGTTTTCTCTTCCATGCAAACAGATTACAAAAAAATGCAACATACAGGCTACAGAACTATTTTTTTTTTTTTTTTTTACTTCTATTACATGTGACACTCACAGCAGATAGGATGGAGCTGGAGAAAATGCAAACAGTATATATAGCTTCCTACTATTCCAGTCCTGCTACCTTTGTTCCATCTCCCTCTCTTGTTACCGGGACATAGGAATTCCCATATAGGATATAACTCCCTGATTTAAAAAGACATTTTGTGCTGGAAAAAAAAATAGATTACAGAGGACAAAGTGTTGGGAGCTCCTATCTTGATTGATTTTATTTATCTTTTAAATATATATATATGCTGCTGGTATAAGAGCTAAAAAGGTAGCTTTTAAAAGTGTGGGTGTACCCAGAAGGAACCTCTCTGCTGCTTATTCAGCTCTCACTTTCTTTTATTCCAGAGAAAGAACTGCAAACTGTGGAGCTGATGACCAGTGGTTTGACAACTGCTTTAGGACCAGGAAACCACTTGCTCTACACTGGACAGGCACTGGTTTGCTTTATTTTTTTTTTCCTATTTTCAGCCTTTGACTATAAAAAAATTTATTACATTTTGGCAAACAGTTAAGAGTGCAGGAATTACTGGTCAGCAGTCCTGCTGCCTCAGCATCCTGCCTTTGCAAGCAGCTTTCAGGAAACCCATCTCTTTTTTTGGGCAAACTTTATTGGTTCCTGTTGTCCCCAGGGCCCACCCAGACACTCCCTCAGGGCTGTGTCCCCATGGTTGAGCACATCAAACAGCCTTTCCGTAACTCTGAAAATGCTCCATCAGCCTCCTTTATTACACACTACCAACCTTTGAGGAATGGCATTGTTTCTCAAGGAAAACCTCATGATTTTCCACTGACATTCCACCTCTGAGCAGTCCTTCTGCCCTATAGGTGGGTCACAACACATTAAAAATAATGAATTCTATCCCCAGATTAATTCCTGGTCCTGTTTGAATTGTGACACAAGCAGGTAAATCCTAAGCTCTATTTCCAAATCCCAGTAAAGCTGAAACATTCTAACACTTTTTTTTTCTCTCCTTCCACTGCCATCCAGCTCTTCCAAAGGAAACAGAGCAGCTCTTTTCATGAGCTTTTTGAGAATTTTGGAGGCTGACACTCAGCCATCCAGCAATTCCTAGAAAAAGGAAAGCAGAACAACTGAACATTTGAACTCCCACAAATAACCTCCACGATGATTTTCCACATGACCCAGAAGAATTATTTTTAGAACCAGAAAAGTAGCTTTATTCTCTATTTCCATTTAGTCCTTGCAAAGTTGGAAAGGACATTCAGTAAGGATGAGTATTATTATTTCTCCGTGATGCGGATTCCCTTGGAAAAGCAGTAATTCCTAGAAGTACCAGCCATGATGAAGACAAGCTGTTCTAAGCACAGTGTAACTCATGGTAAGAGTTTCTCCCTCCCAAGGATTTTCAACCAAAGCACGCAAAACAGAGCAAACAAAAGATGAGGAGTTTGTTTTGGAGGCCAGGGATCTTCCCTAGCTCCTGTTTTGCAGCAGTTTTGTGTGAGATGGGACAAGCCAACAACCCCTCTACACTTTAGGCTCTATTTCTAGGCAGAAATGCCTCCACTACCTTTCCATGAATTGAGAGGTTTTGGCAAAAGCTCTCAACTGCCTTTTTCCATCTCAGACCCAACAGGCAACTTCCCTCCATCCCTGACTTCCGCTTTCCACTCTCCAGGGCCTGAGGGCACCAGGTGCCATTGGGTGGTCACAGAAGAGGCTCAGCAGTGCAAACCAGACCATCCTGTTTCCAGTTTTGACACCCCCATGGCTTCACAGCCCACAAAAAGGAAGGTTATTTCCATAGCATCCCTGGCTCTCCTAATTTCTCAGTAAATACGTGTTGTTCAAAAGCCCAGCAAATGGAAAATGCTCGTGTCCACCTGGCAGTACCCCACAAGACCCTGGCTCCCATTGACCCCTCTGAGTGCAGTGCTGAGGGGAGGTAAAGAATGTGTCACCTTGCACCATGGAGTGACATTTCCCACACAAATGTACCTGTTTGATTTGCCAATCTCTTACTTATTTCTACAGCCTGAGGACAAGCAGCAGCCAATAACAAATGCTGTGTAAGCAGATTTTTCTGTATAAATTAAACAGAACTTTCATTTGCATGGCACAGGAAATGAAGCCATAAATTCTATTTGCTGTAATAGCCTATTACATACATCATATTACAGACTAACACAAGCTTTGATGAACTCAAATAAAATGCATCTCAGCAAATGGTTGGGGAGGAGCTGAGCTTTGTTTGAAATCCATGAAAATTAAGGAGATGCATCAATTGGTTAAAATAGATTTGGGATTCAGCACAGGGTTCCTAGCACAGGTGAGAACCAGGACCTGGTTCATGTCTGGTTTCTTCCTTAATAATAAAAGTCCATCACAACCTCCCATGGCATTTATATCCCTATTTGTCAAATTAAACTGGTCTATGCAGACCTTTTTGTGATGTGCAATGCTGCAGATAAAAAACTTTGGCTTAGGAAATGCTTCTCTTCAAAGCTTTCCCATTTGCAGTGTCTCCTGCAATGTCCAGTTGAGACAGCAACATGGATACAAGTTCAGACTGAAAACTGGAGTGATTTTTAAGGTAAAAAAATATTCCATGAGAATAATCCCTTTTAAGGAACCACTGAAAAGCTGCTGTGAGAACCATACAATTTATAGTGAATCAAAAGAAGAAATTCCAATCACAGAATTTATAATTTAGGAATTCTGTACAGTGATTTTTATTTGTTGGTCTCATAGAAACTCTTGAAATTTTGTATATGTCCTCTGTTGGTTATTTATCATCATGTGACATACTATTCTATCTATTATAAGGATGTTGAAATAATTTGCATGTTGTTAAGAGGCTATCTTGGTTTTATCCACATTTGATGCATAGGAAGAGTTAAATGGCAGACTGTAGGAATGTCACAGGAAGTATCTGTGCCTCCCTCTCTGTGCAGGGCACAGCCCATGCTCCAGGCTAACGCAGAAATTCACTTACTGTGAAAACATGCCCAGGAATATTCCCAGAGCAGATGAGGCAAAACTGCCTCACCAGCCCTTTTTCCTTCGTCCCTTTCCACAAGCCCTGCTCAGGCCTGCTCTGGAGAAAAGATGATTTTTCCTAGAACATGTGCAGGTTGCTGTGGTGGTGTCCCAGCGGGCAGCAGCAGCTGCACTCGGCATTATCCCACCAGGTGTGGCTCTGCTCCCCAGCAAAAACTCACCTGGCCCCTTTCCTTCTGCCCACGGCCAGGCAGCACCTGGAGAGAAGCTGGGAGTCCAAGGGGAGGGGAAGGTGAAATAAATTTCACAGGTGAGCTCTGGCACCTGGTGGGCAGGTTGGGGCAGAGAGGCTCAGTGAGCTCGCTGGGGAGGCCTGAGGTGGCTCTGCCTCCTCATCCAGACCCTGAGGCCAGCCCAGTGAACTCCAGAGGCCTCTCCCGCTGGGATCCTCAGCCATGAGACCCTTGCTCTGGGCACAAAATTCTTACGTTTTTGGGGGGACAGGCAAAGAATCTCCTCTTTCCAATGAGAACCACATGCAGATGAATTTGCATTTTGCTGCTCTTTCAGTCTGCAAATCTAACAAAACAATTCGATCCGCTTTTTTTGTTTTAATAGCAAAGATCATCATCAAGAAGTCAGAACTGAGAGAGCCTTTTTTTGTTTGTTTGTTTAAAGTTTCCCCCAGGTTTTATTCCTTTTTGTCCCTCAATAAATGAAAATGATGATGCTGCAGAGGTCAGGAGAAATTTAGCCATAATTCAATCAATCACACCCACATCTCCACAAGTGTGCAGAGTCAGTGTGCCAGGTTTTGTTTGCTTAGGTGGCTCCCATCATTATCTGATTTCTTTCCCTCCGTGGGTCATGGCTGTGCTGAGAAGCACATTCCATTTATACAAACAGCATTTTAGTTCTTTAATTAAAATGCAGCATAATCACAAACAATTGAACAGCCATCACCGAGGCACAAGGCAGAACAGCTTGTCACACACAAGCCACAGAATTAGGACTGGAGACAATTTTCATTTTCCTTATTAAGGAACATAAATGAAGCCTTATATTATTTGAAGATGCTTAGAGAATATAGGTATGAGCCCTTGGTGGGTTAATCACTTCCAGACAGAAGACTATTGGTAATTTCTTTAATTACAGTACAACTAATCAAACACAGAAAACTCAAAAGAATTGGCTGGTTCCTATGGATTAGACTGCAGGGGTCCCATCTAATTTCAGGGACTTAACCCACGATTTCCAGTAATGTATTTCTACTCCAACTCCAGAACAAAAACCAAAGCTGCATAGCAGATGGTGAGGTTGCTGTATTTTCTGTATTTTTATTTAATACAGCCACAGCTGAGGTTTGGTAGGAGGAAAACATTAACAATCAAGTGAATTGATCGAATGCAGCTCTTGCTATGGAGTCAGGATAATCAGGTTAAACTTGCTGCAAAAAGCTAAGTTCGTAAACCCGTAAAAGTCACCTAATTGCAACCTTTGTTCAAAAGAGCAAATACAGTTGTCAAAGCAAGTGTATAAACTGCTGCCTTTGTCTGCTTTAGTGCTTTAGACCGGAATTTTTCTTTATATTGCAACTTAATTACATTTATTTAAGAGGTTTCAATGTATCAAATAATTTACTGCCATTAGCTTAATATTTTCCTGAATTACCTAATTTTCTATTAATTTTTAGCATGCATTTTTCATATTTTTAAAAGCCTTTTCTAAAATTAAGATGTTTATATTTGCCTGATTCTTACATAAAAATAGAATGAGCCCAGTGAGTCAGAAACCAGCTTTTGCTAGAGAAGACCTAAAGAATCTTAAATGTATTCACAGTGACACATGGAATAATAATTATTTTTACATAGGCTGTGATGGAGAAGGTAACTGAGTATATTACAATGCATGAAAATAATAACCTGTCTTTAATCCTACATATGGTTTTCATGAAAGATGAACTTTAACTACAGACTAAGCAGGGGGGCAAGGGGGGAAGGAAGGCCAGTGAGTTAACACAGGGACAGACAATTTACTACCTTAATATTAATAGAGAAGGGAAAATATCTTTCTGGCAGAGTCTATTCACACAAGAATAAAAAGATGAATTTCAGGGAAATTCCCTTCATCAAATACAGCAGTTGGAAAGAATGTAAGTGCAATCCTTTGCTTCCTCATCTTAAAAGAGAAAGGGATAGCTCAAAGATTTTGAGACACCTCTGGATTTTCGCAGCTGATTTGTGATATGCACTTCTGCATCTTGATTCTCCAGAGAACCTGGTACCTTCCTGCTAAATCTCATTTATAGTCCAGCCAATTCTCACCTTGAATCTTCTAGGAGCCTCCTGACCTCAGGTGCACACAGTTAATTCTTCCTCGTAATTTATCTTATCCTTCTTTCCAGCTAATTCAATTACCACTTGATTAGAGACACAAGACAAAGGAGAAAATAAACCTGGGCTATCATTAACGAACAGAGCCAGGGAATTCTGGAACCTGCAGATTTCCATGAGAGGCCTCTTCAGCAGGGCATAGTGACATGAGGAATGATCAGGGGATCCCTGTGCCACCTCCAGAGTGGCTCTGAGGCCACTGGACAGGTTGTATACCACTGTATTCACCTGAGCTGGTCCTGCTCAGCACTGAGTTAGTGCTACGGGATGCAGGCTCCTTCCTCTCTGGAGACTTGAGCAATTTCCCTGAATTCAGTTCCCAAATCAAAAAATAGTGAGAATGACACTTGATTATCTTGAAAGGAAGATAAAGGCACCAGTGCCTCTGTGAAAGGTAGGAGTGGTGTAAGTCACAGAGCTGAACACAGAGCTGACAGTAACTGAGAAATTTGCTTATCCCAGAAATGCTGGTTTTGAGTTATCCAGGCAAAGATGCAGCCCTGCATCCCAATGCAGGCTGCTCTCTGGGCAGCAAAGCCCAGAAGTAAAGAATGATTTGCTGCATGTGCCTTCACAAGGAGCTTTGCTGACTACAGGAAGTTTTAATCAAATACTCAGAGTGTTCCCCAAATGCTTGAGCAGATACTCCAGCACACTGTGTCTCCTCCTACCTCCTTAGGTAGTAGCGTTTGCTCCCTGTGCTCTGAAAACACTTCCCTTTGCTTTGGCTCCAGCCAGAGAGGATATGAGAGGGAAGTGGAAGGCAAATTCTGCGGGTCCCAGAGCTCCAGGGAGTCCTCTTGCTATAGTTTGTTAAACGACACTGTTAACAGTCCTGCTTTAACAGCCCTGCTTATTCACCACTCCAGAGCTGCTCTTAAGTCCATGCAGATGGGAAAATATTTTCCTCCTTTCCATCTGCTCCAGCTGGAAGAGGATTGCTCCTCTAGTAAATCCCACCGAGTGTCAGAACCGTGTGCTGCTGCTGCAGCACGAGAGACATGACACTGCACCTTGTGAGGGAAAACTGCAGGCGTTGGGCAAGGTTAATGGGCTGCTATGGAGCTCTACTGAGATAAATGTAGTTTTGCCACACAAAACAGAGGATGTGAAGAATATTAAAAAAGGCATCATTTCCCACCATGTCAAATTGCTGCCCAAAAGCAGAGCTCTTAGCATTCATCTAACTGGCCTTCTAACAGCATAAATAGAATATTGTTATCTCCAGAGCAATGCTCCAAAAGGTGATTTCAGATATAGAGTAACAGGGAAAGCTGAGGAACCCAACAAAAATAAACATTCTCTGAAGATGAAGAAGATTCTGCTAGCACACATGGGTTAAAGCAAAAACCACTTACAGCCAGAGCAGAGATTCCTCAAAATTATTTCACAGCGTTTGCTACATGGTACCATAGCAGCCTCAGACATTTCAAGGATCTAAAAAGTGTCACCTGGTGTCATGCCTGGGTTTATATAAATACTCTGCTGGTGAGAAACTCAAGAACCAGATAAATGTTATCCATTGAGGAGACTTGAGATCCAGAGTATGTTTCAAATGTAAAATTTTACACCCTGCCTCAAGAAACTCAAGCAGCAATTCAGGATATTCTGAGTTCTCCAGTACCACTGCGGCTCCACTGTTTTATTCTCCAGTGTTAACATATGCTTGGCTTGAAAACAGGGACTGCTTTAATCAAGGCTTATTTGGCTATTGTACTTTTGGAATTATGAGATCACCAAAGGACCCAGCTTAGGATAATGATAGTTAATAGAACAACTTTGGCTTAACAGGGAAGTATAAATTATGTCTAAAGAGGATACATCCACCTTGTGCCAACTGGTTAAGCAGTGCTCCCACAGATATTTCATATGTACAAACTTCTCAAATCCCATCTTTTCATTAAAAAATGACCATAAAAATGCAGATGCTCAGCTGAAGATGACTGCTTCACCCAGTGCCATGGACATCTTTTGCTTATTTCATTTAAGGTATTGAAGCATGGTTTGGAGCAATGCCCTCTTTGGTCAGCACACTGGAGCTCATCCTGTAGTATTTACACAGTGGGTGTTGGATGGAGCAGACCAGAGTTAAGGCACTGGTTGCTGAACTGCCACTGCCACATCCTTGGTGGGTGCAGGGGTAGAACCACCCCCTCTGCTGGAGGCAAAACCACAACCAAACAAACAGCTCCATGTAAAGCAAGGAAAAATAATTTGTTTTCCCTTGATCCACAGAAAGAGGAAACTTTTCCAGGGAGCCCATAGCCAGCAACAAACTATTCAATGCCCGCTCGCTGCTGGCCAGAGCTGTGGGGGAGTGAGGGACCTGCAGGATTTGGGACAGCCCTGACACCTCCACTGCTGCTGGGCAGGGATCTCCCACCCAGCAACACTCCATGTCCTATCCCTGCCCTCCAGGATGCTCTGCATGCCCTGCAGCCCCTTTGCAGGTAGATGGCACCTCCCGGAGCCAGGAACTCAGCCACCACTGTGAGGAAATTTGTTGAAGGTGCAGCATTTCCGAGCAAACGCACATTCATGGCTCCCCCTGGAACAAGGCTTCCAGTATAGCTGTGGTCAGAATCTGCTCCAAAGGAACCTATGCTTATTTATATTCTGGAGACAGATTTGAGCCCTTAGTATCTTGTTTTCCATACTCACTTTAACAAAGCATGCCTTTTCCAAGGCTTGCTAATGAGCCTAGCATACTTAGGGAAAAAATGTAAAATATACAAACAAACTCACTGTCAGATGGGTTTTTCCAAGACCTGGCCTGAAACTCAGAGAAATTAGAAATAAATGCTATGACCCTCCAAATATCTTACAAACTCTGATGAAGAAAAAAACCCCAACCTTGATTTTTTGGCCAAATCTCCCAGCTGCTTTTGCAATTCATAACAGGTTTGGCTGAAGAGTTGGTTCATTTTTATAAATCCAGTTCCTTTTCACAAAATATGTTACTTTAATAGCATCCAAATCCTGATTATTTCATGCTTAAAAGCAAGCCTTGTTAAAAGACAGTGCCTTTTCCTCCACTGCACTTTCACCCAACATACATAAAAACACTTCTAAATTTCTTTTGAAAGAGTGTGCCCCTTCAAGAACCAATGCTGTTACTCAGGGATTAGGATGGGTGAATTTGAGAAGAAAAATCATAAATCAAGATAAAAAACATCTACAATCCTGGAAATCAGTAAGCCCTCAAAACATGTATGACACTAAATCTTCAAAAACCACATATGTACAAAATGCAACTAATTGATGAACAATCAGTGTAAGTTCCAAACTGATAACATCACTCCGAACTCCAGGATACCCAAATGTCAGGTTTGGAAGGATATATTTCACTGGATTTCCTTTATTTCATCAGTGCTGATCAGCACTGGATTCTCAAGGATTCTTCTCCCTTCATGCGGGTGTAACATTTTCAAGGATCTCCTTGCTACCTCACTGCTCTGATTTCCTTAGAAACTCAGGAGTGGAGTGTATTTTGTGCCTGAACTGTTGTAAGAAGACACCAGAAAACATTTTTGCCATATATGCACACATTGTTCATGGAATTGTGTGCAAATACATCTGTGAGTTGTCATCTGTCTCACCTGAGCAAGCTCTCCTCCACATGAGTTCTGTCCTGACAAATGACACAAAAATAAACCTCTAGGAACCAAATGTGTTTCTCAGAAATTCATCTGCCAGCCTTGCCACAAAGCGTTTTTCCACCTCCAAGCTCCATTACCCAAAATAGCTCTGAAGGATTTCCAAAAGGCCATCAAGACACAAAGCAACTTCCACATGTGGCTTGAAGCCTCTTGTTTCTCACCTACTACGTGACAGTGGAGAGGCTTGGGGAGTTTGGACCAGATTAAGCCTTTGCTCCACACATGTACCAGAAGCCTCTACAGAGCTGCATCCTATAATGTGCTTGGCACCAGACTTACAGAAGTAAATATTGTGTTTTCTGACATCTGATGAACTTTTCCTGAAGGATAACATAACAGATTTTGGCCAGTGGCTCTCCAGTGCCACAGCACACTGTTATCTCTCAAATAAATAATTCATAGAATTTTGCTTAATGAAGATTTAGGAAACAAAAAATCACTCCAGCTTTAGCAGCTTGTCCTTTGAAGAAGTTGCCTGCCAAGGTCAAAAAGCAGTCACCTGAAATAGGATCAACCACACAGAGATTCAGTTGGAAATTCAGCTTTCTCTGCATTTGACTCTGGTCAAGTTCTCCAGCTGGTCTTGGTATGGAGGGAAGCACTTCTTGCTGTGCTTCCTGAGTACGTCCTCACTCTGCTGCTGAGCACCAGCCACAGCCACTTTGCTGTTCCCTTGTGTCACATTAGACATGAGGCCAGCTTGGTAACCAAATCTGCAGAAACTCAAGGGAAACCAAAGGCAGAACAGGCTCTGCCATACTACAAACCTTGCAAATGCCACACCAGGGGATGATCTGGACCCAGTGCCACCAAGAACTCACAGGCACCCAAAGAGTGACACAGCAGCAACCTGGAGCTCAAGTCTCCTTTCCTCAAAAGTCAGTCCTTGAGGACTACAGGGAGCAGGGCTCCAAACCCTAATAGAGATTTTGAGAATTCTAGAGTTTGCTCCTCCAAAAACACAGAGTTTGACCAGTCTGCTGTCAGAGCTGATTCCTACTAAAACAAACATTTAACATGTGCAAATACTAAAAGATGAATTTCCTGTTTGAACAGTCAGCACAACAGAACATTGCCAAAGGAATCATTGCAACATCTGTCAACGTAACCAACCAACTTCCAGCCAGAAAATAGGACAACCATGATCTGTCATCAAGAGACAGATCCAATGCCCCAGCACAGCCTCCCTATACCAAATTCCACATGGAGACAGAAGATGAGCAGGACAGGGTGCAAGGAAGAGTTGCTGTGATCTCTTACCCTTCCCTTCCTACACAAATAAGCCAATATTCAGCTAAGGAGTGGAAGCCCCTTTGGTACTTAGCAAAGGAAGCACCCTCCTGGCAGTGACAAGTTTGAGACAGTACTGTTATTCCCAAAAATCAGTTGCTTATGACTATGGAGCTGCTTTCCTCAGACATCTCATTAACAAAGTTACAAGCCTGGCCAAACCTCCACAGTAGACATGTTAAGGCATTGCAGTGATGGCAGTGACAAGTCATTAATATTGACAAGAAATTATGCTTGAAGGTCTTTTTAATAAGTATTTCCAATGTCTTTGCTCATTTTCTAAGCAATCATACATTCCTCATCACTCATAGGGAATCACTGATAATAAAAAGGTTTCATTTCAATTGTAAGGGAAAAGGTGTTGTTGCTGACAGCCCATTGCACAGGTGTGTGCTGATCCCTGCAGGTGTGTCCCGGTCCTCAGCATTTCCTTCCTGCATGGAGTGAAAGCTGCTTGTATGTGCAGTGGGACACTCCCGTCTATGAGAGATGTCACTTTATCAGTGGAAATGATGCTGATGTGGCTATGGGGATTTTAACCTTTTTCAGGAGCCAGAAATTCCTCTACAGCCTGAGTGCCTGAAAAGCTATTACACTTGTGTGCAGAAAAGGTAAATGTTATCAATTTTGCTTTTAAAATTAGGTAGAAAAAGCAGAGGGAACCAAATTAATACAGTCTGATTTGCCCAGGTGTTTAAAGAATCCTCCAATACCAAAGAGGTGGTTTCTGGCCACAAGTAGCATGGGGAAAATTTCTTTTGTGAACTCGCTGCCAGTGGAAAGCTGGTGAAGACTTTTCTGAGCTGCTTCTTACTATTGTGGCACATGGAACATGCCAGGTGAAAAAAAAAAAAGAAAGAAGGAAAAAGAAAGAAAAAAGAGTGTAGCAAGGCAGTTTCTGTTATCTCAATAGAAGATGCTACAGAAAAGCTGCAAGAGAGCTGATTTCCCAGTGTTCCCTCCCAGTATGCCTGCAGAGAGCCTGCAGGGAGAAAGGAGCTGCTGCCATTTCAGCCAGCTCGCATGCCTGGGATTTGTAAATGTGAATGAGGCCCTTAACTTCCAAAACCCTTCTTCCTGTTTCTATTTTAAACTAAAAGGAGCCACTCAGAACTTGCAGAAGGCACAGCCCTAAAGCTCACCAGGCTCGGGGCATCTGAAGCAGCAGCGGAAAATGTTGTGCTTGCAAGTTGTTGCTGCTGCTCTTTGTAACTCTGTTAACAAAATCTGTAATTTTAAGATACAGAAAAAAGCACAATTGGCACAGCTCAAATAAGACACCCAGAGTCAATCTATCAAACATTTCCAGTACAATACTCTGTTTCCAGCTCTCTTCCATACATGGTGGATAGGGGTTTCCCTCTTCCTTTCGAATACCACCCCCAGACATAATCCAGCTCATTAACAAGAAGCTCCTCTCAATATCCAAGCACAATATTCTTTTTTCATTACTTTTATCTTACCAGTCTTGATTATGATTTCCCCCTCATTCTAAATCACTCCTTTATTACTTGCATATATTAATGCTCTCCCTCTCAGTGATAATCAATGTAGCAGTTGCATTCAGAAAAACTCAAGATGAATTCAATTAATAAGAAAAATTTGTAAATGACTGCCATACTCTCTAATTAGCCACTTAGAGCACAACAGCAAATTAGCCACTCCTGCACAAAAGCAAACCCCGTCTTGAGAGTTTGGACTCAATTATTTGACCCAAAGTTTGGAGGATGAAGACCCAAATGCATCTTTAAACACACAGAGCAGTTTCCTGAAGTGAGGCCACGCAGTTTGAAGCAGTTAAATCCAGCTGGCTGCATGATCCATACAGCTGTGGCTTCCCTCAGCTCTTAAATAAAATATTAGGGTGTGTTTCTATTGTTTGTTGGCTGTCATCAGCCCATCTTTCAGCTGACGGGGGTTAAAGGCTATGTAGATTCCTGGGACAGCTGTTTGGTAATTGTCACAGGCAGTTACTTGGTAACCCAGGAACGGCAATCTCAGGAGGTGGATTCTTGGTTGCTAAGCGATAAATTCAGGTAAAATAACCTTTTCCTGGATTTTATTGCAACTACAGGCTGCAACTGTATAGTCCTGTGCTTTTTCTTTTCCTTTTTTTTTTCCCTTTCTTCCCAGGGATGGGATTTAAAATTATTGCTGAATAACTTTTCTGGGATCTCATGCAGCATTTAGCATGGGTTAAATGAGGTGGCACCATATTCTACTGTTATTTAAAAGGATAAACCCACAACAGGCTTCTACGGCACATTGCAGCATGTGCTGTTCATTTGCTGGGTGCAGAAGAGTGATTTACATAACAACAAGCTGAGTAAAACAGAGAAAGGGGCAGGTGCTGCTCCAAAAAGGACTTGCTGTTTCTATTGCCCTTTTTGGGGGTAGGAATTTTATTTATTTATTTTTAAGAAACTGAAACATGCAGGTTTGAGCTGAGCCAGATGCTTTTGTGCCTAAGGCTCACTGAGCAAAGCACTGCAGTCCTCACTGCCCTTGGCAGTATCGTAGGGGGTCAGACTCTCACACGGACACAAAGTCCTTCAGCAGTTTCCTCGTGTGTGTGTGTCACAAGCAGGAGCTCAACCAGAACCTCAGCTTTGGTCTCAGCTCTCAGTGCTCTGTAATTTCTTCACCTATGAAACAGATACTGGCAAGACTTATTTTTCTGCATAGCAACCTCATTTATGAAAGCCTTAGAGGGTGAAATCCTCAATCTTCATTTTCAACAAAGGTATTTTTATTGGTTGCTACCTTATTATTATTGAGTAATTCTCATGTCCATTTTCAAGGAAATTACAATCAGTCAACACATGCCTTCCTCCAGAAGAGATAGGCAAACAGAATTTGGCTGAGTTGGCTGCACTTACCCCATCCTGGCTATTGCAGAGCAGGACAGAGAAGGGCTGTCAGGGCTGGGCTGCCAGATGCTCAAGGAAGGTTCAGAATTGGGTCCAGGCTGGGAGCCAGGTGGAGCTTCCCAAAGGATCTGTGCAGCCACCCCCATGTGTCCCAGCCAGTGACAGCACCTACCAAGGGCAGGTAGCAGCCCAGTTCCCTTTTTAGGGGCCTCTGACCAACACAAAGAAAATTCCATCCTAATTCCTCTAACATCACATCTTCTCCCTGTGGATCCAAAGGGAGATGTTGGCCCCTGCCCCGGGATCATGCTGTCTATGCCACTTCATTTCCCAAACACACCAGGAGGACTTTGCAGAATTGTCCTATGTTCCTTTCAAGAGGAAGAAATCAAAGGTGCCCCTGTGTTTAAGCCCTCGTACAATAACCTGCGATCTGGGAACAATTAAGCTCCAAAGAGCCGTCGAGCTGACATCAGGAACCTTCAGGGAGGATTTCTGCTGCTAGTTCTACAAAATCCCAGTGACCAAGACCAATTCTTGCCTCACTAACAGAAACTTTACCATGTTGAGACTCACCTTATTCCTATGACCAGGAAGAAATGAACTCCTTGAGCCACACTAAAAACCTAAGGATATCCAGCTAGCTGAGGAACCCTCCTGTTTTACTAATAAAAGTTAAAGGAGTGAACTGAAACCAGAAAATTGGTTTGAATGAGAAACACACAGACATGTAACAAACCCTTTTGTCACAAAGATCACAGAACTGTTCCCCTTTCAATCACTACAAAAATTACTATTAAGGAGATTTGGGATGTGTGTATACAAAACCAGGAGAAAAAAATATGGTTTCCAGTGAGACAACAGGCACATTTTTCAGAGATACAGTATTTCTGGTGAAGGAAGAAGTCCATTTGCTAATGTTTGCCCTCACACTTGGGTAAGATGGTTCACTTCAGGATGAGCCAAGGTTTTGATCCTTGCAGGCTGCTCAGGGAAAGCTAGGGCTTGAGAGTGGTCAAGCCCTGGCCCTCAACTGAAGGGCCAGCACAAGTTGTGCTTTCCACTCCTTTATGTGCCATATGGCAAGTGAAGGAGTCTGGCTGGGATTTCTTATTGATAATTTTAGCTTGATGCTCAATTTCTACAGCCCCAGGAACACAAAAGCTCTAAAGCTGCATTGTTGTTCAAGTTATTAGGTTTGCATGCAAGCAGATAGAAAATACCACCTGCTCTGGAAGAAGTCAGCTAAAATGACACACAGAGTCAATATTCAATGAAAGACTGGGGTCTAAAAACAGTGGAGGTCCAAGGAAGAATGGGCAGTGGCTTTCAAACACACAGAAAAGCACAGAAACAAAATCTAGTAGTTGGAAATGGCACAGGGTAGGAATGGGTCACATTTCATACCACAGGCTTTAAAGGACATACATATTTCAATATATTTCATTTAAAGATATGAGA
This sequence comes from Acrocephalus scirpaceus scirpaceus, assembly GCA_910950805.1. Taxonomy (NCBI): domain Eukaryota; kingdom Metazoa; phylum Chordata; class Aves; order Passeriformes; family Sylviidae; genus Acrocephalus; species Acrocephalus scirpaceus. The sequence goes on from OU383775.1 coordinate 10,085,185, forward strand.
ATCAGGTCAGATTAAATATAATAATATTCTATACCCATCTATAAGCCACCCGTCCTAACCCATTTCACTGCTTCTTCAAAACAGGGGAAAGCAACTGTATCCAAATAAAGGCAAATATCTGTTTCTGTGTGATCTGAGGCTGATCCAGCATGTATAGAGTCAATGAAAACATTCCTGTTGACTCCAGTGTGGTATGGATCAGGCTCTTCATAAGAGAGTCTTATACCAGGGAATTTTCTACTTCAGAAGGAGAACATCTCAGATTCTGTCTCAGAACTCCCTTTCCGTTCGTCAAACACGTTTTTTGAGGAAACAAGGTGTCATCTTTTGTGAGATGTTTTCAGGCAGCTTTGAATGCTGAGCAAAATTACTTTGATACAGAAATCTCACTGATAAGTGTTTATTACACATGTTTTGAAATGCTACCAAGACCTGTCTCAAGAATTAAGCACAATATTATATTTGTGTTATGCAGAAAGGAAACAAATGTCCATTTTTCCACAGCATATATATCACCCTTTGCCTAGGAGTCATTTGTTCCCTTAAAATGACATTATTTTCACTATATTCTTCACCCCCCCCTTTTTTTTTTTTTAATTTTTCAGATGATAATTAAATTTTTAACTATTAAGCAATGCCTTCCTGAGAATGGCCAGGCCCTGTTTCAGTTTCCTTATTCCCCTGCTGCTTAGGCAGTATCCCTACCTAAAGCAGCAGGGATTAAACAAGCCACGACTTTTTGGGACCCAGGCAAATGGAGAGTTGAACAGAGAAGGAAAAGATTTTTAACTCACACAAACCTTAAAACAGCACCCTCCTTGTTTGTCATTTTTGTCCCTTGACAAGATCTCCAGAAAAAAAAAATTTTGCATTTTCATTCTCACAAAAACCATGGGTTCTCCAGCAACGAGGCAACGGAAAAAATCAATACTTGCCATGTACCATGTAACCAATAGAATAAGGGCAATGATTTATGTATGGATGGATGCAGACTGAATCAGCTGGGGCCTCAAACACAAGCACAGAGAGAAGGAGCGAGAGAGAAAGAGAGGTGTGGGGGTGAGCTGGACTGCAGTGATTATTCCTCCACTATGGCCAGATTTTTTTTTTTTTCTGCAGCAATAATCCCCCTCCCTGGTGCTGCAGGATGTGGAGGAAGGACTAGCAATGTGTGGAATATATGCTGGACCAGCTTTTCTCTTTTTGCCTCAGAATAATGATGCTATGTTGAATACTGAGGTACAGTAAAAAAGGAAGAGCGATACATGGGCTGCAGTCCTTCAGGCTTCCAGCTACCTCCACCCTAATAAAGAGCAGCCCAGTGGGGCAACAAGAAATAGTTTAAAGAGAGTCAAATTATCAACAGGATAAAAATGTACCATCACTGCTTCATGACAAGGAAAAGCAGGAAGGGCTCACTGAAGAGAACTACTTATACCCAGGAGTTTCTGCTGAGAATAGAGTTTTGTAAATTGGATTACCAGGGACACAGCACCATAAGGTATTTAATGACTGTGGTAACTTTTAGGATATCTAATACTGCTGTTGCTTTAAAAACAAAAGCATCATGCTAAAGATATACTTGTCTGTTTGTGTGACGTAGGCTAGCAATAAACACTTATACAAACTATATTCAATGTTTTATTGCTGTACAGTTAATAAATAGCTCATAGATGACTTTAAAGTGAGAGTATTTTGCTGCAGAAATGTCATACTATTTTATTAAAAATACCTCTTGTATAGTTTGTGCCAAGTGTGCTAAAATAATTCATAAACATTCCTGCAATTCCTTGGAATTCAGTCTGTATTTACATTTTGCAGAATCAGATGTTCGTTCAGGACTTCTAATATCGTAGTTTGCCATGAAGTAATCTTCCTGTAATTAATATTTCTGCAACAATTACCACTGATGACTGAATCAATTCTTTTTCTTTTCTATAACATTTAGACAACGTTTAGGCCTTGGTATTTTCATTCTCTCTCTTGAAAGGCAAAATATTTCCAATAATGCTATAGAACAATAGGGGGCCACCAGTTATATACACCAGTTAAGCAACGTTAGATCAATTAAAGCTTTAATTGGGGGATATTTGAAAGCCTTGAATTTTATAGGTGTCTGGGAATTTATCAGGTCAGAATAGAACAGAAATAATTTCCCTTCTGCCTTTCCACACCATACTATAACAATCTGCTCACGAGATTAATCACCATCTACCAAAAAGCTCTGTTTCATGGCGAAAATATCAATGAATACGGGGACAAAATTTAGTTAAAGTATAAATAGGTTTTTGTTTTCTAAAGAATGTAGTTGCATGTCACCAGAATTTGTACTTGAATTATAAAAATTCAGAGTATTTTGCTTTGCTATTACCTACCTATACTGTGCTTTGCATAACAGAGCATACACCTGTATGGGTATAGCAAAAAAGCAGGAAAATAAGACTCTGAAAACAGAGTTGGTATTTGATTTCCCAGTCAGCTGACAAAGGCAGACAACAATAAATTTCTGAGAATAGAAGTATGAAACACATTCTAAAGCAGAATAAGTATAAACAGCTAATTCTTAATTCAGTTAAAAAATCCTTCTGGTGGCAAACACTCAACAGCAGTAACAACTACCTGACTATCTGTTCCTAGATTCCTCATCCCTCTCTTTTTATTCATCCCACAGATTAGAATCTTGATAAATTTAAACATTTTAGGATTATGTTAGGATACAATGGACAAAGATGCAGCCCATGAGCCAAACAAAGCACAACAGACCACGATCCACAAGAGAAGACACCTTAGCAGCAACTTCTGACGTAGAAATGAAATGATGTGCACAATTCAAGGGGACTTTTCCAACACCCCAAAGTTCTGGAACAGAACAGCTTATGGAGAGGCTTACCTTGGAGCAATAATTGTAATTCTCCTCCTGCTTTCTCTCTCTCAATAAACAGAACAGAAACTCCACAGATGATGATGGACTTCCTTGAGTTTAGTTCTGAGCTTCAGCCATAAGGCCATGGACATACAGCCTTTGGAGGTAGAGAGGGAATAGCATGGAAAGCTTGGCACCAGCCTGAGGGAGGAAGTGAAAAGCCAGCAGAACAGGTACCGGTTCTGCAGAGACCAGGGCCAGGTGAGTTACATGAGCAAACAATGCTTTGGAGGCAGGGATGTGGGAATTTGTGTTGAAAATCAATGAAAGCATTTTCCTTTCTCCTGGCCCTGCACTGCTTTGATAACTTGAAGCTCAAGGTTGTGCAGTTAAAATACCTGAGCAAAGACTCTTTTGCTGTTTGAAAAGAGCAGCAGAGTTCATTTTAAAGCAACACCACACAGGTCCACATTTCCTAAACAAAAGGAGAGGTGCACTGTCATTCATGCAGTCCTGCACTGCTCTTTCAGCTCAAAGGTTCTGAATGGCAAAAGAACTTCAGAAATTGAACCAGAGTTATAATTAGGAAAAGATTACAGAAATTATCAAATCTGCAATACAGAAAATTATCCTAATGTTTCACATGTACCAATAAATGTCTGTTTCTATCCAGCACATGATGTTCTCTTTGCAAATCACCTTCCAAAAATACACTGAGGTTGAAGAGAACATGGTGAGAGCCACAGCTAAATTTTTAAAAGTTGACATATAAAATACTAGAGAAAAAAGAATCTTATTTATCATTTTAAAAGGAAAATATTTTAACCTGATGTTTACTGCAATTCATTCCTTAGCATTATTTCAGCTTTTATTAAGAGAAATACACCGTTAGGTTTGCTCCCATTTACACTAATGGGGACATTATCAGTAAAACTAAATTATTCTTGTTGACATCTTCTTACCATTTTTAATACTTGTGCTTCAGAAACAACTAAAAAAAGGAAGTGGGTGTGTGACTTTAACAAATGTGTAATATTTAATTCATTTTCTATACCAGGAAATATAAGTACACAACTGTGTGTTAATTTGTTTTCAAATGAATGTGCAGAAATTTCTCATTTCTCTAAAATGATTTTAAAATTTAAAATTTTTGAATTACGTACCTATAGAAACACATTTACAACTTTTTCTGGTGTTAAAGTATTGTAGTTTGTCCCACGAATAAGGAAATGTCACAGATTAAATGCCTTATTATGCAGCAACATCTGGATTTTTGACGTCTTCATAATTTTTTGTCTTGGTGTGGTCAAAGGACCATCGATGTTTGTTGGAAACTGCTAAAGTACTTCTGCAATGTGCAGCACTGTCAGCTCCAACTGAAGCCAGCTCCTGGGGAAATGAACAGCCCAAGATCCTGCCTAACACAAAGCAGAAGGAATTTAACATAAATGCATGGTCTGCAAGGTGTCAAATTTAATACACAGTAAAAAGGAAAAAAAATCAACCCAAAAGTATTGTAGGCCCTGATTTTGGAAGTGCTTGGATCACAAAAGCAGCACCCACTCTGAAAACAACCCAGTGTTCTCCAGGCATGGCCTCAGGGCTAGGAAAAAAATCGGAGGGAAACTGAGCCCTGATATTTACCATATAACAAGCCCCAAATATTGGTGTATCAGTGCCCTCCCGAGCTGGCAGTGATCATTTGCAATTACTGTAATTGCATTCATTCTTTGCTATCATTTCCCATACTTACAGTGCACAACATCTGATTCTTTTATCTCATGCAAACCTCCCCAGCTCTGTCAACAGCTCCTGAATTTTTAAACAGATACCTTTCCCTCCCCTCTTTTATTCTGCCTGAAATTTTCTGACCCCAGATCCTCAGATAGAGCAACTTCCATGGATTAAACAGTTCTATAGCAGTCACCTAATAAAACACTATTAATTGTAATAGATTTTTGTTTCTTCTTCCAATGATATTTCCATGGCAACATTTTCAGGTTCTATTGTTGAGGGTGTTATTCATTCCCAGAGCGGGTTAACCACAGGGCAGGAAGGGCAGGCTGTTGGTCAGCCTTTATTTTCTCTGGTCCTTCAGCAAAGGTTAGTTGAGGTCACCAGAAGCCAAAGGGTAATTACTTTTCCTCAACAGGGTTAAAGTCACACATATTGCTATTGAGACAACTGTATGGATGACCTTCGGGATTTTATGTTCAATCTTCCTTTCTTTCAGCAGAGCAAATGTTAATAAGGAAGCAGAGAGGGTAAGAGCCCAGTGAGCTGGACACTGCAGCTCCACACTCTGCAGTTCTGCTCCTGACTGGTTGAGCAGTTTTGAACAAAAATGCCTTTAGGTGAGCCCAGACCACAAAAGGTTGCACAGTGATTAAGTGTGAAAAAGGACCTGCTCTGGGATTTCTCTAGTCAATTAACAATATTCCAACTCAAACAAGAAATTTTTAGGAGAGCCAGCAGCCCCATGTTTCTGTTTCAGTGGCCTCCATTTCATTATTAATGTCACTTCCTTCCCTCAAAAGATGAGCTGAAATTGAAGGTTTTAACTAGGCAAGATTTTAGTGCTCAGTGTCTCGGGCCTGGATCCTTCTTTCAGCTTCCCATGGAACAGCCATCAAGGCAGGAGCCTGATGGGTCTGGAGGAGAGACAGCAGTTCTGACCTGAACTGCAGGGAAAGCCAGGGAGATGGTTTGTGTAAATGAGGGGTTTACATGGATTTGGGGGAAGGAAAATGGGCTGGTAGCATAGCAGTATGCTACATAAAGTGGAAATGCACTCTCACTGTGAACCTGCCAAGAACAGAGATCCAGCCCATATAAAATCCTGATGTCTAAGTGTAAATCCAGCTGGATCTCAGGCTGGTGGGCTGGCACAGGTGGCACCTGGAGCACTGGGAGCAAGGGTGTCCCTGCTCGCAGCCCTTACACCAGCACTCACAGCCAGGCACTGCTCTGCTCCTTTCCCTGCCACAAACTGAACGTCCCCTGTGGCTTCCCAGGCACCACTGCTCTCATTACCAAAATTAACAGCCCTGGGTTGCTTTTTGTGGTACACCTTAAAGTAAATATTGCAGCAGTGAAAGTCAATAATGCAAAGCAAGGGGAAAAAGAAGGGGAGCGTGCTGTCCTTCTCAACCTTAGTTTCAGTTTTGTGTTGTCTGGCTTCCCTTCTCAAGCTTAATGTTGACAAAATAAAATTAATAAATAATACAAGGATCAGGTCCTGATCATTAAAATATCCATTATGAGTCAGGGAAGTGCAACACAGGTTCTTGACTGATGCATTACAACGTAAGCTCAGCACAAGTTATAAATAATCCCAGTGCTGATAGATGACAAATGGAAGATTTGGTAATCAATCAATTCAAATGGGGCTAAATGGAAGAATAATGCATCATTTATACTTGGCTGTGTTGTACAGTATGTAAATTATTGAGCACTTGCTACAGCACTGTCACATCAAAGAGCTGATGGACAAACAGATGCTCAAAAAACAATTATCAGACTCTGTTTAAGCACCTGTGGGACACAGCCAAAGGGACACAGAAACTTTCTTCTCTCCAGCCTGAACAAAGGCAGATCTGTCTGGTCAGAAGTTTCCCTTTTCCCAGGGACAGCAAGTGCTGTCTTCAGAGTTCAAATACCAGTTCCCAAACAGAAATCATGTTAACCAGCATTGCAGACAAGATCAAATTTAGGGTAAGTGCATCATGGGACCATCCCCTAAGAAAGAGCTCCAAACACAGGAATCTAAGAGCTATAGCTTCAGATATAATTTGCATCTGCAACACGTAAGAGGATCAAACACACTGTGCTAGGAAAAACTGTGTTTTAAAGCCTCTCAAGCCTAATTCCATTATGAGATGACCCTATACAGCAACCACACAGTTACAATTTGTTCTGAACTTGTAGTCTTACATGTCACTAAATTAATTAAGAGGCTATGTTTTTTGGAAAGGGAACTTCCACTTGGAAGTGTGTCAGCCCCAGGCAGCAAAAAACACAGATAGCCAGTGCCCAGGGGCCACTCACACCACATTGCTTCTACCTAAACCACAGAATTCATGGAATGGTTTGGGCTGGAAGGGATCTTAAAGTAGATCCAGTTCCACCTACCGCCATTGGTGGAACCAATATAGTAGTAGAAGTCCTTCTGTCCCATCTGTTTTGGGAAAACTGGGCTTTCAGGAGAACTTATAAACATCCAGGGCGAGACTAAAAGATCCAAGGAAGCCCCAAGGAAATTCAGACAGCTGTCTTGGATTAACCTGCTTCCTTAGGACTTGTAAACAATGACAAGAGCCACAAAGTGCTGATATTGACAGATCAGAGGGCCAAGGAACATTTATCCACTGTTTTTTCAACATATTTGGAATATATTCCATCCAATTTCATTGCCATAACATTCTTAGAGCCAAATGCAGAATTTCTGATTGCTATTGAATCATTAAAAGCCACAGTGACCTGATACACCTAACAAGCATTTTTATAGATTTAAAAGCCAGAAATAGCAAACCTTGTAACTAAAATATAAATTTTAGCTTCTTTTACTTGAGAAAATCTATGGTAGGGTACCCCAATTACTAATGGTTTATAAATGGTCATTTGGATACACTTTGCATCTACAAACCCTGACTGAAAATGGCACAGACTTGGAGAAGTCCAACTGCACAGGCATTTGTTTGAGAGCATAAACAGCTCCTCCATCAATCCCACCTCATCCCTTCAGGCCTATGCCATAAGCCAGGTGAGAGCTGCAATGTCCAGACTGGGTAACTCTCTCCTACAACAGGCAAGGGAGAAAAACATCAGTGTTTTTCTCATCAGTTACTCTAAGTCACCTTTTCCACTTCACCCCTTGTGCCATAAGGGCACGTGGCAAGTAGGTTGTGGGATCAGTGTTTCTTTGGATATCACATGTGGGAAAAGAACATTCCTGGCACAGCATTTATCTGTTACCCTGTGACAAGTCCTCCCTTCCATGCCATAACCCTCTGCATCTTGATTTTCTGTCAGCTTTTAAACCCCAGCTAATTAGAAGATTCACTACTCCTTATGATTCCTGACTTTCACAGATTCTAATTAGCCTTTGTAGCAGTCTGTTACCTAAATGAATTGTGATATTCCACTTGGTGTGTTAAATGAGAATCGCCAACATTACATTTTCTCCTTAGCATTATTTACCTCACAGTAAAGTAATTTAGTTCTGAGGGCAGCATGTTTTAACTTCGACATTCAAACGAAGAAAGGCTGAAGGAAAAAAAAAAAAAAAAAAGCAGGTTGAATATTAACTCCAATTTTCATTTCCAAAATGATCCCTCAGATTAGGAGTCCTAATTGGGAAGATCTGTTACCTAGAGATAGGGCTGAAGGTCTGCACACGAGATAGGCGCAGCCTAGGGCAGGTTCCGGGGACAGCTTCGGGCCCCACCCCGCGGGCAGAGCTCGGCTCCGTCCTGCGCCGCAGCAGCTGCGGAGTCACCAGGCAGAACACTCCGAGAGGTAAGAGATGAATGAAGATTATCCCTAAATTCAGAGCGAGTTCCCTCCGGAGGGAGGTTGAAGTATGAGGTGTAGGATGCTGAGGGCTGGTTTCCATGGCAGGGTCGGAGTGCCCTGCACCCAGCGGGTCCTGAGCTGTTCAATAACCCAGGGGTTGTCCAGCAGAAGCTCCGAGGTCTAAGTGACCTCTGGAGCTGCTCAGTCGGCAAGGCTGGACATTAACAGAAGCTTTGAACAGTATCTGCTTTGGAAAAAAACCAAAAGTTCTGTCTTTGCTCCCACTGACCCTTCTGGGAAAGAGAGCATCAACAGCTTGTACAGGGTGATATTCTTAAACCTCAGAAATTTGAGCAGCAAATCATAAATATCATTTACCTCCATCTTCATCCAGTGCAGCAGACAGGCTGAGCTTAGTTTTCAATTTCCAATTTTAAGATCAACGAAGGAAGTTTTATCCTCTTCATGCCACTTATTGCATTATAAAAACTTTCAATCTCATTCAGGTTTCATCATCTGATGCAGCCCAGGCACAGCACAACTCCTATCAGTGGTAGTTAGTATAGTGTGCACTCTTACAGCTCCTAATTTTGGGGAACAATAGTAAAAAGCCTTCACTGGCTGCTGCACAACACCTGTAAAGAGAGGTTTTTAAAAATACCAATTTCTCTGTATAACCAGACAATCACCAGTCTAAAACAAGTATTTTATTAAAATTTCTTCTTGCCACTATTGTTATTAGAATATTCCACTGAGATCAGTAATTTTAGACAAGACCTAACAACTAAATTCCTATCAGAGTATCTGAAGTGTCTCGCTGAATTTGCTTAGAGCAGTTCACACCACCCAGGCTCAGAGGACTGCATCCATCTCAGCTCTTTGTGCTGTGGTTTATGTATTTCTGCCTACAAAAGGCACTTCTGCAAAACCACCAGGTTTATTTGAACATTTCAGCATCACACACAACCAAATTGCCCTTTCCAGGGACAACTGAGCATTCAAAAGCTGCTTAAACTGCACTACAATTTTAATGGTGCTTTGTGGAAATCTCTTGTTATGTATATTTGTAATGGGGCAGATTTGTCCTAATATCCATTATCCATTTGTCAAATCCTTTTGTTAGGAAAGCAAACTAGTAAGATGCAAAAGAACAACTGAAACAAATTCCTCAATTGAAATAAATTTCAGAAAAGCATAAAAAGACTTTCATACTTTTTGCCTGTCACACGTTTTTATTCATTACTAACTAGGTATTACTCTGCTACAGTTGCTGCCTTTGCCCACAATAATAGAAGAATCAGAAAATTAGTTATGATCTTCATCCTGTGGATCCCAAAATGTTCCTATCCCTGCAGAAAAAGTAATTGGCAGATTCCACAGAGCTAAAAGAACCTTGCCTGTTTTAGTGTCCATCAGATTTCTATCAGCACTGAACATTTTACAGGAAAGATTTCCAAAACAACATTTTCCATGTGCAGGATGAAGTGATTGTATTTAATAACTGCTTTAACAAAAGCTTCCCCTGCTGCATTAATTTAGTTGCCAGCCTGTGCTCCAGCAGCAGACAAAGAGTTAATGTCAAAATACATCTTCTGATACCCCGATGTCCTTTCCCTATCCATTGTTTTCAAACTTCTTTTGAATGGTCAGAAATTTTCTGCCTGAATAAACTCTCAACAGAAAAGAGAATTAGAGAACTGGAGCAAACAGAAAAATGAGTAAAATAAAACCAAATTCTGTGGGCAATATAGAAAGGAGACCTGGTAATAAAGCCACCATCTCTAGCACTAGCATTTATTGTGAAAGAAAGGTAATTTAAAAATGTAAATTTTACTCCTTGAAGCAAAATCCTGTAACAGCGACAACATTCTGAACAGTATCATAAACCTGGTAGATTTATCTTTGGATGATTTGATACCTGGAATAGCAATGAACCCAACTTTTTGGGAAGCATTTATAAAAATTATTTTCAAAATAACAAATCCCTGCTTTCATGTTGCTGTTCATGCCTGAGCTTTCCTTTAGACCGAAATTTAGGCAAATGCTACTAAAAGTTACTTGTCACTTATACACAAGTGCTTCCAATTACAACTGTTTTGCTCACTCTTAGCGTTCTCATTTTACTGTCAGGGGCAAAAACTCTATTCTTATAAAAAACAAGAGCTGCATTTCAGTTATGGTTATCTATTGATTCAGTTACACTTGAATTGATCTCAAATTGTTTCAAGCAACTGTTCTGCACCCAAAACACCACATGAACCACAGAAACCAGATCAATAGATTTCAAGTGAAATAATTGTTTTCCTTTGTAAGACCCCATTACTCCTTGAATGCAGAACTGTTTGATTGACCTCCAGGAAAGCAGCAGATGTGAATAAGCCAAGCACCTCAGGCCTTATCGGTTAAGGCGAGGCCTTGGAAATTACATGGAAGCGCAGGGAACGTGCTTGGAGCTGTGGGAAAGGCACAGCTGGAAAAGCAGCAAACCTGCATTTGACTCTGATAATGGGAGCAGTGGGACACACAGGGAAAGAACAGACTTTGGGAGTTACTCACTCATGAACAGACAGCAAAATATTTCACTAGTCAAGAAAATAATTCAAGGATTCTCCAATGATTGGTTTGGTTTACACAGTATTGGTATTAGTGAGGCTTTGGTCCTGTTTTGTGAAAATTCAAACCACTGTGCCACTGAAGTAATTTTTTCCCAGTTCCTTACTAAATAATTGTAAGGCTTTCTGAGAGCAGTCATTTCCAGATTCCCAATTTCCAGTGCAGCAGCTGAGGAAATCAGGGGCAGCACATGAATTCCACTGGCAGGATAAGATTTATATCAGATTAACAATTCAGTGGTGTGCCTGAAGAGAGATTTTATTTCTTTTAATAATAATAATACTGAAAACAAACTAAATGCTCACATTAGAGCTTAGAATGTTTTTGTAAGGAATCTTGGTTGGCTCCTTGCACGTATTAGACCTGGTCTGAGCTTTACTCTTTTACAAGCACAATTAACTGCAAACACCTTGTCATAAACATTGCAAAAGGTCAACGAGATTGCAACAATTTTGCTAAAGAGATAAATGGTCAAATAAAACATTGAATTGTTAATTCCCAGGTGACAAAAAGCTGCATGAGTCAGATCAATAGAAAGACATACAGAACGAATTCTGGGATAAAGGGCGGGTCAACCTTGAAGTGTTATTAACTCTCTCCTGTTGTTTTGCTGGGGCACATCCTGCATTCCAGCAGGTAACAGGGCTCTGAGCAGCAAATTGATGCTCACAGAACTAAAACTGGGAAGCAGAGATTGTTGAAACAAAAGTTCTGAAAAGATTCAGCTCTATTAACTTCGCTTTTATTAAATATTGTCAGACACACATAGCCTCTCATTCCATCTTATTCCTAAATTCCAATAGGGAGCATGTAAGTTACAAGTTTGTCACTTGAAACCTTGTTTTGAATGACTGCAGTCCCCTTTTACCAGTGAGGCAGAATGGGCTCCTATTTTCTGCTTATTTCTAGAATATTAGGAAGAATTTCAGGCTGCTGGGAGAGGAGCACCTGAAGAAGTTCCTTCTCAAAACTATTAGATTTTTGAGACCCCTCCAGAGCAGATCACAAATATGCAAATAAAATAATCTCAGCATTATTTAGTTAGGGACATTTACAAGTAAAAGAGAGGCTTTTCGTAAAGAAGACTAAACTACTCATGGAAGAGAAAGCATGGAAAATTGTAAAATTCTATCACAAATAAACAACTCTCATATACAGTGGAAAATGTCTACAAGTATCCACAGGAAGGAACTGAGGAGCTCAAACTATTGCAAAGCATTAAACAGTGGTATAAAACACAGACAGCAATGCCTATAATGATCCCATTGGACACTTGAAAATGAACATTTCAAAGGTCAGGAATTTTACTTCTGCCAAATTGGATGCCAGTAATTTGCATAAGACTGAAATATCAGTGTAAATTCCCCCAGTCATATGCAAATGTAATCACCCCATGGCTCTAACAGCAGTTTTATGTCAGCCAGCATGAAAAATGTAGAGAAATCCCATCAAGCACATTGGGCTTAGGGATGTAAGTAACACAAGGCACTACATGACAAACATCTGTGCTGTACAAATGCCATGAAAACATATTTTATTCTGGCAGCAAATTTTAAGGTGCTGTTAACTACTCATTCAATGATTTTTATAAATGAAAAGAAACTCTCCTTTTGGAGTGCACTTCAGAAATATTTATATTTACACAAAACTCGTGGCAACTTCGAGGTGCAATTTTAGCTTTGAAAAGAGGAAGGCACAGTTGTGGGTTTTTTTCCTGAAAAGATATTTTCACTCTGCAGTTTCTAAAAACATCACTTAATATCTATAGCCCAAAGCCTCAGGGCTCACTAAATTAATGGCAGTTACACCACTAAAATTAATGGCTCTGGGATAAGGACTGACTTAGGTTTTCCTACAGCATTTAAAATTTAAAGAGAGGCCTAAGAGTCTTTCACACTTCCAATATAATAGTAATAAATAATACCCACTAAATGGGTCTGTGTCAAACCAGTCATTTAAGCCAGTAAGTTTATAAAGCAAAAGGGTGTAGAAAGTTTTTCACGTAAGAAAGAATAAGCTGGTGTAAAACTCATGTCTGTTTGCTCATTTTTAGTTAGTTCAGATATAATGTTAGACATGACAGTATTTGTATCGCCTGAGATACAACATAAAATAAAATTATTCTGTGTTCTGCACATCATCCTTTTTATCAACACAAGCCACTGATTTAAAGAACTATTTTAAATTAAAGATAGGAAAATGAGCAGGACTTCATACACACCTCCATCACCAGCAGTGATGCTGATGGAACATAAATGTTGTTTTATTAAAGTACATGGCACTTCCTAAATATCCATAAAATACCAGATATCCCAGAGTGACTGCTTCACTGCCTAAAGTCTTCAAAGTGCTCTCACAATTTGTTACAAATTCAATAATGTGACATCCACAAAGTCCAGCAGTTTAACTACAAAAGCCCTTCAGATTCACACATGGAACCTGGCAAGATGAAGTGCAACTAATTCTCATGCAGTTTTATTAATTACATCAAAAGAATGTGATTTGACCTCAGAACTGTGGTCTTTTCAAGAAGAGAGAGACAACTGCTGTGAAAGTGCACATCTGATACACTCGCAGCTTTCCTTGTTCCATTAAAAAGTTCCAGTCCCCTCGTGGGACCCCAGTGGCACAGACACAAACAGCAGAGCCCAGCAGGAGCGTGCTCAGAACAGGTGCTCCAGCTTTTTGTGGACCATGTGGAGCAGGAACAGACTGGGCTGTGCTCCCTCTCGGAGGCAGGGATGTACCTGAGAGCTGTCCTGCCCTCCCTCACAGCTGAGACAGGGTCTTGGCTGTGCTCCCTCACACCTAAACACCAGGCAGGCTCTTTCTGGAACAGACACGGCCTTTAGGGGTGGCACTCACAATCCAGAATCAAGCATTAAATCAAAGATGTTCATCCCAAAAAGAAGCACATGGATTTAAATGTTTCTCAGCAGGACATTGAACAGAATAAAAGGCCACAGAACCACACTGTATGGCAGAATCATTGCACCAATGCAGCACAGTGAGAAACACACCCTTTACACTGCCCTCAAAAAATACAGATTATTAGTGAGACAGCAATTAAAAACATCAGCTTTGACTGGACAGTTTTGCTTCTCTCTCCTTCCATCTTTTCTGCCTCCCTTGCACCCTGCCTGCATAGCCTAAAGCCCCTCAGGAAGGGGGCTTCCCACCAAGCAGTGCTCCCCAGCACCAGGGACAAAGAGGCTCAGCTCTGGTTTGTCCCAGCCCATTGCCACAGCAAACACAGGCAAGGAGGATGAAAATGGAATCTGGACAAATATGTACTGTACATACAATTTCCTCCTAATATAGGGACAGTCACATCACCTTTTGTTCAAATCCTGTGTTCAAACCCAAAGACACCAACCATGGGTACTATCCACACAGAAGCCTTTAAAGCCATTTCTCCATGCAAACTCCTTCTGCCACACACCACAACTTTTGTAACCATCTGCTTGTGCCCAAATTGTACATTTTAATACCTCTCCTCACAAGAAAAGACAAAGCAAACAGCAAGTTCTGAATCTCACTGATTTCCTCCCCACCTGTGTCACCAGCACAAGTGCTTGCATGTGTTAAGCAAAATTGCAGGAGTATAAAATTGCAAGGAGACAGAATTGCTCATTAAAATCAAACTGCTGACCTTTTATAATGGAAATATAGGATTGCTGTGACTAAAGAAACAATAAAATTGCAGTGGAACTTTTTCAATCTGTGCTCACAGTTAGCCACAGATCTCTTCTGCTAAATTAACACAAATTGAAATGATGTGATGCAACTCAGCAGAGGTGGAACGTGATACGGTAAAAGGAGACCTAAGTGTGTTGGTAAAGGTAATTAAGAGTTTCTGCTTTCTAAAATTCAGACCTTGAACAAAACTTCATGCACAATTATACTCTGAATTTCTGTGGTTGGTTACAATTATTTCAAGTGAAAACTGAGCACTGCTGACACAAATGTCCAGGTGGAGTCACAAACCCAGTCGTGAAGGCTGAACATTTCCTTCAGTTTATAAAGCTGAGGGAGAAAAGACAAGAAAGGCACTAAAAGTCCCCCAAGGAGCAGCTGTGCCACACAGGGCTCTGTCACTGGTGTGGAGCTAACACTGCTGACACAGCAGTGTCTAACACAAAACAGCTTCAGTGCCAACACTACCCTATAAAACACAGCCTGCTGCACAACAAAAATCCATGACTTGAAAGAATTTTCCATTTCTTTATTCCAAATATTAGCAGCTGCTGTGGTTCTTGGGGACTTACTTCTCAAATAGCCACTTGTGCAGACAGGAGAAAGCAAAACCTGGCTGCACCTTGCAGAGCAACACAGGTGACTGCAGATATATATCATCTCACACAGCCCTCAGCTCAGGAAAATCAGGACACTGTGTCTGTTATATTCTCATTTCCGCCTGTGTTACAATAACCCCAAACCCCTCTGTTAGCAACATATTAAACAGAGATACTCATTTGTGTCTCTAAAGTCCCAGCAAACATTGACAGAGTTCAGGACAGGTGCTAATTTAGGGCTGAATATAAACTAATGAGACATAAAAATGTCCCTTTGCTAATTCTTTTCCAATGCAGCAGGGGGGCATTTCTTCTCTGCCAACTCCTCTTACTAAATGTCCATCAATGGGAAATTTGGAATATCCTTTCAGAGTGTTCCTTTAGGAAAACAGCTGAAACCTCTGAACTGTGTGTACATCACTTCAAAAGTCCTGTTAATACCACAGTTCACATAAACTCATTTTTCATAATCATCTGCTGGATTTGGGGGTTCAGACTTCCTCCGCACTTCTCAAGGCATATATGTTATATACTTGGTTTTAAAATCTTTAGGAACACAGAATAATCTGTTCTCCGACCCAGTGCCTCCCGAGGTTTTGCAAACAGCAGGATTTCTTTAATGCTTCTGATTGAATTTCCCTACTTTCTCATTTAAGGGTAGGAAAGCAACTTCTATTCCGCACCCCTCTTAGCAGATTGTGGCAAAAGGAGAGAGAGGGGGGAAAAAAAACCTCACTAAAGCTCTGACAGATGGTACCCAGCGTTTGACTCATGCTGGGCTCAGCAGGACCTATAGTTTAGAAGGTTAGGACTGTCAAAAAGACTCTGCTTATCAAGTGAATAACAAAGTGTGGACTGCCAGGCTGTTTCCTATAGAAAACTTGAATTTTCCTTGTAATTCTCGGCTATCTCTCCGCTGCTTCCAAAACTTTTGGAGGAGCAGATGCTTTTCTGTTAGAGAAATTTAGTTGGGAGCTGCCATGCCGGGAGCAGCCGGCGGCACAGTAGGCCTGACTCGAGGAAGCTGTGCCCCCGTGCCGGTGTCAGCGTCGCGGTTTGGGGACCTCAGAGGGGATTTGAGAGCAGGGAGAGAACTCTTCCTCCTCTCCACTCGCCTCATTTTGCAGTCAGTGACAAATTAATCTGCTCTTAGATTACTGCCCCAGCCTGAGGAATCGTTTTAGCAAGTAATTGTGGCAAACTGGGAGCAAAGGCAGAAAGGTCTGAGCATAAGGCTGCGCTCACCAGGCTTTTCTTTTTAAGTGATTTCAAGTTCACATCAGGCAGCATCTATCCCAGCACAGGGTGTCTGAAGTGACTGCAAATGTTAGTGAGCAGGCTGGAAGCAGAACTGGAGTCTGCAGAAACACAGCTGAAAGGTGAACAGCTTGTAGCCATGTTTTCTGGTAAGTCTGGACTTTTAAATTTGGGGTGGGGGGTGCTGGTAAATAACTCCTGTTATTAATGACTGCTATAGCTCTGTAAATATTCCTATAATGCTTTCTTCCTGGAAATAATGTCAATTCATTTGTTGAACAAGACCATTGGTTTAGTCATAAAGTAAATTGGTACCAACAGTCAGCAGCTGCTCTTCAACAGTTAGAATTAATGAGATAGTAATTATACAGCAAAATACAATCTTATTATTGCTAACACTCAAGCCTCTGTCATTGCCTTGTTTGCTTTTTGTTCAGAACTATGAAAAATGAAATGACTTAACTGAGTTCTGAAGTTCACAGAATATAATTAATTCAATGTGGGTTCACTGCTGTGTCTGGAATCCAAGTTCCTTTATAACAGACTTGAAACTAGTTTGGTACTAAGGAGGGCAGGGAGAGGAATTAGTGCTGGTTTGCAGGGAAGCAGAGTGGGGTGACTGCACACAAACGATTAGTCTGAGTTACTCTGCTGCCAGAAAACCTCCAGCAGAACAAGCATGTGGGCAAAAACTTTATAATAATTATTTATTATTTGATATCACAATGATCTCAAGGAAAAGCCATATCCAGTGTGATGCCCCTGAAGAATATAGCTCAGGGCATGCATGAGGCAGGCTGCGTATCAAAAAGTTTTTACCTGGTTTGTGGATTAAAAACTTGCTTTGAGTAAGGTAATGAATAATTGGGATAATTCTTTCATTCTTCTTTGACATTCTGGCCTGAAATGTGGCTAATTTACTTAAGTGTTAATTTATTTAAGTGCTAATTTATTTAAAGCTGTTCCCCTTCAAAAAAGGAAGAGGGAATAGGCTGAGTGTACAACCTGTTGCTTTTCTCCCTCCTCTTCTTGCCTCAGCTCAGCTTCCCTTTCCCAATCCAAGTATCTTCTAACAGATCATGTAGAGATCATGATCTGGAAATGGATCTGTCCAAAAATTGAGTTTGATTTAGTTTTCATGCAGTCAGTCATGAGCCCAAGCAAAGGAAGCCACCAAGCAATATAGTTCTGAAACACGTGTGAAAAATAAGCAGTGTTCTCACCCAACACTTCAGGGCACACATGATGTATCCCTGCAGAAGGTGGCATTCCCACACCCTTGTTCAGCACAAACCCAACGACCCACACAGCCATCTCAGGGAACAGACAATTGTCCTTGTCACCTGGGCTCAGTGCGGCCAAGTACAGAGCTCCCCACAGCTCCCTGCAAAGTCTCCTCCAGGTGCTGCCTAAAAATTCCTTGGGATTTGGCACATCCCGGTGCCAAATTGCTTTGTGCTCTGGCCTAGGAGCCATTTTCCCATGCTTTCCACTGTTCCAAGGCAGGTCCCAGAGAGGGACTTCACTAGTCAGGGCTCAGGGAAAGGACACATTGTCCAGTCCTGTGGTCACTTACCAGCCTGACCTTCAGGTTTAACCCCTGGATGCATCCATGGGTAACTGATGATGATCCTTGCTGTCATGGGACTGAGCAACCCATAAAAACCAGAAGCTGTAGCAGTGACGGGATGTGGAACAGAGGGAAGAGAAGCAAAGCACTTTCATGGATAGATAAAGGAGGGAACCTGCATTAAGCCTCTGTATAAAACGAGTTTGCAATCAAATTACCCTGGTCACTGATCTATACAGGAATGCCCAGATATCTCAGAAAAAAACACTTTACAATCTGTAAAATCAGTCTTAGAAGATGCACCTCTTCATAAATCATATTTATGGGTGCATTTCAGCCATGATATGACTTATTTGCTCTCTTCTGATGACATGACTTGGTCACCGGTAGCCTCTAATTTTTCACTGCTTGGATCTGTTGCAAATCTTTGGGAAAAGCTCAGCTGTGAGCAGCAGAAACTTTGTCCTCAGTCTCCACATGTGCCTGGGATCCAGCTCAGGCCCAGGCGTATCTAAGCTACAAATGAGGTATGTGCTCCGTAACAAAGGCAGCAGATGGGCTGGCCCAGCAACACCTACCATGGCTGTACCTTTGAGAAAAGTCTATCTCAAAAATGTGTCCTTAAACAAATTCCATGAAGGAAGGCCCTGAACACTTGCATTGTTCTCCAGATAACAAAAAATAAGAAAATAATTATTAACCATGATCCTGAAGGCTTGAACCTGCCACTGGGCTAAGAGTTAATTTCAGGAAAATTGGGCCAGTTTCTCATCCAAGCTTGGGGAGTTATGTTTTGTCCCTAGTTCAGAGCACACTATAAAATCAGGTTACACAGCCAGTACCTTTTTCAAAACAAGGTTTCATGCTACCAATGCAACAGAAGAGTTACAGAGTGCATCAAAAAAAGGGTAGGTCAGCTTTAACTGCCTGCTCTCTCTTTCCAGAGAGATGAAGCCTTTTATTACAAGCTTCCCAGCATGTCACTGAAACGTTATCTTTATTTAAGCCCCAAAGTAAACATACAAATGGCCACTATAAATTTTATCAAACAGACAGGAGAGGGAGCTCTCTCTTCATCCCTCTCGATTAGGAATGGATTTTGCTGAATTTATTAAAATCTAACCACATTTTTACTCTGTGTCACATGTTACTTGTCCCTCTTTTGTCCTGGTACTGTCTCCTTTTAGCAAACCACTCTAGCGCAAACATTCCTGTGTACCATAGAAAAATGGGTTTTTTATAAATTCAATACATAAGTCTGTAAGGCACATTTAATTTTGGTGTAGGAAAAAATGAAGATGTAATTCCTACTGACAAAATTCTGCTTCTTTACTTACTGATATACACATAAATGCATATGTGTCTGCATTGTAGGTATACTTTTATATTTCTCAACTTAAAATACCAAGCAAGTTATTTTTTCATGGTTACCATCCTTTCCATATTCACAGATAATTTTGTATTAATCCTGAGATCTATCAACCTAAGAACTCTGGTAGATCCAGGTGCATTTTAAAGATAAATCCCTGAAATATCAAATTCACCAGAAATACAGGCAAAGAAACCATAGCTGACAAAAACCCAGGACAAAAGAAAGTCACAATAATCTTAATGTCTGCATGTTCTCACTGGATTATTTGAAATCTTATTGGAATAGGATCTTGATTCTCATTCCCAAGACACAATTTTGACAGAAGAAATGCTTGTATCAGCATCTGGATATAATGCTAAAAATCAAACTGTGAGTTACGTCTGTCTCGCAAAGGCTGGATAATAAGATTTACTTAATCCATTTGAAAGAAAGAAAAATGTTTTTGTCCCCCAATTTGTTGCGACATCTGAAAGTTCACGAGGTTATGACCCCTCTTTAAGAAAGCATCTTCTACCACCTGCAAATACCCCAGGAAAGCAGTTGGAAACAATAAAACACGTGCTAGTTAACCGTTTCCAGGGAAACAGTTATGCTCCAGCAATGGGAGGTTTCAGCCCCACAGTGGCTTTGTCTAAAGAAGACATGGCCCAGCTGTTACTGAATAACCATTGTTGTAGATCATTGGGAAATAACAGTCAGGGCACCAGAAAAGCCCTGTGGAAGTTTTATTTTCCTTGCTGCCAGAGGTACATGGGGGTGAAATGACAGAAGAACAACATAAACCAAAATATAGGGACAGGAAAAATACTAAAACCAGCTCCTTGTTAAATACACACAAATGGGTTGCCTTGTGCACTTTTAGGATGGTGATTTTTCTAACACAACATCCCCTCAAGTCACTAATGGCAAATATTAACATGAGTAATTAACTATAAAAAAGTTAGTTAGAAACTCAGAAAGTTTCAGAGCCTGAGGATGGATTTACTCTTTGTGCTTAGAAGTGAATCAGAACACACAGCCTATTTTTTGTTCCTTACATCAAAGGGATGCAGAAACAGATTGGTTTCCCACTCATTATAGGGTTCTCCAGAGCCACACAATAGTTAATTTCACTGTCTGGAACCACAGCATAAGAGTTTGCAGTGCAAATTTTCATTCCCTTGAACATGGAATTTGGCTGACTACACTCATTAATTTGCAGAGCAGAGTGCATCATTTAACAAGGGTGTTCTGCAGGTTTTGTCTGATTGTGTGAAACAGGGAGAGTCAAACCCTTGACCTTCGGCAGCCAGGGCAGAGCTCTCAGTAACAGCAGCAGCAGCAAGGTTTCCTTCTGTATTTAGGAGAGTTTTTCCCTCATATATTTAGCTATTTGCTCACTCTACAGGGGTTATTACTGGCTGTGTTAAAGGCTGCTGTACTGAAAGGGACCACGCAGAAGGTGAAACACAGCTCCGTTAATGGTGCAGTTCCTTCCCAGCACGGGCAGGATGAGGTGACTGATGGGCTGAGTATAAGAAATGCACAAAAGTCACAGTGAAACTGAGATGTTCCATACCCTAAATTTCTTTCTCCTAAATACAAGCTGATTTCTCTGGTGCTGCAGGGTGTGGTGAGGGGAAAATGTGGCTCTGGGTGTTCATTTCCCCTTCCCTAGTGCTCCATGAGCATTACAAAAAATGACGAGAATTACTTGTTCTCTAAAAAGAACCTTTTCAACCTCTCCTGATAATCTGCTTAGCAAGGACACAAGCTGTTTCTCATTTGTTTATACTGTACAAGTAGTCACAGTGAGTCACATCTCAGGGAGACTTTTTTTGTATGGATTTTTCAAGAATTTGCTACAAAACATCCTTTCACTTCCAAAAGACAAAGGGAAATAAATAGTGGTCTTTAGTTTCCTTCTAAAGCACATTAAAGATTTTTCACAGCAAAAGACACTAAAAATCTGTTCCTCATCCTTCAAATTCTTTGGATCACTTAGTGTTGGCAAAAACAAATCTCTTACAATGAAAGCTCCACACCAGAAATGAGTAAATTAATCTGAGGCTTTTCTAGCCTTTTTTGCTGCTCACAAAAAGAGTATTAAAGTAAGTTAAAGTAGGATATTGTTTCCTTTTTTTATTTCCTGTGCTTAGTGTTTGGAATTAGAAGAAGGTTAGAAACTCTACAGTCCTCTGATTCATTTGTATTTTCCCCCTTTTTTAAGGCCCTGCACAATACAAGTCTATTCATAAGCTGTGCCTCAAAGAATGCCCAATGTAAATGTAAAAATGCACAACAAGACATAACAAGTGGGAGAGTCATAAACGAGGTGAGAATTACATGGACTGAATGAGAGAGGTTTGTTTCAGAGAAGCTGTTCTTGGCTGCAGCCAAAGGGATGGTGATGGCCACCAGAGAACACTTGAATTTTCTCTCCTTTCTTTCCCAACACCAACAGTTAGACAAAAAAAGAGACAGAGAAAGGAGGTTATAGAAAACAAATCACTGCCGCTTGATTACAAATAGAATGTGTGTTGTGAAGGGCAAAATTACAGTTGTTTCAGTAGAGACTGAACAAAAGTAATGGAGTTGGGCAAGAAGTACCCCACCACAGAAATTTAGAGGAAAGGTGCTATTCTCATCCCAGCTGATTGGGAGGCATCCAAAATGCAACCTTTGGAGGCCAGAGTTCCACTGGGAATGCAGTGTCAGATCCAGACAATATTAAAATTATCAATATTATTATCTAGTTTTCTTAAGTTATATCTGATCTTTCAATGACAGAATCTTCTTTAACTTCTTACTCAAAATTCAATTTAAAATATTACATGAAATAGCAGAAAGGAAACATTTCTCTCCTTCAACCTGGATAGAAGTCACAGACTGGGAAATCTCTGCAGGCAAGTGTGATGTCTTTATAGCAATCTCACAATTACCTGTAGAGATTCTACAATCTGGCATCCTTGTGCACAGTAATTATAAACTATTCACTTCTTCAGCCTCTGCACCTCTGCTGAGTTGAGCTGAATTCTATCCAAATTGCCTAAGTAGCATGGAGCTGACTGCAAGCTTTTTACTTAATTTTCATGAGTCAAAATTTGAAAACAAAAGCATAAAAGCTACACAAATTAACCAACTGGACACTGGAAAAATACTAAAGGACAAAGTTATTACAGGCTATTTTTCTACTATGAGGGCTTAATATTCCATTCCTAGGCTACATCTACAACTAGGTGAATCACAGCTGGGTTTTCGTGGGTGATCAGTTCATGCAGCACTAGATGAGTTCAGCTTTTTTAAAGTGATGATGCTTTGAAGAGCTGTTCGGCTGATGAACATTCTCATATCAAGCTCTGGACATGGTGGACGCAAGAATAAACCACTTTGAAAGAAGAGAATACCCAGCAATGCAGGCCTTCATGGGAAGAATAAAGTGACTTTTCTTTTCATCATGAAAATTGTTCCTAGAACAGATATTCATAAAGTTTTAGCTCATCCTACTTCAATGGCATTGAACAAATTATTGGACAAATATATATCAGGGCTCAGAAAGATGTTTGTTCCTGAGACATCCAGGCATTGATCCTGCTCAGAAGTCAGCTCCCAGTCACTGCACCAGAACCTGTGCCTAAACACTCCAGGAAACTCACTCCACCTGAACAACACCTGCACATATCTTGGCTAGAAGGACAATTTGGCTTGAAAGGACATCAATGGTGATGTTGGGCTTTTTGTGCAAGAAGACAGAGGAAGCGGGATTATGATTTTACCAAGCTGCAAGTGAAAGACCTGGATCTTCCCAGTTAATGCTCTGCTGGAGGACTCTCAGACAACACTTGTCCCTTTGAGAGCCTTTACATCCACTTGCTTCCTGCTGAGAAGTCAAATATCTCCCCGGGATGAAAAGCTACCACTCAGGCTGTGCCTCAGCTCCTTTGGG
Organism: Acrocephalus scirpaceus scirpaceus; assembly: GCA_910950805.1. Classification (NCBI taxonomy): domain Eukaryota; kingdom Metazoa; phylum Chordata; class Aves; order Passeriformes; family Sylviidae; genus Acrocephalus; species Acrocephalus scirpaceus. The sequence continues at coordinate 10,108,594 of OU383775.1, forward strand.
CACAGGGGAAGCCAAGCTGCCTCTTCCTCAGTGTTGCTCTATCAGTAGCTGCAGGGGAAGGGAGCAGTGGAGAAGGTGTGGGTTTTTTCCAGCACTGGAGTGTTATTCCAGGAGGAGGCACAGAAATCTAATTCTACTTGGGTACAACAGACAGGAGCACAACAGTGCTCTTGGAAGGGTTTGTGCTCTCATTGCAAAACACCACATTCCCAGTTTCCCAGTTCCCAGCACTTGCCAGCAAACAACTACTCTTCCAGAAGAGTTACCACCTTTATTCTAGATTGGAATGTACATAAAAACTGAAATAAGGCCATGAATTTAATCTGTTCTTCTCAAACAAGTGTTAATTGACAAATGATGAGGACAAGCATTTGCAATACCATGATGACAGCTGATAATTTTGCATGTGGGTACAATTGACTTGTCAGCATCTGCAAATAAAACCTGTGGTGATATCCCAGAATAACTCCAAAGAATGGTAATTTCAATACCAAGTTTGTTTCAACATAAGCTTTATGTATTAGTTCTGGACTGGAGGCAAAATTGCAGCTGGAACAAATGTATTGTCCCCAGTCAGACCCTTACAATTTATCATTGTTTTTATTGAGCCAACTTGTTCTTGTCTACTGAGTCTTCACCACTTGAGAAAGACATAAAATGCTGTGCAATTAAAAAAATCAGTCACCTTGTATGATTTTTAAAAATTTATCTGACTACTACACTCAAGTATTTTAAATCCTTCTTCAATTATTCAGCCAGTCCAAGCCCTGCAGAGACATCAACAGAGTGCCACACATTTCCCAAACTGCTGTTGATGAATAAGATGGAACCTGTCCTTCCATTTGGATTGATAAAAAATGCCCCAAAAAGAAGCTATGTTGGCATATCCAGTCCTGAGAAAGAAAGCAAAGCTTCATTCCAAGCACTGACTCAAATCAGTGCTAGAATCACTCCAGGCTAATCTCAAATTTTAATCCCTTGATTATTTTATATGATTTTCTTCTTATGACTGTTCCGGTTAAGAGGCTTTTTTGGTTCCTCTTATATTCTTTAAATTTCTGACATAATTTTAAATACTTCTTCTCTTGTCATCCTGCCAGGATTACCTGGCACACCTTCACCTTCAGAATGCTGCCATTGCATTAACCAAAACAAGAGAAAATCAGAGAAAAACAAAATTTTCAGCAAGTTTCAAGAGTTCATCAAAGAACTGTAGTAAGTACACCAATGACAATAATATGCGCTTATTATTTGTTGGATAAAATCCTGCCTCGGTGAAATCAAGACAAGTTTTTGCATTATGTTCCATGGGATTATTCCAGAAGCCTTTCATCCTTCCCCTAATGACATCTTTCCATCACCTTGTTTTACGAGCAAATCATTTTAAACAAGACATACAAATGAGCACTAAAGTTAGGGAACTAGTTGGAGCCCATCATGCTGCAATAGTGGGAAATTAAATAGTACAGACTAAAAAAAAAACTTTTTGCAGAACAGAAAGAAAATTCTTAAACACTTTCCACCAGTAAGGAGAGTGTGCAAACTGGTAACACAAATCTGCAGCTGAAGCAAGTCACCAGTGAATGGAGAACTCTTTTCCTGGTGAGCTGCCCAGATTTCACACATTGATTATCTCTTAAATACTGATTAAAAAAAAAAAAAAAAGTCTGAATCTTTACTTTTAGCAACATGTAAAGCTGGAGCACCACCTTCTATTTATCCAACTCCAAATGTAAGCAAACCTTCACTATGTCTGAACTTTTCATTAAAGGTTTGCACTGCAAATTACAATATTAAAAAAATGAAGAATCATAGTTTGATCTTTAAGCTGGAAGTTCTAAATTCTCTTTGAATCAGTTTTGCACTCATTCCATAATCTTATTATATCCATGTAAAATAAAAGAAAAAAGTTGTGCCATGAGTTCATCAAGGCTGAAAAGCTGAAGAGCCAAGCAATGAAAAATTAAAGTGCCAGGGCTGAGGTTGCTTGGGTGCAATTGCTCTGTCCCCTTTGTGCCTCTGCAGCATGAGACAGAGTTTAAATTACATGGATTACATGTGTTAGAGCAAGATTAACATTCTTTTATCAAAAGGCTTTTATGCACCAGAGATAAGAGAAAGGATAGTCCAACCTTTCAGGAACTTGGAGCACCTTCTCACTCATAGGGAAGCTATGAGGCAGAGAAAATGGATATTTAGCCTTGGAAAAACACCTAACCTGTGCAGGGGTGGTCTGTACAATTAACCCATATCTATTTACCATGTTGTTGTAGGGCTTGTCCAAATTCCTGTCTAGAAATGCTCTCCTCCTACTCCTTTGAAGCCTCTGCTTCCACAGAAGTTCCATAATCATACATTTGGAGGCCTAAATTTGAAAAAAATTCCAATCTAAGAGCCATCCTCCACCCACAGCAAACTAACTCTGCTTTCAGTGTTGTGCCAAAATGGTATTTTCCTGATAGCCAGCACTGCATGCAGGGCTGGAAGCAAGGAAAGGGCACTGGCCATAAACCACTGAACAAGAAGAGCAGCTACAGGAACCCACACAACTGTAACTCTTTCGTCACCGACGGAAAACAATTGAAGCACTACGAAAGAAACACAAAGAAATCAGAATTCTCCCCAGTTCAGTGTTTAGTAGCCTGCCACACAAGAACCAACAGAAATTATGCATCTCCTGCTCCTTGTGCCTTCTCCTTTCCCTTCACCTTCCCAGATCTGCAACAGATGAGGAAGTCTGGTCATGTCTGTGTTCATCTGGAGCTTTGTTCGGGACTTTCTGTACCATCTGATGCCTTCTTTTGACTGGAAAATACTGTGAAACTGGCTGAGCAAACATAATCATACCACCTGCCAGGCCTGCCTCTGGTTTGTTCCAGTGGAAGCTTGGTGTTCCTGAGGATTTTCTGAGTGGCTCCCCTGCGAGTATGCTCCAAGGCTGCTGGGAATTTATTTCAGACATAACCCAACAGCTCCCCATCAGTGATGGCCCAGGATCTGCTCTGTGGCCTAATGGCTTTAGTGGGCAAGGTAAAGAAAGCAGCTAAACCTTGCACAAATCCCTGATCCCAGCACATGCCCTATTGTTTGCTGGAGGGCTCAGGCAGGGCAAGGATTTCCCTGGAATTTCCTGTGGGCACACAGTTGCCCCTCCAGCAGCCAGAGACTTCCTGCAGGGAATGAACAGTTGGTTCTCCTGGCTTCTCCTTGCTGCTCTTGCAACAAATCATGATGAAACACACAGGGAAGGATCTTGTTATCATGTTCTGCAGGTCAACAGCTGTAGGAAACAACTTGATGTTTTACTTAATCTTCCAGAAAACTTTCATACAGCTTTTTCCACAACAATCTCTCAATACTTGCTTTTGTTCTAATTTTATCAGACGTCTCCAATACATCCAACTTTTTTTGATTCTTTTCTTATTTGCAGTTCTGGCACTTTATCCCTAAACATATGAGATTTAGTGCCCAACAGGAAAGCAGGGCTTGGTTAGAGCTCCTTCTCCAGGTGTGCTACCTTGGCTTGAGGGCGCTGCTCAGCAGAGTTCCAGGAGCAGTAAAGGAGGTAAGTGAAGGAGCTGAAGAAACAGGCACATAATTTTTGGGTGTTTTACATAAATGGTGTTTGTTCAGAAGTCAGACAGCTCCCTTGAATGGATATTTTATTGTATTCCTTATTATACAAGGGGAGCCAAATAAGCTGAACCAGAAAGAACAAGTCCACTTTATCAGCTTACACCCAAACTGGAGCATGCCAAAGATCACCAAATAAACCAGGTTTATTCAGCAAGTTGCTTAATAATAGTTCTCTCAGAGAAGATGCAGAGAGAACATAAATGTTTTAATGACAGATATCCACAGCACCAGGTGTTGTCTGTGGAATTATGACATTTTTTCCTGTTTAGGACATTCAGGGAAGAAATTTAGCTGACATGAACCCACTTGCAGGCCTAACCTGGATGGCTGTGAGTTGGCTTAATCTCAGCTGGCAACTGTGAGCAGTTAATAACTCTCTCACAGTTGTAGCTGGGATTATGCTAAACACAGCAATTTCTTTGCTCTAATGGATTAGCAGACCTGCGTGGCACCTTCATCACAGACCCAAGAGACACTTCTGCAGTGCACAAAGCCTAAACATGCCATGCACACAGGATGAACCTCATGGCCTTATCCAGACCATACACTGACCTCCAGGCTCTGCCTTGCTACCTCCTGCCTTTCCCAGCTTCCCTGGTGCAGCATCCTGCGGCAGCACAGTCTCCTCATTAACTGTGTTCACAACTTTTTCTGAAGTCATATCTCATTTCAACCACCCTGAAACTCTTACTTGTTAGAATATCTCCTGAAGCCACTGATTTAGCCTTGAACTGTAGGGCTGGTGATGACTTTTCTGTGTTTAATCCTTTGCATCTGGAATTTTTTTTAAGATACACACAGTTCTGTGTCCAGACTTTTCACAAGTTCAGTGACTGTTGTTCCACCAGAACCACCCTCTATGCTGAATTTTCCATTACCCAAAACAATTGCAATCCATTTTTCCAATGTTTATGACCTTGGTAACGTCCCAACTCAATCCTCTCAGTCAGGATTCTTGTAACTTGTCTACAGTTGAAGTTCCCCTGCTCAAGAGGAACAATTCAAAGATGCAGAAATCAATACAAGATTCTCATAAACATTAGATGGCTCTAGTCAGCCTATGGATACATAGCAGAAAGAAATATTATATACAGTCAGAGCACATAAAACATATTTATTACACCCTAGTTTTGTGTCTGAAAGCTCCAGATGGCCAATCCTTGGAGATATATCCCCAAGTTTTATTTATGTGTGAGATTCTAGGGGTGCATCTGTAGCCTGTCAGAAAATATTCCCGTTTTACACTAGGGATCAAAGGAACCTGCTAAAAGATGGCTCACTCTGATGTACAGAAGCTGATGCTCAACAAGACGAGGTATGACCTGACTTCTTTTTAGTTCTGCAGAATTTTACAAGCAAATTGTTCTGAGATGAAATTCCCTGTCTGAAACAACCCTGGTGTTTCAGGGTGGTAAAGGGACACCATTGCTGCCTCAGGAACTGCTAACAGAAATACCCCTGACGTAAAAGTGTAGCTTTTGCAGGGCATTTATATGGATTTAGTTCTCATTCTCATTACTAACAACATGTCACCTGACACTCTCCTGTCCACTGTAAGCATCTGTCTTTCACATCCAAAGCTGAAGTCAGTGAAAATATCTGTGCGACACAGATTGCGGAGTATTTTAGGACAAACCATGTGTGTCATGAAAGCAGTAACAAAACAAGTTACCAGTTAAATACAACCAGGACACCCCTGTGGGAAAAGTAGCTTCATTATATCAGTCAGTCAGACACATTACAGATTATTTATTTTTAGGCTTGAAACAGAAATACAAACCCCAACTGTCTCCAAAATCATTGACTTTCAAACAGAAGTGGGCAAAAGCAGAAATCCTGATGTCTGAGGGCTGTGATGACCATATGCTGCTCAAGTGAGGTGTGCAATTTGCTCTCAGTACACCCTGACCTACAGCAAATGGACAAACATCCCTGGCACACACCTATTGAGAGGACACTCAAGGCTCAGGTCTGGAACTAGATTATTCCTTTCCAATGCAGTATTTTCTCTAGTTCCAGCACAAGTGTGAGAAATGAGACAGCAGAAACATTAGGTCTGTAGTTCTCACTGCCAAAGTGCTGCATTCAGAAAGCCCACCCACGCTGGCACAGGACTGGAGTTCCTCCTGAATTTCACAACTCACACACAGTGAATTTGCAGACTCGCCCTGCTGCAGGCCTACATCATTTCCTGCCCTTCTGAGAAGCAGAACACGCTTGCTGACCAATTTGTGTTCAAGTATTCAATCAGCAAACAACAGGTTTGAGGAACTAAAAAGTAAAACTTGCACAAGATGTATAATGCTCTCCAGCAGTGCTACCTAGAATGATTCTTGGTAATATTTATTCTTAGCATTTCTTAGATAAAAGGTATAAATTTCCTAAAAAAACTGAGCAGTGCAATTAAGTTGGAGGGTTTTTTCTTCCTAGTACACTGACCTTGTTAAGAATCATCATTTGAATTTTAAAATTAAAAAAAAGGTTTAAAATTAAAAACCAAAAACCACTGCAGAGTTTTTGATGTCGCAGATACTGCATCAGGAACTGATTGGATAATAATCACTCGCCATCAGTTCCTAATGCATTGCCTTCAGCATCTAAACTAGCATCCAGGAGTTCCTAACAGGAACAGCTGCAATATTATGATGGTGACACAGGAGCTAATGTCATCCCACAAAAACCTTGGCAGCTCTCCTATAAAAACAAAGAGAGGGAAATATTATCCCCTTATCTTGAGGGGGAAATCTAAAGGTACTGGTGTTGTTGAGTGGGACACCTCACTCCCTCCCAGATTCGGGTGCTACAATTAGAACCAGACTGGGAGAAAAAAAATGGAAGGAAAAGAGTTGTGTCCTTCCCTCAGGGGGTTACTTCATCAATGTATTCTCCTCATACAAGATATACCTAAAATTTAAAGATAGTGATAATGGCAAGAGTCACTTCTGTCCAAAAGATTTCCAAATTACTTGAAATTATTTCAAAGTATTACAAAATTATTTTCAATCTACTTTGTATTTTTATAACATATGCACAAAAATACACCAATGGATTTGTATGTATGTTTCCATGAGACAAATGAAAAAGCAGAGAGCATCAGCAGCTTTGTTTGCTGATGGAGCAGAAGCTACATGGAACTGGAGCACCCCAAAGGGCAGTGCGTAATATTAACACCCAGCAATTCCCTCAGGGACTGAACAAAGCTATCCCATTTTAATGGAGTGTGACACCTGGGCAAGTGCAAAGTATTCATTTGACAGACCTTTGGGTTCTTGTGTCTCCAAAAGAAATCTGAGCTTCACCTGCAGAGCACAGACCTCAATAGCACAGTTTCTATTCCTATCACGATTTTCCAGCTAAGCATTGGCTCAGAGCAAAGCACCTGGACCCTCCAGTACATCCATGGATATGTTGGAGGTCTTGTATCTCCATTCTGAGCAACCCAGCCCATGTGAATTTGTGACCTTGAAGCTGAGGGAAGCAACAAGATATCAACTGCTCCAAAAGACCTGGAAAATCTTACCTGCAGTCTGACAGACAGAATATCACCTCCACAGCCCTCTGAGGGACAAGGGGATGTCTCAGAACATAATTAGGATATAGCAGAGTCAACTGACATTATTTTATTCATTATTCCTATTCAGACCTGAAGTTCAAAAACTAAATGCAGCCTCCTGGCTGTCTCCATGTGAGTTTTACCCATTTCTTCCATACAGAGATGAGTCTGGCCACAAGCTTTGAATAAGGATCTGGAACTCATCTCCATCCCAAAATTGTCGGCATTTTTTTAACCAAAGGTGTGTTTCATTATGTTCCATTAGAAGGAAGTTAAATCGGTGGTCAGATCTTCAATCCATATATTTGGAGATGAGAAGTGCTGGCACAGGTGCACAGGTTAAATCCTCAGAGTGAACCATTCCCCAGAGAGGGGAATTTGCATATCCCAAAGCTGTCTGGAGGTGCCGCTGAACATGCAGAGACACGGAGCACCTTCCAGAGGCAGGAAACATGGCTGGGGGCAAGAGGAATTCCAGGAGCGAGACAAGGAGCCTGAGTAAGCAGATGTTGTCTGCAAGGTCAGAAAGGTAAGTGCCAGTTTCACAGCACTGCAGCTCATGCAGTGACACTGAACTCATTCCAGCCCCTCCAGAGGATCCACACCTTGGTTTGTCTGCGAGCACATGGAACTGGGACCTACAACATCCATACAGAACCTGATTCCTGTACACGGAGATCCACATTGTCTCCAGCTGCCACTAAGATTCTGACGGAAACCAGAGTGGTTTCTTAGCCCATTTTTTCTCTATTGTGGGAAAATAATTCAAGGCTTCCAAGACCTAGAAACGCTGGTCTTTTGCTAATTTTTTTCCCCTGCTATTGCCTATAATTTTTAAATGGTTGTATTAAAGGGGAAATACACCAAACATCTTTATTTATTGCTTTACTTATTTTGACCTTTACTACTGCCAAAAATGCATCCAGTACATCATTCATGACTGAATGGCATAGCTCCACAGACCAAGCACACACAAAGTGTGAGGAATAACTGCTACAGCAGTGAAAGGATGGAAAAAACCTTATTACTCCTTGTAGGTTTTATTTAAATTTACAAGACTTGAAGGTGACTATAACACTTGACAGTAGTTCTGCAGTGCTTTAATTTTGGCCTCTTAGATAAATGCAGTTACCTGTGCAATTCAACATGCAGCTCTCCATACTTGTCAGTCATGGGGAGTGGGACTGGCAGCTTTGGCCCTTTGGACCACGAAAAAGTTAGCATTTTATTATGGATATCTTCAGATTCTGATCAGCTTTAGCAGAAATGCCGTGAGATAGCCAATGGGTGGGAAGACTGAAGGGAGCTGATGTCATGGAGTTCATACCGTAATAGAATTCTAGATTGTTTAGGCCTCCCATCTCTCAGGCTCTTCTTCTCTTCCTGTTTCTAGGAAAGTAAAGAGCCTCCACCCTGCTAATGATCCCCCAGGGGAGGCAGTGTCAGGAGGCAGCACTTGCTACAGCAGAGAAGAGCCACGGCTGCTGCGGCACACGGCGTCAGGCTGAGGGCAGCCACAGCCCAAAGAGATCAACTCAGAGAAGGGGGAGGAAGGAAGCCTCCTCCCGTGGGAATGCAGCTGATTCAGGGAGGGAGGGGAACAGCAAACAAACCACCGAGCTTCTCAGAACCCCAATAACGTCCATGCATTCTCCAGGGAGGTTTTGCAGAAAGACAGGAAGAAACATAAACAGAAAGATGCGTGGTTGGAAACACCACTTGAAAATGACATTTCACAGCAAAATGTCAGGGCAGAGTGTTTCAGAAGGTGATGGGGTCCTCACACTTGGTTTTTCCATAACTTCTTTCCCTCCCTCCTCCCTGCTGAATGCTCATGGCCAGCTTTGGAGTTCCCTCACTGAAGCCTCACCGGAAAGATGACAGAGGCAAAAAAGGGACCATTTACTCCTCCACTTTTTTTCCCCTCTGCTTTCATACTTCTACCCCAGTTCAGCTACTGTCTAATCAGCCTGCAGTGAGAGCCACAAGAAAATGGCATTAACTGTATTTCTCCTCACTTCCCTTATTCTCACTACCAAGAGAGTATTCACCAGTTCTTGCCCTGGCACTCCTTTGCCATCTGAGAGGGAAAGCTACCTGAAAGCTACCTTTCCATTACTTGCTGCCACTCCCTGCTTCAGCTTCTGCCAGAGAACAGTGAGCAAATGAGATGCTGCACTTTAACCACAAAACACCACATTCACTTACTACAGGACGACCTGGGAGAAAAATGAAGAGAGAACAGGGAGGAAGCATTTGATAAGGCATTAATTAAATACTAATGTGTTTAATCTGCCCCTCTGCTCTCACTGTGTTTGAAACCAGATTGGTATTTCCTAGGAATTCTCTACATAAACAAAAAATTATCTGAGGCAGGCATCCCCTAAAACAACTTATCTTAATGATAACAGACCAAAGAGCAAACTAATTCACCTGGCAGCAACTAGAACAAGGTGCAAGTACAAGGTAAACTCAGTGGTATTTTCCCAAATGTTCTCCAACAATTTGTGGCTCATGAACTCCCTAGGATATATGTTTCCATGCATTTAGCATCTCTAACAAATTGGTTTTTCACAAACCTGTCCAATATCCCCCCAAACCCACCTAAGCTGCAGCGTCCATAATGCCTGAGGCAAGGAGTTCTACAGCTTCACTACATGTAGTAATGGAGATTCACTTCTCTTTGTACCTCTGTTCACTTGGGGTTCCTTCAAGCTTTACCTTAGTGGAAAATCTATTAACTGAGTGTGCATATGAAAACCAGTAATTCTTCCCCAAAATCATGGTAAATTTCACTATACTATTCAACAATTCCTGCTGGAAATGGGAGATATAATAAAGAAACAACAAAACATTGGTGGGGGGAGGAAGCCTTGGCAATGAGGAAAAAAAATAAAGTGACTGTGGTGAAACAGGTTATGGTATCAGAAGAGAGAATCTGTAATTCCTCCTTAGAAGGACCCAAAGTAGAATTCCAGATAACTTTACACATCCTCTGAATTTTGGCCCTCAAGTATCTCAGCAAGTAAAGGATGTTTTAAATGACAGCCCCCCTGTCCCCTGACTGCATGCTTGGAAATGTTTAGATGCCATATTTATTCCATCAGGCTCATGCAATTAGTTACACCCAAAGCTGTGCTCCAGAGATGCCCACTGCAGGCAGCAGGCTTTGAGTAACGAGCACGGAGGTCCACGGGCTCCCAGTTTTGGTTAATCCACCTCCCACTTGGCCCATTCCTCAGCACAGACAAGGAAGAGCAAAAAGCTGTCCACCCTTTTGGATGACTCCACAGTCCTGATGGAGCAACAGCTCAGGGCACACGCTGCAGTTTAGCCACCCACACACATAGGTTAATGCACTTTTTGATGATTCATAAACCCAAAACTAACAGCAGAATCAAGGCTTTTGTTCGTTATTTTGGAATGAAACATCCACTAACATTTTTTACAGATGACTGTCAAGGCAAAATCCTGGACTGTAGAGTCCTGCTTATCTGAAATGATTTTCAGCTACGCCCTTCAAGGCAAAGCCATGTCTATTAAAAGAAATACAGAAAATCCCAAAATCATAATCCTGGAACATTCAGCTGTGTACTGTACTCCATGCGGTTCATTATGTTCAGATTTTGCAAGGATCCTGCATACAGAAAATGCTATTCCTGTGCTACATAATCCCTATCCACTATGGACTTGTTAAGGATGGTTTTGTACAGTCTTAACTGCAAATTCTTCTGCTTTGGGGTATCGTTGCTGAGTCTTTAATAACAAAGCTTTGAAGTTTAATTACTCTCTTAGCAGCTGCAACCATTATACTTGAGATATATACAAGGCAAGTAGTAAGGTTGGAAAGTAGGAGTAATCAAAAAGGGAAAACATGAGGAAAGTTTTATTTATCAATGGCTTTGAAAAAATTAACTTTAGAGTTACACACATCAAGGCCAACTTTCAAATCAGCAGAACCTGCCCTCTTGCTCCTTCCAGCAAATTCTATTCAATGCCTAATTACAAGAAGCAGAGTTGCCAGTCAAGGGGCAGGCAGGGTGCAAGAAGATTCACAAGTGCCAGTTCACTTTGCTACTAATATAATGGAAAAAACGTGTGCAGAGCAGCCACCCAGAAGAGGAACGGCCCACAACATCCTGAAGGAGGAGTTACATCAGGAGGGAAGATGTAACACTCCTGTGATGTGCAGAGCCAGAGTGGGAAACCCTGGACACAGAAAACTGCTCTGACATAAAGATATATTGCTATGCTCCCTTTTTTAGGGAAAGGGGAATGATTAACAATCCATGTGTCAGCTACCAAGGGAAGCATTTCCAGAATATTTTCTATGATTGATCAGTTTCTTCGACCTCCCCATCATACTGAGATACCCTCAGAGAAAAACTGCTTGTGTTTGCAAAGGGAACACAAAGGAAGGCACTGGAAATGCAGATCCAATTAGAAATTCTCCTCTTCCATCATTACTGTTGTTTGCCTGACAACACAGACACAGTTTCAGGTGGAAATGTACACATATATAAGTAATATCCCATCTGGATCAATTTTTCTTACTCTGCTTATTTGTTATATACACAATATAAATACCAAATACAAACTTTTTTTCCCCCGTGCCATTTTCCAATTTATTGTGGCAGCCATGTTATTTTTAAATACGTATCACATATTTTACTGGTTCTCATCAACTTATGTTCTAGATGAACACTTACATTTATAACTACACCCTTAAAAAAACAATGCTGAAAGAATGTTAAGGTTGCAAAGTCCAAGCTCCAAAAGTCACGAAGTGGCAAGATTCAACTAGTACATTTTACACACTTAGGAAAAAAGTTATTTCTACCTCAGTGGTGTCTACAGAACATGAAGGGGAAAGACATCAAGGTTATTTAGAACCCTTTGATCCAAATAGCGGATGTATATAAAATGCCTGCCATCCATAAAAAAAAAAAGTTCAGCACTTTTATATTTTTTCTAACAAATTCCCCAAATGTCAGATATCTTAAGAAAAAACTGGAGTGTTTTTTCTTTCTTAGTGCAGTACTTACAGTTGATAGCATACTTGTAAATTCTGAGGGACAAAACATAAGGGTAAGACATGGTTTTAGCCAATTTACCCTGACTTTATAAAATGAAAAACTGCACTCTTTGCCATCTAAATACTTCATGTCTGGTCTCTCACCAGAGGAAAACACTAACAGAATTTAGAAACTGCTGTCATCTAAATATTTCTGTAGAAAAATCACAAAAATCATATTCTTATTTTTTGTTAACTTGAGTTTTCTACTTCCAATCTCCCTCCACATCAAGATACTACAGAGAGGTTTCCAAACTTGCTGGTTGAGAAGCAGAATTTATTATCTCCCCAAATCATTAATTTTAGGCTCCAATAAAAGTACAAGGTTATTAGTGATGTGCTAGATTATATCCCATCCCTGAAGTTGTTAAATCAACAGGAGAGACACGTTCCAAATCACCCTGGCCAGAGACCACCAGGTTTAGAAGCTCTGTTGAGAATCCATCAGCACTGCAAGGGCTCCAAGAGCTGCTTGCACACTGTGCTGGCTGAGTCTGAAGCCACGGAAAGCTCCGGCTGCCTGTGCCAAAGCCCTTTACGCAGATGCACAATTGGAACTTGTAAATGACATGGAGAAACAGCTAAGGCTCATGAAACTCCAAAACATTTCTGCCTCGACCAGTGTGGTCAGCAGGGTTGTAATTTCTGTGAATCCAGTATCTGGGCTTCTTGGAATTTAACAGCCCTGCTGGCAGTGCAGTCACGACTTGTAACTTCCATGCGGGCAGGAATGAGGCTCAAGGAACTTACAAGCTCCCTAGGGCAGCTGGAGGAACTGGCAAATTCAGTTCGACAGATACCTGGTGTTTGTGGGGATCTGCCAAGCCCGTCGGAAAACAGCTCCCAGCTCCTGCCGATCGCAGATTTGCGCTGCTGAACCGACAGAGAGCTCCGCTGCAGGGGTTACGCTCCCCCTGGAGAAGGAGAGGGAATGGCTGTGCTGGGAAGCGAAGTTATGTTCTTGGCTCTGTAGCTACAGGGCAGCAGGAACTTCCTGAGAGATCCAACTGCTCTGTCTTCTACCCGATTCCTGAAGAACGCTGCAAGTGCAGTTCTTATGCAAATTAACCTCCGCAGGTAGTCTGGGGAACATCCTTGACACAGATTGTATCTCAGACAAAATAAAACAGACACCAGAGGAGCCAACAATTACTTCGAATTCCAGCCTCAGAGCAATTCTGCAAAGCTTGATGAAAGTGAAAATGTCCCTAAGCACAGAGCAGTTGTTTGCTCCTCTGTTGCGTGTTTTTCCTCTGTTTGAGATATGCCAGACTACCTGCTGAACTAAAATCAATGAGAAGCACTGAACCAAAGTAATACAGAGGTAACACTGAAACCTGGAGAGGTGGGGTTAGGGGATGGGACAGATGGGAAAAGCAAGGAAAACAGCACCTACTCCTGGATATGTTGTACTGTGTGATGTGAAGGGACATGAAGTGACAGATGTAATAAAATAGTAACAAATTACTATTTCACTGTTGTTTCATATGTCATATATGAAATAAGCTATATTTCATATAGCTTCAGCTGTCCTGTGCTTCAGTCTAATCTTCTATGCTCAGAAATCTGATAAGGTTTAAAGCCTCAGGCTGTCATTATAAGAATATTACATGTACATCAGTGTAGTGGATTATGAGTTAACATCCATATGAATTAACATCTATATGAATTAACATGATATTTTACTCCCTGCCCATGGATAATTGGACTTGGCTATCCCTGGAAGTTTCCATCCAACTTGTCTCCAAGTGTCTATAAAATCACTAAGCAGTTTCTCCAGAGCATCCCCATCTCCCTACATCAAAAATCAGCATCAGTCAGCCTCTGAATTCAACCAGATTCAGGACCAAAGAATACCCTGACCAATGGAATCGAGCCACAATGTCTAATTTTACTTTAATAGAAGAGAGTATCCCTTGGAGGGGAACAGTCATCAAGATGAGTCAAACATCAGCCCACCAAGGAAAAGGTTTTGCCTCATTAACAGCAATTTAGAGAAGGCCAAGATTTTCTGGATTGAGGTCTTTAACTGTGGCCTCCATCACCAAGCTCTGGTTCTGTGTTCAAAGGGGCTGCTCCTAACTCCCAATCCCAGAGATAACCTGCAGCACCTGCTTTGTGTAGGTTACAGAGAAACCTCTGGAAACAGAGCAGGTGCTACCAGAGAGGCTCTCACACAGCTGCAATTGTTGTGTGTGTGTGTGTGTGCGTGCAGGAACGTGTATGTTCATAGGTCTGTCCATACTTCCAGTGCTTCTGCACCCACAGAAACTGAATTTTATCTTCCAAGCAGCATTGCTTTCATTAAGAGCAGAACAAAAGAGACTGTAGGAAACATGAATAGGAAGGAGATGTGCCTGATAAGCATGGATAAAGGAAAGCCTAATTCATCAGTGCTCCTCAGACTCTGCCTATTACACCGATTTCCCCAGCAGAAGTCCTGCCTCTCATTCGGGTCTTTGAAGACTCTGCACATTGATCTAAACTCTTTGCCATCAAGGTTATCTTTACTTCGCCTTTTATCTACACTGATATTAATACACACAAAGAAATTTTTCAACAAGAGCCTTTCATACCCTTCCCCTCTGCATCTCGCTCTTTCCCCTCACATGTATCCATTGTCGCCTCAGAACACACACTAGAGTAATGCAGCCCCTTCCCAGATTCCCTTGTGGTGTGCACTCTGTGAGTCTGAAGCAGTCTGGTGTTCCCAGAACCTGAACCTTAAGACAAATGGTTGTATTTAGGATTCCTAGTCTTGCCAGGCTCAGATTCTTTTCCTGAATTTGTCTTACACAACTTGAAACAAATGGAAACAGAAACCATATTTTGCATGGAAGATGAAGAGAGGGCAGCAGCCTCAGAAAACACCACACCAGGAGAGAAAAGTTTAACCCGCCTTAAGCACCCCTGCTGCTGCTGCTAAGATCACAAGGAAAGACACCTCTCTAGGCATTCCCTAATATTGTGTTACTTGTGCTTTCCCTAATATCATAGAGGGACTGGTAATTGCTTTGGCAAGGCAACAGCTGAAGCCTCACACAGGACACAATGTTTGTAGGTAGCAGCTTGCTACATCACTTATATAACTTATTCTTTTCTCTTTTGTGCCATATTAAAGAGGCAATCTGGCTTAAGGGGTGTGGAGGGGAGTTATTACCACAGTTTAAGCAAGAGGAAAATGAGTTTAATTGCTTATGTTAGACTATGCTGGCAATCTCCACAAAGACATTATCCCCCTTTTTCAGGTGAGTCTGCTCAGACGACTCATAATTTTGGCTCATTTAATCCATGAACACTCCTTTCTTCATGAACTAGAGCAGAAGACTTTGCAAACTAGAAGTGAAGAGGATTAATGGAGCATGCAGGGAAGAGATTTTTCGTCTGGCTGAGAATAACTTTGGACAAAGCCACCTATTCAGCAGCTCCAGACTAGGGCAAGTTCGGCTATATCCCCTCTTCTCTACTGCTGCCCTGACATTTGACCGTAAATACCCAGTCTTTTCGGAAATAATTTGCACGTATCTGTTCGCCTTCCAGCCAACATCCTGCGAGCACTGGAGACATGCCGCCACTGGAGGGCAGCACTACATTTCTAGAGCCTTTTCCTTATCTCCCAGAGGAATTAATTTCATCTCATTCCAACACAATGGATCCACAACTTATCACTTCGGCTCAAGACTCTCATAAAAGCCTTCTTTGTTTTACAGCAAAGCACAGTGATACCATTTAATTCCCCACTTCGCTGTGCATTTCATTTTGAGAAGTTTGGAGTATCCCTGTGAGCAGGGTTCCGAGAGAACTCTGCTGAGCTTTTTAATAGGGATCCATTGAGGAAACATCTCTTTATTTTGCCAGGGTGCTGTTTGTTTCCATGGTGCGTTCCCAATATCACAGGCTTATGGTATTTTCTGCTGCCTGAACGTGCATATGTTTTAACCAGCAACAATAGCAAATCATCTAAACTCACGTTTTTAAAGGTCAGCATTCTTTTAATGTGCACGTTTAGTTAAAACCACAAATCTAAGTTAAGCAATTTTCACCCGAAAAGAACTGGATGGTTCAAATTTCCCTGTTTTTTTCTTCTTTTTCATTTTCTTGCTATCAACTCCCATATCATTTGGATAAATCTCCACCAGTGTTAGGTGTGAACGTTTGCTTTTAGATTTGCTTATTTGCACGTTCTCCCCTGGTTGCTGCCAGTGGGGAGCACAGTCCCACTCACCACGTGCTCAGTGGCATTCCCTGGATAAGGATCCAGGGATGGCAGCTCCACAGTGCCCTCACATATTGCGTGAAGTGCGGGGGGGGGGTGGGGGGTGGTTAGGGGGGATGGGGGGTGTAACCAAAGATGTGCATGGACAGAGCCAAAAACATCCACCAAATAAGCCCCACACAGAGGTTTTGCCATCCTACCTTTTCTGTTGAAATGACTAAACAGACAATGCATCACATTACCACATCTCTCAATTACCTTATCTGATTAGTTCCCCTAACTCTGGCCTCTTATTTCTCAGAAAACTTGCCAGGGGCTGCAAGGATTACTGGGGCTCCAAAGCCAATTGTTAGTATTATGCCACCACAATCCTGGGAAGAATGGATTGAATTTCCAGCCTCATTCAGGGACCTAGTCCCACTTCTGATCCCATGCACATCCACTTCACACAACTGCATGGCACTTGGTGCAAGGCAAAATGGAATTTTTTCTGGCACTGCCATATTAAATTGCTATGAGAACACCCCACTAATAAAAACAATATGTTGTACAAGTTTCTTTTCCTATTAGAAGCCCTACAAGTCAAGCCCCATAACTAAATATTCGTACTGGAAATCTTCCAACCATGACTGGAAAAACAGGCTGACACGAAAGTTTATTTTATAAGACACCAGAGGGGTCACTTCCAGATTAGACCAGATTGAATTCTCCTCACATTTTGTGAAACTCTTCAGGAGATTTGTTGTGGCATTCCACAGTACCCCAGGAAAAAAAAAAAAAAAAAAAAAAAAAAAAAGCCAAACATACTGTATAGAGGTTGCAGATGCAAGAGTTGAACACTTCTCTTTAGAAAATACCAACCTACAATAACAAATAATTTTGCTATTCACAAGAGAATCATTGAGTATTGCAAAACTTGATAATTACTGATTCATGACAGATTTAGGAAAAACACCAGCTTAAGTAATCAGGTCAGGGCACTGCTGTTGACCACAGTGTTGGCAAAAGAAACAGTTTCTGTCTTCATATCTTTCATCAAACTTTAACATTTTACAGTATTTAGCTTTTAGCACTTCATTGGTCCAGACCAGTAAACAACTGATAGCTTGAGAAGTAGAAGTTCAATTGTAAGCAAATGTCTCTAGTTAGTATTATCCTGTAACTCACTTACACCATTCACATACTTTTAAATTCAAGCTAGTAAAATCACTGAGGATTCCTGAGAGCTCTAATTTATTAATGCTGTTAATAAATTCACCAGATGATTAATCCCTTTTGCAGCCTGTCACCAAAGGTATGTTTTGTCACACACTGCCAACTGGGAATAAAGATTTCATTCAGACCTCAAGGTAGACAAAAAATCAACCCTACCTTTTTGTGAAGGAAATGTGTGTGAACTTATTTCCTCCTGGAAAATTAGGGGTTTTTCTCTAATAAAGATTACTGCAAATAAATCCATTACACTTTCTTCCATGCCTCTGTGATATTTTTGTCTGACACTGGAAGTCATTCTGAAAAGGCAGCAGTGCAGTGAAAGAAGGCCTCCTGACTCCAAATGAAGTATTTAAATAGCACTTTTTTTCCCTTCCTAAGATTCACACTAAAAACCCCAAATTTCTAACAGTGAGAAACTGTTAATCCACATAGTAAAGATTTGTTTTGCAGTAGAGAGGATCCTGTTATTCACCTTCACCTAGCAATGTTAAATCTGACTGACACAATGAAGTGTGTTGTAGCACTTTAAACCCACTTTGAACACCCCACCTTGCCACCACACTTCAGACCTTTCTCACAGGTACATTTCCTGCACTGTCAAAGCCTTTTACTAAATAATGACAGCCCTGCTGGAGATGAAAGTCAATTGAATTAAGAATCTGGAGTAATTCTATACAAAAATTGTATTTTGACATTTTCTACATGGAAGTGTTTTATATGCTGTCCTAGGTTACAATGTAAGATGTGCCCCAAGTCTGTATTCTATCACCATCTTCATGAGCTGTTGAAACCAGGTGGGGCAGTGTTGCCCTCGCCCCCTCCCTCTGGACTATCTCCTGTTAATGGGCCCATCAATGCCTTGCCCCATGACTCATAGGCAACTCCTTCCGGGAGCTATCTCTGTTTAATGAGCAATCAAGGGCCCACTGCATGACTCTGCCCAGGTGGAGGAGCCAAGCATTCCCTCCTGGATGTCATCTGGGATTTGGGACAGCACAGGGGGCCCTTACCCACCGAATTCCCAGAGGACAAGAGCTACCAGTCCTTTCTACGGGATCACTGCTTCAACAAGATCATTTCATCTGGACTGCTACCACCACTCTAACTAACAGGGTGTCAGGTTGTATTCTGACTCTGTCAGTGGTCTTTTGTACTATTGCTTTTATTTTATTTTACTTTTCTTTTCCTCCTATTAAATTGTACTTCTGACTTGGAGTGTCTCACTGGTTTTGCTTTCAAACCAGTACATATACATATTATGTGACTGTTAACTTTGTATCATTATTAGCTTCAAAGGAATGTTGTAAACCTCTCAATCTTCTACCTTCAGAGAAACAAAATTATATTTCTGTTTGTGCTTTTGTCATTTTGAATCCCCTGAAGGGAAGCATTGAAAAAATGTGGAAAGGCCCTTCTTAATACCTGCAGTGCCACAGTCCTGAGGCCACAGCCACTTCCTCTGTTTTTGTGCCCTTCCTTTTATAGCAGAAGGAATTTACCAGCAACTACAGGACCTGTCCCTAAAAGCTACATGCACAGCTACCCACAAAAATGGAACAGGGTCCCAACCCACTGCAGTCAGACCACACAAGTTTTGACACATCTCCAGTGCAAGGCAGAGAAAGAATCTGACCCCTCGTCCTACAGTAACAAGTGCCAAAAAAGCTATTTTACAATCACACAATCAAACAATCTGCTTCAACGGACTTAAATCATCCATCTTCAGGATGATATATTTCCATGTGTCCACAGCTTCCTCAGAGACCAGTCAGAAGTTCCAGTAACATACCAAGATTTGTATATTAAAAGCCTTCCTGAAAGATTTACAGATTCCAGGTACTTAAAAACTGAGACAGATAATTAATAACTCAGCCACAATTTGCTGACAAAATGTTGAACCAAGGGCTCTCCTTTGATTTAAGCTCAACCAATTCTGCTTTTTTTGCTCTGGTGTTTTCTTGCAGAGGTGGAATTTCTATGGTTAAAGCTCTTCTAAGACAACTACATCTGAAAAGTGAAGGATGAACATGAGCAGAAATGACTAAGCCCTAAAACTCTGACACATTCTAAGGATTGCCTCTAGAAGTCAAAATTTCTATAACCACAGCTCACTGTTTAAAGTGCTGTCAAATATTACAGTGAGAAATGTACTTTTTTCCAAGAGTGAGGGAGCAGAAAATCAAAAACCTTTTCTACATAGTTGGGATAAAAAGTAATAAATAGGAAATCTGGAAGTAAGTGCTTGTAAGACACTGAGTAGGTAAATTCACTCCCTTCCTCTGCACTTATACAAGTGGCTCTTGCCACATAGCTCTTGCTCTTTTAGTTGGGATTTTATAAATGCATGGAAAGCCATGAGACACAGCAGTGCTCCAACTGCAGCTTGGTCTGCACAAAGCATCCAGTGCTTTTCTTAAGGATCTACATCTCCTTTGCCTGATGTTCACTGAATTCCTGCTCAGCCAACCTCTGTCACCAACCTTGTGGAGTCTTCTGCAAGAAGTGGGAGCCTGCAGCAGCAAACACTCCCTGGCTGGCAGAGGAAATGGCAAACCATGCCATTGCTAAGGATACATCCTAACGTGGGAAGCTTTTGGCTTGTGCTCCATGCAGCACCTGACAGCCCTGGGAGCCACCAGGCCACCTTGGGGACATGAGGCAACACCTCAGGCCTTGTTGTGCAGCCCCCAAAAAGGCACATTTTAATATCTTAATCTCCAGAACTGCATTTACGACCTGCAGCTGTGGTGCCAAAGAGGCCCATGTCCCTGACACACTGAGACTATTGTTGGCCAAAGAGAGCTCTGGGGTTTCTGGAGTGACATAAGAGAGTAAACTGAACTGCACTGCATTGGGGTGGAGAGGGGGATTGGGGGTTTTTGTATCCATCAGGTTATTTTGGGCTCTTATCACTTCTAAATTACAACAGTTCAAGCACAGTAATGGGTGAATGAGCAGGAAATAATTTGCCAGGGCTTTGGGCTTCCATGGAATGAGAACTAGAACTCACTTATTAAAAGAAGAATCCTCATGTTTCACATGAGTTAAAATTAATATATAGTAAGTGCTGCATTAGTCTATGACACAAATGACATGTTGAGGTTGTTCTACAGCCTCTCCACCTCAGTGGCTTGGAGATGTGGTGTTCCCACTGCCTCACTCCCAGAACTGAATTTTTCTCTGATGTGGTTAAACTCCTACAGAGTATATTTTGGGAGCATACAGGGTTATGGGCGTTTCTGTGCCAGCTTTTTGTGGTATCATCTTCCAGCCTTTTCCAGAATTTTGATCCCTTTCAACCACAGGTATCTGCAAAGAGGGGTGAGAGGATAACCCCATCAATCTCACAGAGAGGAAAATCCCTACTGGTATTTGGAATCTGCTTTCTGTATGACAGCTTAAAGTGAAGCACTAAACTTAATATTCCAGGGAATTCAAATGCTCTGATATACATCCTGTAGTATTAACAGATATTGAGCAGAAAATTTGTGTCTCTGGACAATAATTAATAGGTTAACTGGGCAGGTTGTTTGCCAAGATCAGCCCCACACAATATAAACAAGAAATGTTCCTGCTTTTTCCCTATTACTAACTTTTTTTCAAAAGAGAAATAAAAGAAAATTTGGAAAGTTCAGAAGACGCTTATGGAACCAAATTACTGTTTAATATGTCTATTGATCCTGATGTTCCTGAATTGTAAAAAGCAAAATAGTCCTTAGCAAGAGCTCTGCCGCACAAATCAGTTCCTCCAAGGTTCTCTTTCACCAAAGCATTTCTGAGAGGTCTCAGTTTGGTTGTGCTGGAAGATCACAGCACTGTCACACTCGGGTTTAGGCCCATGAGGCTCTGCAGAAAGCTTTGGGTTAATGGTTTCAAATATGAATGTCTGCCTTGAAGGTCTTTAGCACTTTCTGACAATCAGGAATAGTATAAGTCCTCTTAAGAAAGGTTAAATTATTAAAACTAATTCCCAAAATCTTCAACTAAATACAAAGCTATTGTAAACAATTGCAAAAATGAAAGCTAGGGCTTGAACAACCTGCTGGAGTTGAGCTGCCGGTCAGAAATCCATGCTGGTCATACACAAGTTTTCCATTCATACCACATATCACCACATTTACCCTTCTCAGATCCAACAGAGGAAGAAAAATGGATTTCCTACATGGAGAGAGGATAAAGAGAGGGCACAGAGTTTTTACTCATCCACACCCATGAATGTTGCAGTAGATGAGTTCTGCCTGATTCTCCTTTCAGCTGAGGGGATGCTGAGGTGCCCACAGCAGGCCTGAAGGCAGCCTCACAGACAAGCATCCAAAGTCCTGGACTTTGAATGGGATCTGAGTATCCAAGACAATCAACTGTCTTTGGAAATCCTAGACAGGTAAGTGAATGCACCCACCCCGCTTCCCTGGGCAAGAGTCACATCTTTTTTCTCATTTCATAGAGAGTGTACCAAGAAATAGACTAAATGATTTGCACAAAGCTTCACAGGAAGCCCAAACTAGAGTTGAAAGCTGTCTCCAACATATTCTGGGTGATACTGGATTTGAATTCTGCCATTTCTTTTTTGCCTCTTAGCCAGAGCAAGGAACTGCACTGACACAGTTTAATCAGAACAACACTATATATTCCAGCTAGGATTTTGAATATCAGAAGGCCGTCTACTCCTCAGATGGGTTATATTTCTGGGAAAAAGTTCTCATTTTAACCAAATTGGTTGAAACCTAGTACAGCATCAGACTTCAACTCCTATGCGCAGCAATGCCGGTTTTCCAGAAGAAAAAGGAGAAGAAATGACAACTCCAGTGTTACAAAAATCACACATCTACAATGGTGAGTTTTCTGGGCTGCTGTTTCTCTTATCTGGCATGAGAATGAGAAAAAAAGAGAAGGAAAATCACTGATAGAGAATTGAAAAGAGTTGCTGAACACTATAAAAAGATGGAAAAAGTCAGAATTACAAGCTAAAGAGAGGAGGAATATTTAAATTGAAGGTACAATTTCTTAGGAAAAGCAAATCATCACAGTGCAAATTAAGTTACAGCCCAGATTTGCCATATCTGAAATTCTTACCACATCAAGGGGTCATTATCTGTATGGTTAATCCATAAAAACAGATATTCTGGGGTTGTGAGTAAACTTGTGTAAGATAGACCTCAAAGTTACAGCCTTGAAAATACTGAGAAAACATCCATTAACTATAATCTCTCATTTTCTAAAGGGTAGCCTTTAATAAAATCAACATCACCCAAGAGTATCACCAGGACAGGTTTGCAGTGCTGGAAAATCCTTATTCCCTGAGATGCAAAAGGTGATGAACCACACATGGAAAGTGAAATGGGCTCATCCCTCCCCCACACCATCACACCCTCATTTCTTGTGTTGTTTTCAGCTGTATCTGAAAACCACTCACCCTTCCAAAGCCCTTCAATTCCCAGTTTATTAGGGCTGCACAACTGCACCAACAAAAAAGATGGACAGCCTCTGGGAGATGCATTTCCCTCTCACTCTCTCTCTCATGTTTCTTTTACTGACAAAGGACTCCAGTGGGAATAGTCACCACCTTATCTGGGCATTTCTGCTGGAGTTCACAGAAACACACAAAACACAGGATCACATCCCCATAAATTGCAGCAGACAAGCAAACTGCATGCTTGACAAATTGTATGCAGACCACAGGCTTGATCTTTAGCAAAAATCAAAATAAAAAATGGCAACAACGTTATACTTTAATATCCTCAGAGCATTGTTAGACATTTAAAAATGAAAGCACGGGTTAGCCCAAGTTAACCAGAGGTCTCAGCATAACAAAACTCATGCAAGATCTTTCATACAGGAGATAACTTGCAGAAAATAAAGGCTGAAATTCTACTACTAGAGTTTTCTAATCCAACTCTCATGCCTTTTCTTTGTCAGTTTTCTCTAATTCTGTGTTTGCATCATCTGTCACCTATGAACTCTACTGCAAAGCAATAAAGAAAGAATTACAATAAATATATGTTTAGATTGAATAGCAGGATTAAGCAGGAGAGAATTTATTCTCTGTCCCTTGCTACTGACATTTTGTTCCTTATTAACTTTTTGTCATTTCAACACCTGTGATAAGAAACTTATATGATGAATTTTTACCTCTATGTCAGTTTTCTATGAAAAGTGAGACTAATTTCCTAACGCAGACCTTCTTTCAAATCAAGTTTACAGTACAGTAACATCTCATGGCACATACAACATGCTCAGGATACCTCCCTTGAAGATAAATAAACTTGTAAAGTATTACCTCAAATAAAAGTTTAACATTTGTCATGTTTAATCAGCAATAAAAAGTCAGACATCTAATTCTTCACAATTTATCCTTCACCAACACTATGTCACTTCCAAGTTGAAACATGGAAAAAATTTGACATTTGCAGGCAGCGTGGCAGAAAGGCAGTCTGCCATGTTATCAAAATAATTTATGTTCTAAAATTCCTGTGAGTCCTACATGAAAATAACATCTCCACCATTCCTGCTCTGAGTTTAGACAACTCCAGCGTTACTCAATATGACACACTCAGGGACAGAAATCATCTTAAATTGACACCGATGGTCCCTCGAGCTGACAAACATGAGTTGCTTAAATTCTCCATGTGTTTCATTTTCTGTTCTAGGGAGCGATTTTTGAAACAGGAAGAGGGGGTCAGATCTGGGAGTAGAAGAGATTAAACCGCAATTTTGTTTTCCTTCTTTTCAGGCTAGCCTCTAGTATCAATCTCAGCCTGCTCTAAATTATGTCCAGCTGTCTGTTGCCCTCAGGGACAATTCTAGCAGCCAGAATTAGTTGGGAGTGCAGTGACATTTTAACCACACACAGTCTTCCTTCAACCTACCTATCCTTGGGTTTTTGAGGACAATGGGGGGTGGCAACACATCCTGCCAGGAAGAAAAAATGTGAACATTGAAGTTGTAAACACATTCAAGCTAAAGAATTTATGAAAACTGTGGGGTTTAAAGAAAGCAAAAAACTGAGATGTGACAAAGAGTTCACTAAAGCAGTAGGGATTAGAGTGCACAGTTTTCAGAAGGAGCCAAAAATAAGGAAAAAAGGAAAATTAGGGACCAGGCTGACAGGCTTCTTCAATTGTTACAGGAGTTGGCCTCAGCAGTGCCAAACTGCTTGTGGTCAGCATGGAAGGAAGGATGGTTTGACCACTGGGACATCTCCAGACACCCCAGATATGTAAATAAGTTGTCCTTCAGCTCATTCACATACCTCACACTCCCATCAGCATTTCCAAGCATTTAAGTTCTGCTCTCCCACACCAGGCAAGTTTCCAGTTGTCTCAGCAGGGAATATCTGAACCACCAAATCATGGGCTGAGTCTCCTACCTCCATTTAAAGGACTGACAGCCATCCTTGGCAGAACGGGGCATTTCAGCAAATGTATAGCATTGGCTGAAGCCAAGGGAAAGGGGTCCCTGCTCAGCCAGCATTCAGACATCCTCCAAAATACTGTTCCTGCTGTTCTCTGCTTTGCAGGAAATCTTTCCAGAGGGAAAACACCAAATTGCAGTCCTGTCATACAGACAGTGTTTTCCTTTGTGGTAGCTTATGACAAGATTTTTACATTTTTTTACTTAATCCAGAACCCAATAACTTAAATTTTGTTCTCTTTGCGTGGCATGGATGACAATGCCATAATTCAAATGACAATTCAAAACATACTAAGTAGTCTTGCCAAGTAGATAAAAGCAATTATGATGCTATTTTGCATTATTAGAAATACCTGCATTTCTTTCTATAAGCAAGAAACAGTAAAGTTTAAAATATGTGAGGGACCATATCACAAATAGGAATCCAACTTACGCCAATAGAAGTGAACAACTCAGTGCCAATCTAACACTGTGAAGCTGTATGCCTAAATAATGAAATGCAGGCTTTAAATGAATCATTTTAGAGCAGGAGAACACATGTTAAAAGATAGCCTGTTAAATATGAAATAAATATGCACACAAAAGTACAAGCAAAATGTCCTATAATGTAGTCAACTTAGATTTTCTTTATTACACCATGTTGTTGCTTCTGTTCTTCATTCACCGGTGAGGTGTGTAGATTGTAAGTACATTTTCAGGAGTCCCACTTACCTGTAAGCATAGCAACTGCAACGAGGGAGGGAAAATCCTGCCTTCTCACAAAACCATCTAAAAAATAAGAGGCAACATATGGTTGCAGCTACAAGTATTCTAAAATTACCAGCTTGGCTGATTCTAGAGCAGATAAGAAGTGATTTGATTCAGAGACAAAATTAATGAGCACTGTGTGCCTGTCCAAAAAAGAACTCGTGCTTTGTGTAAGATCAACTATAATTTAATGCTAAGAATTAAAGGGATTGTATAGGAAAGCCATTCTCTAGGCCAGCAGTGTCAGCAGGCTGCAGCCTAGTAAGACATTTTTTCAGATTTCCAGTTCTCCAGGCCCTTCAAGGTCTACATTAAGGAGGCAAAAACTTATTTTAAAATGAAAGACCTCTTGTTGAACTACAGAAACAGAATAGAGCTGCTCTACTATCTCACAGGACCCCCAGAAGCAAAACTGGGGAATTAAATTCAGTAAACCCAGTGAACATGTTCCTGGACACCTTCTCCTCACCCAAACCCACCAAAGCTTCTAAACCCTTGCAATGCCTTCTCATCCTTCCTTTTGTCCATGAACTTTCCTCCTGGTTGGGGAAATAATAGCATTTCACAACCTGAAAAGGTTTTTAGAAGTGATGATTGCTGAACTTAGGTGGTGCCTGAGGAACAGGCATTGCCTTGTGGAGGGCTCCTCATGGCTTTCATCTACCGAAATTTTAACAGCCACAACACATCAGTGCTGCTGCTATTTTAAATTTCATGGGGAGGTTTAGATTAGAAATTACCAAAAAGAATTTCAAGGAAAGGGTTGCAAAGCACTGAAAGAGACTGCCCAAAGCAGTGGTGGAGTCACCACCCATGGAAATGTTCAATAATATGTGGATGTGGGACGTGAGGGAAGGAATATTGGAAGTAAGTCCTGCTTGCAACCAAGCAAAGGGTAAGACATCTAAGGGCCTTTTTGTAAGTTTATTTTCTTTTAAAAATAAAAAAGTTGTGTTTGGTGTTTGGCTTGCATAATACATGTGATGGAAGGAGAGGAAATTACACAAGTTTGGACTGGGGAAAATCCCAGCTTTCCAGTGTCATTTCCACATCTGGTTAAGGCTGTAATTGAGAACATGGTAGTGATGGACCCGATAATCTTAAAGGCCTTTTTTCCCCCGACCTTAATGATTCTATAATTGCACGACACACAACAGACCCCAAAACGATGGCTATGCTGTGCTTCCTTGAAGATCCCAACTGGGAAACAGCCTCC
Organism: Acrocephalus scirpaceus scirpaceus; assembly: GCA_910950805.1. Classification (NCBI taxonomy): domain Eukaryota; kingdom Metazoa; phylum Chordata; class Aves; order Passeriformes; family Sylviidae; genus Acrocephalus; species Acrocephalus scirpaceus. The sequence continues at coordinate 10,135,661 of OU383775.1, forward strand.
GCGCCGCTCCCGACTGGCGTGAGGGAGCGGCTCCCGGGGCTGCGGCCGCCTTCCTCTCACGGCTTCCCGCGCAGGGCCAGCGGGGCCGCGCTGCCCGGGCCCGCGGCGGGGCCGTGCCCGGCGCTGCCCTCACGGCCCCAACATGGCGGCGGGGCCGCACCTGCCCCGCGCGCGCCCGCGGGGCCGGCAGGGGGCGCGCGCGGCGCCGGCGGGACAGGCGCCCGTTCTATTTAGCCCGGGGCCGGCACCGGGCACGCAGCGACAGCGGCGAGGGAGCGGCGGCCGCCGGGCACGGACAGGCAGCGGCTGCCGGCAGCGGGAGAACGGGCACGGCCGGCCGCCAGCGCCGCACGGCACCAGGGGGAAGGACGGCGAGCGGCCGCCGGCACCGCACCGACACCGCGGGAAAGGGAAGGAGCGGCCGCCGGCACCGCACCGGCACCGCGCAGGCACCGGGGGAAAGGGAAGGAGCGGCCGCCGGCACCGCACCGGCTGCGGGGCAAGGAGAGCGAGCGGCTGCCGGCACCGCGGCGGACGGGGGCAGCGGACGGGAAGGAACAGCGGCCGGCACCCGCCCGGTCCCGCAGGTAGGAGCGGGCACCGCGGGCGGCTCCGTGCCCGCCTCCCCCGGCAGGGCTCTGCCCCAGCGGGTCCCCTGCGGAGCCCGGCAGGTGGGGGGTGTCCCCCACGCCTTGCTTCGACCGAAAAATTACTTTTCCACCCCAAAGCGTGCGCCGGCCGGGGAGTGCCGCTGCCCGCGCCTTGTCCGGAGCTGCTCCCGGTGAGCGCTGGGGTGTTTTGAACTCCATTGACTGGTTATTTCCGCCCCTCTCTCCCAGCTGGATAAAATCTCCGGGCTGGGAAGATCGGCCAAGTCTCACCCTCTCCTTGCATTAGTGCGCGGGCAGCGCCCGACCGCCTCTCCCAGGTAGGGGCTGGGTGGGCTCCTCTGGCAGGACCCGGTCCCGACCCGGTCCCAGGCGTGCTGCAGCCTCTTCCAGCAAAGGAGACCGCTAAAAGCATTCCTGCTTGATTTGTTTTTCCTTTCTTTCAAGGTTCACGATGTTGACAGCTATGTTCTTGGCTGCGCTCATTCTTATTACAGTACATTCGCAGGAAACTGAGGAAACCATAACGTACACGGTAAGGTTTAATAGAGTTGGAGATAATTAGTGCTTTATAGGGATTCTTTGCTAAATGACCCTTAAGAAAAACCGAATTTCTTGCCAACGTATAGCATGTGCTACAGAGGTCGCTGAGTTTGAATGTTAACAATAAAATAAGCTGTTCCTGCACTCAAACGGTATTTAAAAGTTCAAGCTGACAAGACTGAGCAAAATGTATTACAACTATTTGTTTGGAAAAGTTCATCTATGTACCCAATTTGGGGCACTGAACAAAATTAGAAGGTTTTAATATATTTTTAATCCATTTTCATAAAGGCAGGGTCCTTAGAACCTTCATTTGAAATATATGGAGTTTGACAGATAATTAGGTCAAACATTCTTTTGTGTTTTCTTATGGATGTTTCAAGCTGTTTTTAACAAAATGTAAGCACTTCCAAATTTGGGGCTCTTAATGAAGCATCTGAATCCTGGAATGATCATAGGACTGTTCTTTTCTGAGCTGGATTTGAGCAGTGGTTTTGCATGGCTTGATAAAATTGTTCAAGAATACTGGAAATAGGTTCTGCTTGCGACCAAGTGGCAGGCTGAGAGATTTAAAGGCCTTTTTGTCAGGCTTTTTCTTTTCAATCTGCTTGTGTTCAGTGCTTGGCTTGCATAATGCATGTCATGGAAGGAGTGGCAATTACCCCGGCTAGGGCTGGGGAAAAACCCGCATTTTCACATCTGATTACAGCTGTAATCCCTGCAACTTGCTTCATATGGGTGGACCTCTGGATATGTGCACACACATCAGCCCAATGCCACACAAGCAGAAAATTCTGCACACATGCAAAAAGTTAGAGAACCACAGCCAAAGCCCAAGATTGTGTCTTATACAAGTAATCCCACTGAAGTCAGTGGGATGGCTCAAGCAAGTAAATACTGCAGAGTTGGACCTTCTTGTAGAAGTCAGGGCTTAAAGAAGTCTCAAGTGAGCATCAGGAAGTCAGTAATAAAATACTTTAACACTGGGCTTTAGAAGCATTAGGGTTTTGAAGGCTGGGAGTAGTTTTATTTAGAGGCTTCTGTGATTCACTTTTTTTTAAAAAATCCCTGTATATAAGTGGAAACTCAAGATGTAATTACCTTTTGAAAATCTGGACTAAACAGGGATCCTACCTTCCTCCTTCCCCACAGTTATTATATTGGGGGGGCGGGGGGGTGTTAAATTATGTAACATTTCACTTAATTCTGATTATACCAATTGAACATTTCTAGCAAACCTATGTGACTTGGGCACCTATGCTCCATTTTTAAGGAGGTCTTAACCTTTAGGTGCTTCACTGGTCCTTAAATGCTGATCATGTAAAATGAAACAAAAAAACCACCCACCCCAGCTTTGGTAGATTTTGCTCTTGGGATGCTACTGTTTCTCATGCACACATTGTATCCATGGAGGGCCAAATCCTTTGCTATTGTAAAAGCCTTTGGCTGCAGCAATAGATGGACTTGGCTCCTTGCAGTTAAACGGACAGTACTTCTGTTGTGCATTAACAGGAATTGGGTGATTCAGTAAATGCATGAATTAGCTGTTTTCCTTTGGGTTTGCCTTTTCATAGCTACAGTAACTTTGGAGTTGTCAACTCAGCATGTAGTCAATCCTTTAGAGAGCGTCCATTTACCCCTTGGGGAGAAAAACCCTTCCAAGCTACAACTTGCTGCCACATTTGACAAATCACTGGTGTCACCTGCAAGAGAGGAAAATATTTTCAATCCTCCTGCTGAGTCAGAGTCTGTCAGTAAAGAGTCCCTCAAAATAACTTGAGGACAGGACCTGCAAAAAGTGGATCTTGGCATCAGAAAGTCAAGTTTGTCACTTGTAAGTCCCTCAGCAGCAGATGAGTTGCAGTAAGATTTAGCTTGCTTGACTGTGACTAATTGCATTAGCCAATTCCATTCATTTTTTTTTTTTTTGTATGGAGCCATTAAAGTAATACCCTGAGCAGCTCAAGATGCACCTACACAGCACAGCCTGGTAGATTCAATGATATTTCAATGTTTTAAATGTTTCTGCTGCAGTTGGTAGTACCATGATACTTTGCTAATCAGTCTCTGTAACTGTCACCTGCAATTAAAATGACTGCCCTCTGGATAATTTAATGGTTTTGGCAGAGGAATAATGAAGATGCAGAGAAGACTATTTAAAATCTTTCCTGAACTTGCTGGTGTGCATTGATATGAATAGTTGCTGAGTATAGCCTTATTTGAATTTTTCAAAATTTTGGATAAATAAGTAGTTCTGCTGTTATAAACTCTGACCTTTTATTGTGTGTCTCACAATATAAATTGTCCTTCCTAGACTGCAGTTCCTGGAGTCATATGATTAAAAAGCACGTGAATGAATTTCCAGCTGTCATGGGATCCTTCCCTATTGCTAGAGTGCTAATGGGAGAGAGGATGAAGTCCAGGGGCACAGAGTCCTCTGAGTCCTTCTGGCAAACAGAGTCTGGGAATGAAAGGGGTTCACCTGTTGGAATGAGGTGGAATGAAATCCAAATTTAGAAAAACTTGTTGCTTTTCATAAGAAGATTTTCGTTCTGGTCAGCTTGGTCATGCCAAAGATCATCCAGGGATACAGCCAAGGAGAGATGGTATAACACAGGGCATAGGAGCAAGGCAAGGAGAAAGCAATGGTTTTCTCACTTTTCTCCCCAGCCTGCTCTCAACAGACAGCGTCTTGGGAACTTGCCAAGACAGAGGTGCTCTCTGTGTATCATAGAATTATAGAGCATTCCAACTGGGAAGGGACCCACAAGTTTTGCTGTTCCTGTGCAGCAGTGCTGTACCAATTGCCATTTTTCTAGCCTACCAAAGTATTGCATTTCCCTTTGTGTCACACTTTGAGTTCACTGAATACACTCGACTGTTTTTCCGAAACAAAGAATCCTGAGTAACCAAATTTATTTCTTTTCTTCTCCACAGCAATGCACAGATGGCTATGAATGGGATCCTGTTAGGCAACGGTGCAAAGGTACAGTAAATAATTTTCAAAGACAGACTTGCCACTGGTATTCTTTAAGTATTCTCATTGCACACCCCTGTTTTGGACACGGAGGTGTGCGTGCATGTCTCGTCGTGTTCTTTGTGTTAATGGCTGTTGCAGAAGGTTCGACTGTTAAAAGCATGACTTGTGTTGTTGCTAACCACAGATATTGATGAATGTGAAATAGTCCCAGATGCATGTAAAGGTGGGATGAAATGTGTTAACCACTATGGAGGATACCTCTGTCTACCCAGAACAGCACAAATTATTGTAAATGAGCAAGAAGAAGCAGCAGCTGAATCCACAAGTGGTCGAAACAACGTCATTCGCCGGACCCCGGCCGACCCCCAGCGTGCCCCTCCCAACCCAACCCACCAAATCCAGTGTGCAACTGGGTATGAGCAAAGTGACCACAACGTGTGCCAAGGTAAGCCAGTGCCTGCCTCAGTTCTGCTTCCGTCGCAGTCTCAATGTGCGTGACCCCAGACCCAGGGCAATGACAGCCTCTAGCCCTTGTACTGACTGGAAGGACTTGTTGCTCCATTAACACCTTTAAAGATACAAAAATAAAATACATGAATGTCACTGTTGTTGTTCAAGGTATCAGAATGTGCAGTTTGTTGCAGCCTTACAGTCTGTTCCATCTATTTTGGGCTAACAAGTTGAATTAACTCTGTTGTCTGTAGCTCCTAAAAGAGTCTTAAAACAACTCTAGTGAGTTGTGTTGTATTAAGTATGTCTAGGAAAGAAAGTGCTCTGAAAAGAGTAGGCAATGCAGCAAGGCATAAACAATCTGGAAAGGTTTGCAGAACTGTTTTTCAGTAAGTGAATGCTGAATGAACAAAAAGTAACCACAGGATGAGCTTTTGCTTAGAGCAGGCTGCAGTGCAGAAGGGTCCTGTATTTTTATTGTGGATAAGGAATATTCCTCCAGCAATAGGAACCCAACTTCTGAACAGCCTGTGCTCTTCTGATCTCTGTGGAAGAAGCCCGTGGCAGACCTTGCCAATTTACTTCTAGTCCTAGCCCAGCCACTCTTTGAAACTATGGCAATGAAGAACTTTCATCTGAGTGTACATACACCACACACAGTGCCAAAAATTCTCAGGGCATTAGCAATGTTAATTGTATGCATTCAGGAACCAGCCTCACAAGCACTTCTGTAAACTAAGACTGTTTCATTTATTATTTTATATAAATAGTTTACTCTTCTACTTGCTGAAGTAACAAATGTTTCGGCCATTGTTTTGTTTTCTTTCATAGAAATATATTCCACCCCTTGCTCACAAACTTGCTTTTCATGCACATTGGAGGGACACCCGTGCAAAGAGGGGGCAAAACTTGACCTCATGGTTCATCTTTTCCACTTTGTGGTCTGTAACAGTATAATCACATAAAATAGTACTTGAGGGATTGTAATCAGGGCAGGCTGTAATACACAGTGGTAGTTTCCTTCTCCGTGGTATTCATGTACACAGGACATTATTTATCACTAGTAAGTAAATTCCCTGTCATTCTGGAGCACAGTAATCATCATGGAGGCTGGAGGAGTTATTTTTGTAGGCAAAGCCTCAGAGTTGCATTTCTGGCTTATCTGCTCGTGTCCAACATTTCTGTCACTCTGATTCAAGAATGTCAAGTACAGAACCTACCACAGGAGGTCAGGTCTCCTTAACCCTGGGCGTTCACTGGGGGTCATCAAAGGAAAATCAATGCTAAGGATGGAAAATTGGCTTTTTCCTTAGTTTAACTTGGCAAAGCAGCAGCAGGACCAGGAGCAGGGTTTGGCCTGGCACTCAGACCTTCAGGTGATGCTGCTGGCACTACTCTTCACTGGTCAACTGTAGTAAACTGTTCCAACTTCAGCACATAACATCTTTATTTGATAAAAAATGCAAATCATGCTAGAAAACTTCAAAACATGACCATCATTCTGCTACACTGGCTTTAGGAGTATAAATCTGGGATACAGTAGGGCAGTCTGACAGCATTTAGTACCCATAGTTTGTGCTCCAAACAAAAGTTCTGGGTTAGGTTTAACTTTGAGACTGACAACTGGCTGAGGTTTCTGGTTTTTTGAGGAGAAATTGGTGGTGATACATTACTATTACTCTACTCTATGTTCTGGCTTCCTGGAACTTGCAACTAAATATTTCTATTAAATTCCTAAATCTTTGGTTAACAACGACTAAGTGTTGTTACAGTACCAGAACTTTCAACCAGCAGGCACACAAACTATGGGGAAATCTTGGGCTTGACTGAATCAAGCTACTCATTTCCTCATGCCAAAATTTCAATCTAAATGCAGAAAGCATGGAAATATCAGTTTAAAAGCTGAAATGTATTGTATTGAATGCATTCCAGCTGGAAAAAGGGTAGTGGACAGTGTGCTTGAAATGAAGGATAAAAGAGTTTTGGAGCACTTAAAGCATGCATTCAGCTTCATGATCTTCATGCTTTTTACTGCTGAAAATATCTTATAAAAGATAATCTTGATCAGCAATGGTCCCACTGAGGATTTATTTAATTATGCTTAAAAGACTTTGCTATGATAACTGCTCGAGGCTCCTAGGGAGTGTAACTTACAGATATAATCACACTTAAGCTTGTTTTATTGTTTAGTAAATCAAATATGAAGTCCAGCTCCTTCTAATTGTTTGCAGATGTATGACATTTTCCTTCCGGTCCAGCAGCACTAAGTATTTTATAACCAATGTGAAAGTGTGGAGACCTCTGTTTCAAACAATAACATGTTCTGAGGAGCTGAATTACTGACATCATGCTGCAGTGTGAGGGGCCTTCTGTTTTAAGGCAAATGTCCACTCCCTTTTAAAGCATGGAATAGTGAAGAAATGACAGGTCAAACACACTCCTTTGGCTCCTGTGCTTGGAATAAATGCCCATAAACAACACTGGTCCTGGTGGACTTCTCTCCAGTGATGTGCTGATACACATTTTTATAACTACTAGTGAGCAGAAGCATCTTCTAATGTGACCACATTGATGTTAGATGTGAGGGTAGCAAACATTTTCCAGGACACTCTTAAGATACTCTTTATGAGCAGTGATGCCAAGAACCCCCAAACTGAAGCAAGGATGATGGAGGTTATTCTGGAGGAAGATCTCTGATGTGGAAAAAGTTGTGCTTCAATGTAAACAGTTGAACTGTACTTAAAATTCTGAGTTTATGACCTTACCTAACCCCCTCCCTTCCCATTCCAATCAGTTCCCACTTCATTGACACTCCTAAATTTGATCCCTAAGGAGATTCCCATCTCTGGCACCTGGTCACACTTTCAGGAAGCTGCTTGGATGTTCAGCTCTGCCACTGTGAGGGTATCACTGTAATGGGGAAGAGCAAAAAAACAGAGTAAGAAATAATTTGAAGAAAATTACTGAGTTAACTCATGTTCCCAGACATTTTTTTTCCTGATAAAACCTATAAATAGCTGCACTCTGTGCCTGCATACAGGACTGAGATGCATTTTACTTTGTTGTTAGGCTCTCTGTGATTTGAGTCTGCTCCTGTTGAATTCAAAAGAAAATCACCTAATTAATTCAATTTTGTCAAACCTGGTCCGCAAGAAAGTAGTGGCTTCTCCTAGAATGTTAATGACACTTGAATGAAAAAAAAGGACCAAAAAAGGTACCAAATAACCTGTAAACTTGAGAAGGGAAAATAACTTCTTTTCCTTAATTCTTATCATGCTGGCAATACAAGCAATAAAGTAAGCAAACATTTTTGCTCCTCAGCTAGATTAGCTTTTGATATTTCTCCAGCCTGTTTGTAACCCTTTGTGCTGCTGCAATGTCAAGTAGAGGAGGGAGACAGATTGCAATACAAGAGATCAGTGCTTGCTTATGTGGGAAAAAGACATTTTTCTAGAGTTCTGCCCAGACTTGGTGGACATTCATTGGAAAAAAATAAATCTGTTTTCTGTGCTGTAGTTATTTTTCCCCCTGCAAAATCATTTTAGGTATCTTTATACCAGTAGAGGTTAGAAGTTTTGTTGTTTGTTTTGTTTTCTGGTACTATTCAAAGTAACTTATCATACTCAAGCTATGCTTTTAATTCAAGAATTTAATTGTGAATAAGTCAAGTAAGGCTAAATTTTGCATCTGTAGAATCCTTTTTGTTGTCCTGTTAAGGAGGGATGGACAAGAGGGAACAGTTCATGGTGTCTTGTTTTCCACAGAAAAATCACTTTATATTATATATATACACATATATCAAGATGTGCAGCTGACATATAAAGGACATAAAAGGTGTGTGAGAGCAGGTGCACTTGGCTGCCCTTGGCAGAGCCTGGCTGTGCTTTGGCAGGGGGCTTCTCCCAGGCTTTTTGGCTGGGGCACTGCTGCTCCTAATGAGCTCCACTCATTGCACTTTGATTCCCCTCCCTGAGAGCTCCTGGAACGTGCAGCCGCCTCCAGCCCAGCTGAAAAAACCTGAAATGCACCCCAGGGGTGCCACTAATGTGCTACAACCACTAACAAGCGCTCAGACTCCAGGGAGCCTCAGAAGTGCATGGACAGGGATTTTGGAGCCTCTGCACTAAGTTGGGCTCTGCTCCTATGGGTTCAACTCATTTTCTAACACAGACATAGCCTAAAATACAGCCATAGCAATTCCTTAGCCATGGAAATGTTTTGGAGAGCTTTTTGTGAAATATTACACCATCCGAAGTTTTCCACCTTCTTATAGGTAAGGAGTACTTCTAAAAATGCTTCAGGGCTACTTGTAAAAGAGCCTGAGGATTGACAAGTTTAGTTCCAGAGTTGTTCCTCTCAAGGCAAGACTATTTACAAGGACATGCAGTGACTGGACAAGGAGGAATGGGTTTAAATTGAAAGGGAGTAGGTTCAGATTAGGTATTAGGGAAAATCTTCTTTTCTGTGGTGGCGGTGAGGCCCTGGCACAGGTTGCTTAGGGAAGCTGCCCCATCCCTGGAAGTTTCCAGGGCCAGGCTGGACGGGGCTTGGAGCAACCTGGGATAGTGGAAAGTATCCCTGCCCATGGCAGGGGTGGAACAAGATGATCCTCAAGGCCCCCTTCCAACCTAAACTATTTTATGATTCTGCGAACACTACTAGGCCAGTTGAGTTTGAGGATAGGGTGAGGACAGAGCCTATGGCAGGAAAAACAAGGCCTGGTTCTGTGGTTTAAGGTGGCAGTAGCTCAAAGTGCTCTCTCAGGCCATGTGTTTGTAGCACCTCCAGCAAGTGGGGAACACTGGTTGCCAGCTGTAGCCACTCTAAGAGACTGACTTGGTTACATGTCATTCAGTACTCATTACTGGGACAAGCCATAGGAATTTTGCAGGTCTAAAAGGATCCACAGAAGGACACAAGCTGACACTTTCACGGCTCTTTGTCCATAGCTTCCAATTAATTCCTTGTACGTTTGGATACATCATGCAGAGATCATCTTTCATCAGCCCATCCTGAACCAACTGTTCAAGCTGTTAATCTGTGAAACTGCTGCATTCTCCTGCAAAGCAGCATCTCTTTAGTAGCCCTGAGGGTCTAAAGGGGCGTTCCCAAAAACCCGTCTTGTTCTGAAGGCCTGGTTTTGGGCATTTTTTGAAATCTGGCCACTCTGAATCGTCTTCCCATCTGTGCTATTTGCACAGCTGTGGGTGTCAAGTCAAGACCTTGGAGAGATATTCTCTGTTCTGTCTGACCATTTTACTGTGAACATCCATCACAAGCATAAATGCTAGCAGCTGCTTTCCTTTCCTGGGTTAGTTACTGCTTTCCCATTGTCCTGACCCCTGCAGGAATACTCTCAATGTGTTGCAGCTAAAGATTCCTCCCATATGCTCATCGGGCTAAGTGTGCTAGAGGCAAGCAAGCTTCCCGAGTTGTATTTACCTTAGCTTCCTGAACTGGGATTATGCAGGCAAGCACTGGACTTCAAGTTTAAGTAAACTCATTAGCAGTTCTCATGGCTTCTTGCAGCAGAAGAATGGGATCACACAGTAGTCATCTCGGCTGTCATCCTTGTGGGCTGCATTTGTTGATTTTAAAGCCTGTTGCCGTAGTAGCTTGGAGGAGGCTCATGTTTTGACAGGCAAAACACAGCAAATGGATTCAGAAGGCACATGGCCTAAAGACCAAACTCCAGCCATCTGTCCTCCTTCAGAATTCCTCTCTCTAAGCCGGAGGTCTTTTCCACAATGCAATCAGGAATAACACCAGATAGCAAAGGGGAAGCATGTGCTTATGCCTGATCCTGACTTGGCATACCAGAGTACTTGGCACCTCATTAAACAGCTCAGAGCACTTATTTTTCTCTTTGAGGATTTCCCTGTACCTGTTGCAAACACTCAGATCTAAGATCCTACAAGTCAGGAGAACCACACCAGGAATTAGGGCTGTCACCTGCTGTGCTCAGCAGCACCAGAGGCCACAAAACAGGACTTGGGGCAGCACAGGCTGTGCTCCCTGTGCCAAAACCTGCTCTCAAAGGAATATATTCCTTTGAGAATATACATCATCACAGTGATACAGGCACTTCCCCCAGCAGTGCCAAGGCACCCTGGCAGCTGCTTTTACCACCTGTGCTGGTTTGAAAGCAAAACTAGTGAAGGACTCCAAGTCAGAAACACAATTTAATAAGATGAAAAGAAAATAAAGTAAAGTAAAATAAAATAATAGTACAAAAAAACCCCTGACAGAGTCAGAATACAACCTGACACCCTGTTAGTTAGGGTGGTAGTGGCAGTCCAGATAAGATGGTCTTGTCAAAGCAGTGATTCCTGTAGAAACGTCTGGCAGCTCTTGTCTCCTCTGGAAGTCCAGTGGATAAAAGCTGCCTGTGCTGTCCCAAACCCTGGATTTATCCAGGTGGGAATGCTTGGCTCCTCCCCCTGGCGGAGCATCTCCCAATGGGATGATCTCATTCTATGAGTCATGCAGTGGGTCCTTGATGGTCCATTAAACAGAGATAACTCCCGGAGGAAGTTTTCTGTGAGTCATGTGGCAAGGCATTGTTAGGCTCATTAACAGAAGATAAGGAAAACACTGCCTCACCTTGGCTCCAACGGCTCATGGGGGTAGAATAGAAACCTTGGGCACAATTTTACATTGTAACCTAGGACATAATCCACCCCTTATTCTATCACCATCTACATCATACATTCTCACATACATATATACACAGAATGAAACTTTACACACTAATTCTAGTTTTCACTTAAAATTAGGTCTCCTTGTGGTACACAATGGGCTTCCCCATCTTTCTGCATTACCCACCAAGTGTAACCAGGTCCTTGGGAAAAAACAATCTCACGGATTGGTCCGCCTTTGCCTGAGGTGGGATTAATCCAAACAGTCTTTCTTAAAATCCCTTTCATATGTACCACAGGGATTTTATCTCCATCTACTGTGTGCAAGGGTTCAGACTGGGCAGGACCAGCTCGATTGATGGAGCCTCCGCTGTTGACTATCTAGGTGGCTTTGGCTAAGTTTATGTCCCAATTCTTGAAGGTCCCTCCGCCAAGTGTCTTCAGGGTAGTCTTTAATAGTCCATTGCACTGTTCAACTTTCATGGCAGCTGGTGCATGATAAGGGATGTGGTATATCTATTCAATACTATGGTCTTTGGCCCAGGTGTTTATAAGACCATTCTTAAAATGTGTCCCATTGTCTGACTCAATTCTCTCTGGGGTGCCGTGTCTCCACAGGACTTGCTTTTCGAGGCCCAGGATGGTATTCCGGGCAGTAGCATGAGGCACAGGATAGGTCTCCAGCCATCCTGTGGTTGCTTCTACCATGGTCAGCACATAGTGCTTGCCTTGGTGGGTCTGGGGAAGGGTGATGTAGTCAATTTGCTAGGCTTCCCCATACCTGTACTTCAACCATCGTCCGCCGTACCACAGAGGCTTCACCCGCTTGGCCTGTTTGATCGCAGCGCAGGTCTCACAGTCGTGGATGACTTGTGAGATGATGTCCATAGTAAGGTCCACCCCTCGGTCATGGGCCCATCGATATGTTGCATCTCTTCCCTGATGACCAGAGGCATCATGGGCCCAACGAGCTAGGAATAATTCTCCCTTGTGCTGCCAGTCTAGATCTACCTGTGATACTTTCACCTTGGCAGCTTTGTCTACCTGCTCATTGTTGCGATGCTCCTCATTAGCCCGACTCTTGGGTACGTGTGCATCTACGTGTCGAACCTTCACGGTTAGCTTCTCTACTCGGGTGGCAATGTCCTGCCAAATCTCAGCAGCCCAGATGAGTTTCCCTCTGCGCTGCCAGTTGGCTTTTTTCCAGCAATTCAGCCATCTCCACAGGGCATTAGCTACCATTCATGAGTCAGTGTAGAGATAGAGCCTTGGCCACTTCTCTCGTTCAGCAATATCTAAAGCTAGCTGGACAGCTTTAAGCTCTGCCATCTGACTCGATCTACTTTGTCCCTTGGTACCTTGTGCAACTTGTCGTGTGTGGCTCCAAACTGAAGCTTTGCATTTCTAGTTAGCACCTACAATTTGGCAGGAACCATCAGTGAAGAGGGCATATCGTCTTTCAGTCTCTGGTAGCTCGTTATATGGTGGGGCCTCCGCAGCATGTGTCACTTGCTCCTCTTCTTCTTGAGAAGATAATCCAAAAGTCTCACCTTCAGGCCAGTTTCTTATAATTTCCAGAATCCCAGGGCGATTTGGGTTTCCAATATGGGCGCGCTGTGTAATGAGGGCAATCCATTTGCTCCATGTGGTGTCGGTGGCATGATGCATGGAAGGAACCTTTCCCTTGAACATCCACCCCAGCACCGGCAGTTGGGGTGCCAGAAGCAGCTGCGTTTCGGTGCCAATTACTTCTGAGGCAGCTTGAACTCCTTCATAGGTGGTCAAGATTTCCTTCTCTCTGAGAGTGTAGTTGGCTTCAGACCCTCTGTAGCTTCGGCACCAGAATCCCAGTGGTCAACCCCAAGTCTCACCAGGCACCTTCTGCCAAAGGCTGCAGGACAGGCCATTGTTCCCGGCTACTGAGTAAAGCACGTTCTTTACCTCTGGTCCTGTCCTCACTGGGCCAAGGGCTACCGCATGAGCGATCTCCTGTTTGATCTGGGCAAAGGCTTGCTGCTGTTCAGGGTCCCAGTGGAAATCATTCTTCTTGTGGGTAACCATGTAGAGAGGACTCACAATCTGGCTATACTCAGGAATGTGCATTCTCCAAAAGCCTATGGTGCCTAGGAAAGCTTGTGTTTCCTTCTTGCTTGTTGGTGGAGACATTGTGGTGATCTTGTTGATTACTTCTGTGGGTATCTGGCGACAACCATCTTGCCATTTGACTCCCAGGAACTGGATTTCTTGAGCTGGTCCCTTAACCTTACTTCGCTCAATGGCAAAACTAGCTTTCAGTAGAATCTGGATAATTTTCTCTCCTTTCTTGAAGACTTCCCCTTCTGTGTTCCCTCATACAATAATGTCATCGATATGCTGTAGATGTTCAGGAGCCTCGCCTTTTTCCAATGCAGTCTGGATTAGTCCGTGGCAGATGGTGGGACTGTGCTTCCACCCCTGGAGCAGTTGGTTCCAGGTATGCTGCACACCCCTCCAGGTGAAAGCAAACTGGGGCCTGCACTCTGTTGCCAAAGGAATGGAGAAGGCAGCATTGGCAATGTCGATGGTCACGTACCACTTTGCTGCCTTGGACTCCAGCTCGTACTGAAGCTCCAACATGTCTGGCAGAGCAGCGCTCCATGGTGGCGTGACCTCATTCAGACCACAGTAATCCATAGTCAGTCTCCATTCTCCACTGGACTTAGGCACTGGCCATATAGGGCTGTTGAAAGGTGAACGAGCCTTGCTTACGACCCCTTGGCTCTCCATTTTACGAATCATCTAATGGATAAGAATCACAGAGTCTCTGTCGGTGCAGTATTGCCAACGGTGCACTGTTGCTGTGGCAATTGGTACCTGTTGCTCTTCAGCCCTCAGAAGTCCCACAGCAGAGGGGTCATCTGAGAGACCAGGCAAGGTATTCAGTTGTCTGATGTCTTCTGTCTCTACAGCAGCTATCCCAAAAGCCCAACAATATCCTTTTGGGTCTTTGAAATTTCTATTTCTGAGATAGTCTATGCCAAGGATGCATGGGGCCTCTGGGCCAGTCACAATGGGGTGTTTTTGCCACCCATTCCCAGTTAAACTCACTTCGGCCTCCACTACAGTCAGCTGCTGGGACCCTCCTGTCACTCCAGAAATAGAAACGGATTCTGTTCCTACATACCTTGATGGCATCAGGGTACATTGAGAGCCAGTGTCAACTAAAGCCGTATACTCTTGTGGGTCAGATGTGCCAGGCCATCGGATCCACACAGTCCAATAGGTCCGATTGTCCCTTTCCTCTACCTGGCTAGAGGCAGGGCCCCCCTATTCCTGGTCATGGTACACGCTACTCTCTTCTTGTAAATATGTTCTTGAGGTTCCTTCAAGAGGATCAGTCATATCATCATTCCTATCCCATCTGGAGTTTTGTGCTCGAGAGACTGGAGCAGCATTGACTCTAGATGAACTTCTTGTGGTAGGGGTCTCTTTTTTCAGTTCACGTACCTGGGATGCTAAGGAGGAGGTGGGTTTTCCATCCCACTTCCTCATGTCTTCTCCATGCTCCCGAAGAAAAGACCAGAGGTTACCTCGTGGAGTGTACCCTGTCTCCCTGGCTGGAGGACACCTGCTCCTAATGGCAGAGGCTCTTGTTGGTTCTGGTGAGATGTGGTAAATGTCTCCCTTAAGTTCCGTTTTCAGTTTCTGATGGCCCTCTTCAATCAAGCTCTGGACTTGCTCAGCCAGCCTTGTCTCCATGGACGAGACATGGGTACGAAATGGGGTGGTGACAATGTCCTCATAAATTCTTAGTTTATTGACCAAGACACCCACCCTGTTTTCGCCTGCCCTCCATTGCAGCATTGCCAGGAAATGGGAGTACATCTCTGGTCTAAGCCATGCAAATCTCAACCACATCTGTGATGTGCACTGGACTTCATCTGGGCTTTTAGGAAATCTCTCGTCCTCTGGAAAATGATCTCTAGCACGGCCAATTCCCTCAGGCATCGGATACCTTGTTCTATTGTGTTCTACTTTCCTTGGTGCACCTGGAGATCTTTTTTACAAAGGTATCTGTCCTTCACACTTGTTAGCAGTTGCCGCCAGAGGCTGAGAGTTTCTTGGCTTCTCCTGATCCCTTGGTCAATGACCACATCCTGGGACAGCCATCCCAGCTGCCTGGCCTCACTTCTATCCAGAATGGTGTCATTGGCTGCAGCGTCCCAGATACGGAGCAGCCAGGTCAGGACAGATTCATTTGTCTGGTGGGTGAATTCCCTCTGCAGGTCACAGAGCTCACCCAGGGACAGAGAGCGAGTGATGATCTCTGGCTCTGTCTCTTCTGCTGGGTGCAAAGGTCCTGCTGCATCCTCGTCAGTCACTATACGGACTGATTTGCTCTTTGCTTTCTTCTTCTGAACAGGAGCAACTGCTACCGGTTTAGGCTGTTCCAGTTCAGTGATGGTTTGTGTAGAGATGCTAGCATTTTTGGCTTCTTTCTCCTCTGTGACAACCTGCACAGACACAGATGTTGTGGCTTTGCATGTGGCTTCTTTCTCTTCTGTGGCAGTCTGCATGGACGTGGGCACTGTTGCCTTGATTTCGGTTCCTTTCTCCTCTGTGACAGTCTGTGTAGATGCAGACACTGTTGCCTTGCTTTTGGCTTCTGTTTCTTCTGTGACAATCTGTGTAGACACGAAGGCTGTTGCTGTGCGTTTGGTTCTTTTCTCCTCTGCCTCAAGAAAACACTGCACTTTAAGCATGGTGCAGGCTGTGCAGAGAAGAGAAAGCAGTACTAACAACAACATTATGCTGTCCTTGGTATCCAGAGAGAACTCAATATTTTCAAAAACTGCTGTATCAGGCCTGAAAGACTGGAAAAAATCATTCTTTATCCCTCCCCACTGTGGCTGGGTGAGATTGTTGAGACCCCAAACAAAGCGTCCTAGAACAGGACAAGACAACAAAATTGAGTACATATTCTGAATTGTGCTCATTGCCTCGGAGGTTATCATGAAATAGGCATAAAAGACCAATAAAGCAATTTTAGTGCTGTACCTTGGTTTACACCAGAATATTAAGATCTGCAGATACTGCCCCATGTGTGGAAAGATATAGAGAGCTAGGTACAAGACATGTAAGCATGTTGAGCATCCGAGCAAAGAGGTGCCTTTTTTTTCAATACAAAATCGTCATTTTGACTTTTCTCAGTACCTCGGGCCCCATGTTGGGTGATAAAAATATGTGCTGGCTTGAAAGCAAAACCAGTGAGAGACTCCGAGTCAGCAATACAATTTAATAAGATGAAAAGAAAATAAAGTAAAGTAAAGTAAAATAAAATAATAGTACAAAAAAAACCCTGACAGAGTCAGAATACAACCTGACACCCTGTTAGGGTGGTAGTGGCAGTCCAGATGAGATGGTCTTGTTGAAGCTGTGATTCCTGTAGAAACGTCTGGCAGCTCTTGTCTCCTCTGGGAGTCCAGTGGATAAAAGCTGCCTGTGCTGTCCTAAACTCTGGATTTATCCAGGTGGGAATGCTTGGCTCCTCCCCCTGGCGGAGCATCTCCCAATGGGATGATCTCATTCTATGAGTCATGCAGTGGGTCCTTGATGGCCCATTAAACAGAGATAACTCCCAGAGGGAGTTATCTATGAGTCATGTGGCAAGGCATTGTTAGGCTCATTAACAGAAGATAAGGAAAACACTGCCTCACCTTGGCTCCAACGGCTCATGGGGGTAGAATAGAAACCTTGGGCACAATTTTACATTGTAACCTAGGACAGCATCTCTCTCAGGTAATTTTATAGTGACACTCTTGCCACTGGGATGTTCTCATTGTGCTTGCTCTGAGCACTTGTTTCCTCTCAGTCTCCTGCACTGTCACTCATCAGCCTCCTGAGAAAGGCTCTGTACTTCTCCTCTCCCTGGTTGTTTTGCTCAGGATGATTTTCTCTCAACCACCACTTTTTTTCTCCATTTTCAAACGATTCCTACGTCAGATTAATTAGTGTATAAAGGAAATGCTCTTATCTGTGTTTTATTTTCACTCTTGCAGTCTGGGTTACTGAGTCACCTTTGTCAGAAGGTTTCTAAAGGATCTCAGCATTGTAGACACATTTTTCAAGGGTCCAAGATTTTTCTTAAGCATCTCCAGTGATGGGACACAAGTTTAGGAAGCTGGAAAACTAGTTCAAGAACTGAAACTTGAAACTTATTTTCCTGATTTTATTCTCTTTCCAAGTGATATCTCCCTTCCCATGCTGGCCAGGGAAGATGATAGCTGCTGTTTCTGTGTGCCAAAACAGCCCTACAGGAAGAACTAAACTTCCTGCAAAAGCAGCAGAGACCTTTTTGATTCTTCCCTGCACCACCCAGGGGTGCCTGTGTTCCTCTCCCTGTCCTTTGTTAGGGAATCCCCTAATCTGCTGCCCCACAGCCAAGCACACCAGTCTCCAGCACTATGGGAATTCATTCAGAGTGGTGTTTAGTCTTGCTGGTTTGCCATTTTCCTACTGTCAAAAACTGTGGGAATGTTAGAGGACTCCCTTCAAGTGAGATATTTTTGGTCTGGTAGAAACCACAAGGAGAGTGCAATTTTTGATTTCACCTATCACATTGTATCTTAAACATTCCACATTTTTTTTGTGGTGTGGTCAGCTCCTCTTGTGCAGCACTTTGTCATGGCAACCCCTTTGTACTGTGTCTGTGTTAACTGGGATTAATGTAAGCTGAGCTTGACCACCTCCTTTCATTACATCTAAAGAATATTTATTATTTTTTCCTTTCTTGATGCTTTTTGAGCTAATTTTTCTGAGTTATCATCATTAATGCATGGCCTAGAATAAGTCACATGAAATTTAAGCCTCCTTTGGGCTGAAGGTTTCTTATCAAAGGGAATTTTGCCACATACCTGTTGAAGTTTAGATGCTTCTATCCACAAAGATGGAAGATCTGAACTGGGCTTGTAAGATCTCTCTTCTCTGTATGACGAGCACATGGAATAGGTAATCAGACATATAAAGTTCATGAGTAAAAAGTATGAAATTTCACAAAGAAATATCCGTTTCACCTTTAATTTGCTAAGTTCTACTTTCATAGCAGCCAGAAAGCAAGAGTTTTGGACAGAAAGTTATTTGCCATAATTCAATAGACAGAAAAATTTAACTTGAAAAAAACCATACTAAACACACAAGAATGCTGCTTGTACATTTTTTCATCTACCTTTTAACTTTACCAAAAATACAAGAGGGATTTGCAAATTACAGAGCTCTGAAGTATTTTAGCACACACATAGTTATTATAAAATACCTTTAATACTCTTTCACATTTGTGTCTCATTTGTTAATCTGAAATCATGTTAAAGGTTGCTCCTGTTGGTAAGCAGAGTAGAGAAATGTCTAATTTTTGTTAGGTATAATTATATGATCAAAGCTGAAAAAAGTGACTAAGGAAATATTTGTTACACACTTTTATAAGCTACAGTGCTAAGATGAAGTTCTTGAGGCTCAGAAATGAATTAGACCTTTTCTGGAAAAATGTATCCCAAGCTCTTAATTAAGCATTTTTAAAATTAGATATTCAGTAGCCCCTTGTATGTTGCCATTACTGAATGGCTTAAATAAATAACTTCAAAGGAAAACTCTTCAATGGAATGACAAAGGATTCAGTGTGTGAAGGGATGTTTACTTTGGGAAACTCCAAATCTGGCTTTATTAACTCCTGATTTAAAATACCCATGCCTTTGAGTGGACATATTAATTAATCAAGCCTGTTTTGATCAGCTCTGAGGAGGAGAAGATATTGCTGAGCCTTCCTTTAGAAGCTGAATTTAACCTGAAGGAAACCCCTGGTCTGGTGCATGACCCGGTGTGAGATGATATAAGCAAATCTGACACTGCACGTGAGCATGTTCAGCCCGTGCCTGAACAGATGTTCCACGGAGATTCTTGAGTACAAGCAGAGCTTGTTCCAGGGTTTTTACGTGCATCTGCCTGCAGGGATGGGATTCCTGTGAGCAGGTAACTGGGCAGAACCTGGGTAATCAAACCAATCCCACTATCAGATGGAACCCAAAGACAAACTTTGACCAGGCAGATTACTGTACAAAACTGGGCCTTATACCAAGAGTTAAGTTCAGGTTTTGATTTCAATTAAAATTCACCAGAGTTAAAGAAACTCAAGGAGAGAAAAGAAAGAAAAAGGCATCTTATGGGATATAAACCCTGATAATTTCAGTAAAACAGTAATTTGGACAATGAGTTCCTGGATATCTTGTAGCATTATAAATTTAGAAAGAAATCCTTATCAATCCTGTAATAGCTGACTGTTGTCAGAAGTACTTAGAATTGGGAAGTACAAGGACTTTTGACAGTTAACAATGTTCTGTGTAGTTTTAAAGAGGTGGCAAATAAGGTAACATTTAACAATCTTGTACAGAGCAAAGGAATCAAACATGGCAAAATGAGCAGAAATTCAAGTGTGATTTTCACTGACGTGGCTTATCTTAGAAAAATAAAAACCAGGAGAAACAGTCTATTTCTTCTCTAAACTTACTCTGGATAGAATTTTGAGCATTTGGGATACAGAGTATGTGGAATTAAATACTAATATTAAATTTTGAGCATCTGGGATACAGAGTAGGTGGAATTAAATACACTTTTAGAAGCAACAAATACTTGCTTGTAGTTTTTAAAGCACTTCCTTCATAAATGAATTTGTTCTCAAGGGACTTTCTTATCAGGAGCCAGTTCTCCACAGAACTTTGAGATGATAAAACAAGGACTGGGTAAAACAAGGACTTGCATGTCACGCCTGGAGTGAGTTAAAAGCAGGAATATAGGAATATTTCACAGGGCAGTGAGCACAGAACCACATCAGAAATAAGCAGCGTTTTGGAGCAAGCCCTGCTCTGCCCCTGTGGGCTGTGGATGACACCTGACTTTATTCCTCCCAGAAGTTGTTGGAGACTAAATCAGGAAAGAGTACAGAATCCAAAAGTCATTCCCATTTCCCAACAGGAAAGAAAAAATGTGTTCTTCTCTGACATCATCCTGCCTGTATGTACTCTGCATCCAGACCTTCCTCAGTCTTATCTGGCTTAACTTGAAGCATCAAGACAGATTTTCTTTCCCACTCTCTCCTTATGTGTTGCTGGAGTAGAAAATTTGAGGATGGTTGCAATACCCAGAGATATTGCTGACATTTCCAGCACTTCTTCCCTGGAGCAGAAAGCACTGTATAAGCAGACAAAAATGATAGACTTAAAAGCACTGAGCACTTCTTGGGTTTCATGTGTTTGCAGGAGCAGGAGAGCTTTACAGCTTGAATTAACCTGAGGTGGAAGAGAGTTAGAACCACACTTCTGATAGCATTTGTGCAGGAAAAAGCTGGGTGCAGGAAAATTTGGGTGCCCCAGCCTTTTTCTGCATTGTAAACACTGACCATTATTTAAACAATCCAGAAACTTTATTCATAGGTTTAAATCTATTAATCAGCATGTGAAAAAGGATGATTTTGGGGAAGGGGAAATTTTTTTGTATGTGTTCCAGGACAAAGTATTCCTCTGCTAGAAACTATCTCTCTCTATGCCTATAAAAAGGAAAATTCTCCAGTTCTAGACAAGATATTTTTATGAAAAGGCTCCTTCATTATGTATTTAAATCAAAACATTCTCTCCATTCTGGTTACACTCAGAGTTCAGTATCCACTGTGAGGAGAATCTCTTCCTTACTATGTATGCAGATTTATAAGGCTCTAGGCACCTTTGAAATAAATTGAAAGCACAGCCATGTAATAGAG
Source organism: Acrocephalus scirpaceus scirpaceus (assembly GCA_910950805.1). Classification (NCBI taxonomy): domain Eukaryota; kingdom Metazoa; phylum Chordata; class Aves; order Passeriformes; family Sylviidae; genus Acrocephalus; species Acrocephalus scirpaceus. The sequence continues at coordinate 10,156,661 of OU383775.1, forward strand.
CCAAACCCCAAAACCAGCCAAGGAGATCCACCCAGCAACACCGTCAAACACCCTCAGCTGTTCCCCTAAGCACAGTTTTAGAGCACTGGTCTTGATCTCGTCTCTCCTTTCTCCACCCTCCTAAAAGCTTCCTGGGGGATTCCCCAGCTCCGGAGCCGTGCAGGGGCTGTTTGGGATGTGGGAATAGTTCACTTGCCTGGTTTCATTCCCTCTCAAACAGCTCAGGAGCAGGGCAGCTGTTTGCAGAGCCTGGGACAGGGTGATATTGAAAAACAGGAGCAGCAGGAGAAAGCAGCAGCTTGGGGATGAAGAGAGGTTTTAAGAGCAGATAAAAGCGTAGGAAAACCATACAGAAATAATCAAGGAAGGTTTGTAGCTGCTTTCTCCTACTTTGAAATTCACAATTTGAGTATTTGTGATGCTGAAAGGTGACATGGTTGGAGAAGCCTTCAAAAGGAAACTCTTCCCAAAAGCTCTGCCTTGGGATAGGAGTGAGGCCAACAGTTTAGGAACTTGATCAAACAAAGGTCTGGACATTTTTATATAGAAAGCAGACGTTAAAAAGCAGCAACTTTTAGAAAGGTTAACAAACCTAATTTATGCTTAGGGCAATCCTCAGTTCTTAACGAATGTCAGGATGAGTTGATTGCTGAAGAGCAGGTTGGTAATATCTGTACTTTTCTGAGGTATCTTCCAGTGCCCAATTTGAAAATGCAGAGTCTGTATGTTTTCCATCTTTCTGGATTTGGTGGCTTTTACCTCTGGGTTGAGCAGAAAGCCAATACCCCAAAGCTCTGGCTAATCAGCCTGGTGGACTTTAGATGTTCAGTCCCATAATGGAACCACTCCTGGCCCTACAGGCTGCAGAAAGTTGAGCCTTTTTTGGGAGAGTACAGACCAGTGTAGTTTTGTTAAAAATTAAAACCGTTGGGAAATTCAGACAAAAGGTTCTGTAATTCTGACAAAGCTGTGTGTAAATAATCTGATTGTTAGCTGTCAAATGCAATTTCTATATCAAAAAGGAATCAGGTATTGATATCAGAACATTGTCATCATAGGAATCAGGGTTTGTTCTTGTGGGACAGAGCAAGCAATACTGAAATTCGGTGACACTGAGTACTGGCACAGCTTCCAGGGGCCCCTCCAAGGCCCCATTCTCCCAAACAAGATGTACACAGAGAAGGAACTGTCCTTGACTAAAAACAGCTTCATGGGGCATGCACTTCCCTACCTTAAGGGTCAGACTCGATGATCTCTTTCCACTCGGAATATTCTGTGATGTGTGACTTAACCAGCACATCATGCCCCACAATTGCTGTGTTCAGTGGTGCATTTGGGACAAAAGCAGCAGCACAAGCAGCTTATATCATTCCTTGCATTTGATTCTTTGTTTTAGTATCTGTCATGTCCAAGCCAGCCAAAAAGTGGCCTCAGCACATTCTGGCTGGTGGAGGCTGAGGGAGCCCCGAGGGCTCCATTCACATGCCTCATGTGTGACCAAGCAGGGGCTGAGGAACCACTGCACAGCCTGGTCCTCAGGGTGGGGTCCCCTCCTACTGCAGCCCCAAGCAGTAAGCTGGAAGAAAACATTAAAGAGACCAAAGGGACTGGTAGGGATTTTCACATACTCAATGGCCATCAGGGGGTTCAGCCAGCAAGAACAACCCCAAGTGTGTAAGAACAGGAAAAACAGCAAAAAGGCAGCACAAATCAAAGAAGGGGTTTTAATTTGGCTGTAACATTCTGAGTGGGACAGCCATGGGATCTGCCTGGATGGAGCCCATCCCCGCGGAACGCACCAACACACATGCACTCGGCTTTATGGCCCAGAGTTCCAGAACTGCCTCTGTCACACAAAGCCAGCTTCAAGACAGTATTACTGTCCCATTGGGATGCACTTGGGATGGGCTGCACAGACAACAGCCCTTAAAAACTGGAATGATAATATGCAGGTTTTTCCATTCCTATCATTTGTCCTTAATTTGAAAAATTAAATGCTTATGTCCCATTGTTAACTATTCTTAGCACTAATTTCACAATTTATCCCAGTGGTGACCAACTGGTTTCCTTATAGTTCTTCTCTTAATTCACAGCTGGGCTGAATTTATTTAGTTCGGTGCTTAGGTTGCATTAAAAAAGAAGTTGTGTGACAGTCTCCACATGTTTTAATCAGAAACCTCACTGCACTCAATTCCTGCCTGAAGAACACTATAAGAAGCCAGAGAAAAGAAAGGTAGTAGAGTTCTCCATTCTGGTTTATAGCTTAGAGTATGTTTACAGCAGCCCAGAATAATTCAGGTGAGAAGGCGCTTTGGGAGGTCTCTAGCCCAACATCCTGCTCAGCTCTGAGATCAGACCTGGGAGATTTATCCAGTCAAGGCTTGAAAAATACCATGGAAGGAGAGCACAGAATTTTTTTGGGCACCTCTTCCACACCTTGACTGCCCTGTCAATGGTGAAAAAGGTTTTCCCTGTACTCAGAACCCCTCCTAACAATTCACCCTGGATTGACACAGACAAAAGAGATGTGCTAAAAATGCAGGCTTGTTTTCTTACAAATGTGTAGGTGAAGAAGTGTCCTCCATAAGGGGAGGTAACAATTCTGGTCAGCCCTAGGTTTGAATGAAAACCATTTCCTGAGAAGCAGAGTGGCTGAATGTCATTTCCAGCCTCCCATGACCCAACTCCCGCTACAAGGGAATCTCTGCAGCTTTTTCATTTCCAGTTAAAAACAAAACAAAACAAAATAATAATATCAATGTGCATCCACACACAAGGAAAGAAGTGAAGTTTTACTGATCCATGACTGTGCTTTCTTGAACTCTGAATAACTGCAGGTATTTTCATAACTAGTGCCCACCAAGCTTCTCAAAGTACTGAGAGAACATCAAGACAGATTTTAATTTAAAAAACAACTGTTTGTTCTTTGAAGTGTCATGTTAAGACCCCTTCAGTTGCATTCCAGTATTTAAAGCACATGCTTAGATCCCAGTATTTTCCCTGACACCTTTGCACATGCCTCAGTTTACACAACTGCTCACTGCTGGCCTCAATCAGTCCTTTGCCTTGTTGCTAGGAACTTTTATTTTAAAACCCTTCAGTAAAAAACTTGCCAGAGCAAGCCTGCAATACCAGGCACAGGCTGATCCTGCTCATGGGTGGGTAGGAAATGCTTGAGAGTATCAGAGGGAGTAGCCTTGATCTGGAGGAATTGGCTGTTTACTCAGCTTGCAGTTCCATTGCTGGGACAGTTTTCAGATCCCTCTGCTGAATATCCCAGCTTGTCTCACATCTACCAATGCTGCCCCTTTTAGATACCCTTCAATTCTTGTTACTCTTTAATTCCTTACTCTCCTTTCCTCTTTTCTGCACTTAAACTCTTGGCAACGAGGGCCAAAACCTGACTGAAAACAGCAATTCACACTGTGGTCCTGGATAAATTATGGTACAATTAGCAACATCACTTTCAAAATGTTAATGAAATAAAGCTGCTCCTTTAGGAAACCAGATACTTTACAGCTGATGATTTATGGTGATTCCAAAAAGGACTGTGAATTTGCAGTGCCAGATGAGGCCATGCTGTCACTTCTATTCACTAAATACTTTGTGCCACTTCTCTAGGAAATGAGACCTAGCTTGGTTACAAGAACTATCTCCTCAGTATCTTTGTAAAATCTTATCCCTTCTGGAAGTTGAATTTCCATCTTCTTGTTGACCTGCAAACCAGATCATTCTATCTCTTCTGAGGAGCAGATGGATGCAGGGGCTGGTTTGGGGCAGAATGACATGTAATTGTGCATCCACAGAGATCTTCTTCCCAGGAACCTCTCAGATTCCTTTTCTGGCTCAAGGGGCCTTGCTCTCCACCACTAGATATTTTGGGCAAGCACATGTACATGCAATAAGTGTGATGCCTTGTGGGGTAAATAAAAATTCCAGCACAAATAAGGGGAATAATGAATCAAAGCCAAGAGTTTTAAGTCAATATGAAGAATTAATCTATTTGCTGAACCTTCTGTAGATAAGAGGTCATTGTTCTTTGCTTTGAAAAGATTTTTGTTTTTAATATGTATTTAGCCTTGCTTATCTATTATGCTTTGCTTCCTTTTTATTTTCCTTTCATTGAAAACAAGACCTAACTTCTTAGAAATCATTTGGACTTGATCCTAAAACACATTGGACATTTCCCAGTCCAGAAAATAACAGGGTACAAGAACCTTCATGACTTGGATTTCATTTGTCAGAGGTGTTTTTGAACCTCTGAAATCCCTTCAGAGGACCCTCTGGTTATTAGCTGAGACATTATTTATTTTCTTTCATGCTGATTTTTTTGCCTGTCCATGAAATCTCCAAAGCAAACTCACAGTCTGTTAGGTCCTAAATAAATTTAGATACAGATCTCACTACAGAGGATGTTCAATTAACTGCTAGAAACCAATCTTACCATTAGCCTTCCACTGGTGTTTTGCATATTTATCAGTAGCATCTAATTAATTAAACCCAGCCTCTAAATCAGGGAAGTTAGTTAAAGGCTATCTATGAAAATTTTCAAGCTACTGAAGCCCACATGTTTCCAGTCTGCTAAAAAACTTCCCCTCCTCTTCAGTAGTCTCTATCTGGAAAACTTGTATTTTGAAAAAGCTTTAAAAAAAATCTTTACAACCTACAGCTTTCATTGCCCAGTTCTTGCTGTCCTCTGAAGTTCCCCCCTCTCTTCTCTTTGTTTGCTGCTTGAACATGGTCCTGGGTTTTGGTTCGGGGTTTGGAGCAGCACAACAAGGGAATCCTTCTCCACAGCCAGAGCTTCTGAAACCCAAGAGCACAGAGAAATCCAGGTTAGATCTCTCAAATTTTCACAATGAATTTGAGGTTGATTAGCTAGGGATAAGGCTTAATGTTGCACACATCGGTTTGGGTCATTCCAGCTAACACCTATAATTGCATAAATAATAAAATTAATAAATTACTTTAAGAAAGTAATTTAAAACACTTTAGCTTTTGAACTTTAAGTGATTCCTCCCTTTATTCTATAGGAAAGAAATGAATGTGCTCATAGATATTTATTCTTTCCCTACTATAAATAGACCATCTTCCTAATATTCAGCTGCATCTCTCCTTGCTTCACCTTTCCATTCTAGTCTTTGCTCTTGGCATTAATTACTTAGATATAATTAGCCTCTCCTAGATTCATCTTCTGCCAGTTCACCTCTTGCCTCATCAGTTCCTGGAAGGCAGCATTTCCATGAGGAAAGAGCCACCAGTCAATTTGGTTGCCATCCAACAGCTCCATGAGGATGGCATGGATTTGCCCCACCTGCTCCACTACAAAGCCGAGTGGACAATCAATGCACTGGAATGAAATCCAACTGGAAGGCATTTGAGGCAGCAAGGCATCTCTGAGAACCCTAAGTGTGATTGACAGCTTTTTCCAATAGCTTTGATGGAAGTCTGAGTCGAGAAATCTCTTCTCCCATCCTGCAAGAATTTATGAGCAGTATTTCTTCTGACCAACCACCATTGGCCTGTGTTCAGCAGCATCTGAGGCCCTCAAGTTTCCCTGTGGATCCTGCCCAGCCATTAACCTCTACAGTAGATTTTAATCACACGTTCATGGCTGGCTGCTTAAAGCTCCAGACAGCCAGGCAGTGCCAAATAATGTACTGACAATGTCCTGTGCATCCCTCAGATGTGCTAGGATGCAGACAGGCATCCCTGGCACTTGGCTCATACATTCCATTTGCAAGAGCGTGAGGATCTGGGATCTCATGCCTTTTAAAGAGGGGAATGGAACACACAGAGAACCAGGAAAAGAACCTTTAAGGGGGAAAAGAAAAAAAGATGAAGAAAGCCTTCAATGCTTTTTCAGCAAGGAAGGCTACAAGTAAGATAGAGAGGGATTCTTTTCCATTTACATTTTCACATTGAGAGAGTAGGTTTACATCGGATATTAGAAAAAAAAATCTTGGCTGTGAAGGTAATAAGGCCCTGGCACAGATTGCTCTGAGAAGCTGTGGCTGCCCCATCCCTGGAAAGTGTTCCAGGCCAGGTTGGACAGTGCTTGGAGCAACCTGGGATAGTAGAAGGTGTCCCTGCCCATGAAATGGGGTGGGAATTTGATGAGCTTTTAGACTCCTTCGAACGCGCCAGCCATTCTATGATTCTAAAGCTTCCCACTCATCTTTCTTCCTGGGGCCAGAAGCAAGAGAAACATCTCAAGCCACAAAGTATTAAAAAACTTGTCCAGTGAATCTGTCAGGGCCTGTTCCTTCCCTCCACTAGCTGTAAAGCCAATTCCTTTTATTCCTGCTGTTCTCTGGAGGCAAAAAGCTCAATTTGGACAGGCACCAGTGCTAATAATTGTCCCACAGATCTTCTCTCTGTGTCCTGGGCTCCATGCTGCTGCAGCTTTGCAGCCCCTGCCAGTGATCCAGGACTCTCTTGAAGTGGAGCAGTGACTCAGACCAATGTTCCCTCCTTTTAGGGGTTCATTTCTCCCTGTCCTTGGCTCTGCTGCTCACGGAGCATCAACACGTTCTGGGGAGCGTCTGCACTTGGTCACAACCACAAATGGCTTCAAAAGCAACAATTTTCTTTAATTTGTTTCTAAAGTGCTCTTTCAGGAATTTCATCAACTTACAGGGAGTAGCAGGGATTGTTGGAGAAGCTGCTTCTTCTCTCACGACCACCTTGCAAAAGCTGATTTTCTCACCAGGCTGTGTCCTGACAAAGCCTGGTTGTCTCCCCGTGCTCCCTTACCTGTGTGCTGTACATTTTAATATCATCTGGAGACTTGCACAGGGTTGTATCTATTTTAGAGTGTTTTTATTGGCAGCTGGTGCATACTACCATGCACCCACGTGAACAAAATTACAGAGTCCGGACAACTTTTGTACAGAATTCCTTTGGCCACGGTTTCTCTGCGGGTTTCACTTGGCAGAAGTGATATCAAGCAGAAGTCTTTCCCTCGGCTTCTGATGTAAACTAAAATACACCTTATAAATAGAAAACACAGGCATTAGGAGCAGTGCCTTTAGGCAATCAGCCACCTTTGGGCTCTGGGAAAAATTCAGTTAGATATGATTCATAAATATAATGAATAGGGTGCCATAAACTCGCCTTGCTCTTCACAAACAAAGGCACATTCTCTGCCTTGAAAAATTAGAAGGGCAGAACCCAGAGGAACAGGGAAGTAAAAGCAGGAGAAAAGTGGGAGATTTAAGGGGGGGAATGAAAAATGGAGCTTCAGTTGTCAGTGGAAAGAATAATTTTGAAGCCCACCAAACAATGTGTGGAGCAGAACTCCACTGCATCCCTCCATGCCTCGTTCCTGCTGAGCTCCAGCTTTGCTCTACAGAACTCACCATGTAGGACATTTCAAAAAGCAGTCAGTTTGTTCTTCAGGCTCTGGTTTAGCTGAAGGCTTCTATTGATTACAGCTGGAGCTGGATCAAGCTGGGGCTGCCTGTGTTCTGCTGGCAGCCTCTGGTTTGTAAATACCTTTCATCTCATCCAGCAGTGATGATGATGTGCTGGGATGATGTGGCAGCAATTATTTATCTGCTGCATTGGGTTTTCTCCTCCATGCTTGCCAAGAACCCTAAAGTCAGGCCATAGAGAGGGATGCTGACATCTTTACATTTCCATTAAATCTTCCTGCTTCTTCTGAAGGAATTCTAATAGCTCTATTGTCTTTTCAGCAGGCATTTCTTTCCTCACTCTCACACTGATAGATTTGGAAGCATTGAACCTATTACACCAGATTTAGCGAGTTTAAACTTGTCACAAATAACCTTGTTATCTGATTGCACTCCCTAAAGGAAAACCCCCTCCAAGCCTCCCTTTTCCCAGCTTTCTGAGCATCCTGTCTATATCCAAAGATGAAGCAGGAAAAGTAGGCCTTGGTTACCCTCTGAATGGATTTACACACTTGCTTAATATCATGTAAATACTGACAAATAAAGCATGGATCTTGTCAAACTTAAGAACTTAGCAAATAAGGAGCATTAGAAACAGCAAATAGAGCTGAAGTATCTACTGCCAAGTCAGTGAGAGATCCCACGTCCTGCCTGGCAATCACTCTAAATACATCCTTTCTCCCACTTCATGTGACCTTTCCAGGTCAGCAATGTTGTGTGTTAGTTTAATATTTTAAAACTGGAACTTTACTGGTATTTGGCCTACTTTTTGCTATTTATTTTCTAAACAAATGATAGCCACTCCCTTCTCAAACTAACCTTTTAAGCTTTGCCAGAAGTCTGTGAAGATCACAAGGTATTTAAAAAAAAAGAAAAAGAAAAAAAATCACATGCTCGGGCAAACAAAGCAGGTTGCTGCACTTCCCCCTCCTGCCAGCCCTGCAGCTGGATGTTCAGGATGCTTCAGGAGTTCTCCACTTACTCTAGGAAACACTGCTGAAATCTCATTTTCAGTGAAAAGTGCCAGGATTATGGTAGCACAGCATCTATTCTGAAGCAAACCCATGTAACTTCCCAGCCAAACACCAAGGGAAAAAAAAAGAAAGAAAGCTGTCCCAATTGCTACTTCTACTTGATTGCTTAAAGGCAGCTGGGAAGGCAGGTCCTCAGCCTGAGAGCAGAGCACATCCCAATTTTAAGGCAAAGGAAGTTTGGAAGAAAAAATAGCTCTCTCTTCCCAAGGAAACTTCTGGTTTTTAGAATGTTCGTTTTTATTTATTACTGACTCATTGAAAGAACAAAGTATTTTTTGGTGTCTTTTTTTTTTTTTTTTTTTTTTTTTTTTTTTTTTTTTTTTTTTTTTTTTTTGTTCCCAAACACAGAAAAAAAAAATGTGGCTAAACCCCAGAAAAATCTTAGAGTAGGGCCAAAAATAATAATAATTTTCAGTTTTCAGAAATTTTTTGTCAGGTTTTTGAAAGAACAACAAATACTTCCCAAGCACTGCTCTCGCTTACAAACTTCAGCAGGCTGCACACCCTCAGCTTATTTTAGTTACCCCTCTCATCCATCTCCCCTTCTCTACAACCTCCCCTGGGCTCCTGTCTTGCTTTTCCCATGTTAATTTTCCTTTCTTCATTAATCCACACGGTGCTTTTTTTTTTTTTTTCTTTTTTTTTAACCTTCAAAGGATTGATTTTTTTTTGCCCTGGTGCCTCTGCCTCACTTTTAATCGTGCCTGGCTTTGCCTCTTGTATCTATTCTCTTGCAAACAAAGAATTTTTAAAACTTCAAACTCAATTTTAAGCCCTCTTCACTTGAAGAATTACATGGAAAATTGAATTTTCCACTTAAGTTCTAAGGAGGGGACAGTTAACAAGAATTCTTAGGGCAAAACAGACAAATAAAAATTTATAAAATTCAGTTCCTGATGGTTTTGTTAGATCAGAACTGTCTAACACTGCTTGGTTTTGGCATAGTCAAATTTATACTGCCACAGAAACCTTAACTTCTGCACATCCTTTCACTTCAGCTGAACTGTGCAACCTGAACATTGTGTTTTTCTATCCCAGCTCTTCCAGTCCCCTCCCATCCCTAGAGTATATTTTGGACCAAATCAATTGATGTCTCTTTTTTTAAAAGTACTATTTCCATAATTTGCTCTTATTCTTCTATCATTCAAAAGTTGTAGAAGGCATGAAAATGAGAATTTCTTTTAACCATTTCTATTTCACAGCCCAGTGTCTGAAAATAACACTTTAAATACATTTTAGATACATTTCTACAAAACAAGGCATCTGTGGGTATGCCCAGCCACATGCTAAACATATCACATAACCACATAGGGAAAATTCAGAACTGAATAATGCCTTCAAAGGCATTTCTGAAGCTGGAACAGCATCAGGAATCTGCTTATTTACATGGGGAGCTGTGGAGATTGCAGCATGTTGGTACTGCCAACAGATAGGATGATTAGTGCTAAAAACAATATCATCATTTAGATAAGCCCTCTGCTTTGGAGAGTTGCTATTGAACTCGGCTTGAACTTAAATGTTCTCAGCTTGGAAACTGGAATTCCTAAAAAGGCTCATTCAGCCTGCAAATGCTGAAGGGGAATGAGATGGTATTGATAAAATTGGTCTCATATCAAATATTCTCAGTCACTTGTCCTACATCTGAAGTTCCTTCTAAAGGTCCCTTGTTTTTTATGTCAGCAGAGCTGCTCTGATCAGGTGCACATCCACTACCACAAAACCCCCCAAATCAGGTATTTCTGTATTTCTGACTGGGACTAAACCAGTGGAAGATATGCCAGCATACAAGATAAGCTACATGTTTCGCAGGAGCCGTTTTCTGAGCTGTCTCAGAATGAAAGTTGATTTTTGAAGTGTGCCCTGGACTTACTTTGTGGGTAGATATTTATATTTTCCTTTGCAGGGATCCAGCAGCTGCCAGTGTAAGTGCTGTGAAAAGGCTTGCAAAGCTTTAATGAGCTTCAACTTCCTAATTAAAAACCACAATGAGCTTTCAGGCCTTGATTTCCCCAATATTACAGGTTGTAGTGGTGATATTTTTTTCAGTCAAGCCTAGCTAAAGGAAAATGCTTATGAGGTTTCCAAGGAGAGAAATAAACAAAATGGAAATGAAGAGAGAACTTGGAACTTTTAAGTGTATGTAATTAAGAAAAAAATACATCCTTCAGATAATTCTGGAAAGTACTAGGAGATATTCATAATTCATAAGCAGTTGTTTGGTTTTCTTTCAAGCAAGGGGGCAGCTTTACATCAAACACTGACTAGCTTTTCCATTAACTTAAGTAAACAAACCAGTATGCTTCAAGTTAAGTGAACATTCTTTGGTTTTTCCTTTTTTTCCCCTTTTTAAAAACTTTTTTTAATAACTGTGTGAATTAGAAATAAAAACAAGACATTTACTTTCAAATAGGAAATTAGTTTGCATGCTATTTCTTCATGTTAAAAATACTTTGGAACACTCACAAAAACAATGTTAAGCTGAATTTATGGAAATGTTCCATATCAGTTTTGAAGATGATATGCCAGATGTCGGGGAGAGCTCTTTCATCTGCAATAATGGAATAGTTTAATCCACCCTTGTTGTTTTTGAGCACAGTCCAAGTGTATTGGTCATCATGGGTGGGTGATCCTCACTTGGGCAGGCATGAACTAAAAAGCACAAGTTGTTAGACCTCTAGCATAAAATCACAAGAAAGCAACAGCAGGAAATACTCTAGTGAAAGTAAAAATAAGCTATTGCAAAATGTAAATCAAAAAGTTTACCATTATGACAACTTATGTTTTGAAGCACTCAAAGACTTGCAGATACATTGCTCTGAATTAGTGGATTGTAATGACTCCATTTATGGCTCCAGCAAAAATAAAGCCAACAATACAAATTTTAAATGAATCTAGATCCATCAAAAGCATGGAAGACTCTTCTTTTTGATGAGTGAGACGACTAACAGTTAACAATATGGTCTTCTAATGGGGAATTAAAGTGCTCTTCCCTTTGAGAAACTTTAAAGGGACACATTATTGTCCATGTTCTTATTTTAATGATACACCTTGGAGTAACATTGGATAGAAAACCCTTTTGTGAATAGTTTGTGGCCTTCTATCAGACTAACACCATACCAGCCGTACCACTCTCTCTTGCAGCGATCATTTTAATTCCTATGTTACCTGACCAATGTTTTATGTGTCACATTCATTTAATTTGCTGTGGCTGTGGTTGGATAATGAGGTGTATCCATCTAATTCCAATGGATCTTGGAATTAGGAGCCATTTCCTATGTGCAATGCAGCTCCCAGAGTGCTTGGTGTGAGCTGGAGAGGGAAGGAGCATCTCACACGGAGGGAAAGAGCAGGAGAAAGGAAGAAATGCATTTTCAAATGCATCAGTTCAAAGCTTCATTCATTTTTTTTTTTCTCCTTTCTCAGCTGCCTGTCACTGGCAAGCATGTGGGAGACGTTCTGGTGCTGAAAGCTATGGCTCACTCCTTTATTGAGCTGTTCCATGTGATAAGTCAATTTGCTTTGGACATACCAGAGACAATAGATAATTGAGACAGAAAACTGCAGGGCAGGCTCACTTACAACAGCTTGTTAACTCTGTTCTGTTAATAGAAGAATACTTTTCTTATACCTTCCCATTCCTGGAATCACCATGCTTGTGTTACTTGCCCAAATCCACAAAAGTTGCTCACACTTTTGCAGTCCAAATACAAAAATCACACAATACAAAAATGAGTTGCGGTGCATTCAATTCTCTTTTTTGCAAATTTACCACATCAATACTTTGCTTCTCCTGTGTTCTGTCATGACATCCAGGAGCAGTAAGAGATGAATCTACAAGGAACTTGCTTTGCTGCACTCTCAAACTGGAGAGGGGAAATGTTTCAGCACACCAAAGGAGTTGTGCTGTTTTTCAGGAAAATCTCATTAATTTAAACATTCTACCTCACCTATTTGCTTAAATGTAGGTCTTGGCTCTCACATCTCTTTTTCCTGTGCAAACAAGTATTTGTGCAGGTTACCTTCGCCCAACTGTGAAAACTTGTTACCAGGGTAATCAGGCCAATATACCTCACATGAAAGGGCAAAGGAAAATTTAAAAGGGAAAACCCAGCAAAAAACAGGGAGGTTCCGGGCTGCTGCAGAGCTGTGCAGAATTAGAGAAGGTCCTTCATGACACCACTGGACAGTGACAGCATTTGGAGTGAAGGTTTCTGCATTAGCAGGTTTTGCCACTCCAGGAATGGGAAATTTCTCAAGATATTTCATCTCCTGCTGCCTCCTGCCCTGATGTTATGTAACAGATTTTATGCTAGATTCTATCACCACAAAGCACAGCTTCCCAACACCAATGAGTTAAAAGCTGTCTGGGCATCCAGCCCAGATGAATAACATCGCAAATTTTGAAGGAGGTAGCAAGGGAAATAGAAAAGCCTTTGACAGAAATTGTTGATAGCTTGCTAAGGCTGGGGAGGGAACCAGGGAATTTGGAGGTTGCTAATGTTGTTCCTATGTGTTAGAAAGGATCAGGGAGGATCCAGGAAACGACATAGCAGTGAGGTTGGATTCAGTTGCAAGAACAATATAAGAAACATAAATAAGGGACAGAATAGTTAATTTGGTCAAATAAAAAAGCCCATACTCATGGATGAGCTGTAGAGGTCTAATTTCTCCAAGTATGTTATCTTCAGGTGGTTCTTTCCGAAAGATGCCAGTATAAAACATCTTAAAGACAGAATAGAAGTTAATTAAGTGGGCAGAAAGAGAAAGTTTTGACAGAACCCCGAGGTTAAGTAAATTGCCAGTGATGCTGCAGCACCATGCAGATCATTGTGTGTCCGATATCAGACTGTCTGGTGCCATCACTAACGTGGGAGCTGATGTTTGCTCTTCAAATGAATCCATTAGAAAAATAGACCAAGTCACTTTCTGGCCTCACTCACACTGAGAACTCAAAAAATTTAAACCCATTAAGTAAAATATTTATGGTTTACATTCAAAACAAATTGAGAACAGGTTCACTGCAGTCCATGACAAGTGCAACACTGATATCAAGGGGACCATCATGGATTTAGATTTCTGTGAACCATTCAGAAGCTGCTCCACCAGTGCTCCTCAGCGGGGACAGAAATATGAATTTCAATACCATAAAATATTTTAACAGCCTTCTTTTTTTTTTATGTGGTGGAATATTAAGATTGCTATGGACAGGATAGAGAAAAGCAACCTGGAAACATTTTGTTTGGACGGAGGAGGATGTACCTAGAGAGCAGGAAGATGCTGTAATATTGCAATATTTTGAGAGTCAGTGAGCAGCAACAAGCTGAACACTTCAGCCACAGGAGCAAGAGACACTTGAGTTAGTTAAGAAAATGTTTCTCCAGCTCTGCGCACAACATACAGGTATGTGCTGGTAAGGAGGAGAAAAGCTTCAAGTGCTTTAAATAAGATGAAGGTGGACGTGGATAGCATTTCTTCTCTAAAAGTCCAAAGCCCTGGTGAAATGCATCTCCTGGTTTTATGTGCTGCTTCTAATGATATGAAGCAAATTGCAGAGATTAAGCTGTTGCATAAGTGAGCGAGCAGCATGAGTCAGGGGGTTTGGGAAAAGTGAGTCACAGCGGGAAGGGAACAGAGCCAGGGTTGTAGCTCAGAAAGAGAGACTAGCAAGAAAATTTTAAGGATCTAGATAAGAGCCTGAGAGAATGGAGCGCAGGAGAGAAGCAGAAAAACTACCTCTAAAAGAGGGAGCCATACATGAGGGTTAGGGAAAGCTATAGCTAAAAAGCAGGTCAGGCAAAATTTTTGTACACAACTGGTGGTTGAAATACAGAGCAGGCTGCCAAAGTCAGCAGTGGAGGGACAGAATCGTGTAAATCACTTCAAGAGGCAGTGTGGGCACATTTTTGGAAAATGAGGGAATCACTGGGTACAGCCATTAGTGAGGCTTGTGGAATTAAAACTATGAAATGCAAGTTGATTTATATTTTGAAGGAATACAGGAGCAAGCTCTGCTGCCCTCCATGGTGCTCACACTATGGCTGTAGCAAACCTCAGACCACTTGCCTGTGCAACTCAGAGTGTTCTCTTAACTTGCAGAGAGTTATGGATGGCAAAGTCTTCCAAAAGAAACTTTCTAGAACAGCCCCAGAAACTGCTGCAAAAGGCAGTATTTACATCAGGGTGAGTCACTGGGGTCTGAAGGCCCTATTTACCACAGCACAGTTGAGGACTTCCATCTACATTTCTGGAAGAGCAGTGGAGCTCACATGTTATTTAATTGAGACATGATGTTCTTAATTGTGTTTCTGCCTCACTTCTCCTTAGACTCTGACCTTGACTTTAATTTAAGGATTTTTTACAGCAACTTGATAGAGGCCCACACCACCCAGCACATTCTGGGCACAGCAAGGTCTGACCAAGCACAAGCCAGCAGGAAAAACAGAGTGAGATTAAAGACTGTCATGATCCTTAATGGATCTGAATGAAAGTGTTCAGAGAACCTGAATTCTGTGCTTTGTCACATCCTTTCAGTGCAGTATTCTGGATTCAATACTTAAAAGCAACAGACAGAAATTAAGGTACTCAATCCAAACCCATTTTGCAAATATTTTTTCTAACCAAAGTACAAAAGAACCCCTTAATAAGTTTGATTTTGAGTGGTCTACTGAAAGACTACATAATTATCTGAGTTCAGTTATTACAATGATCAAGACACTGAAGGTAACCCAGCTCCATTTTCAAGCAAGATTGATCTGCAAAAGGAGTGTTAAAGACACCCAGACCATTTCAAAGGAATTTTCCACCTACACAGGATGTAACTGTCCAGAGGAAAACTGTCTGGGAGTAAAAATCTGAGTAACATCATTGATCAGATTCAGAGACATAGAGAGTTTAAGAACTAATCTATATTTAACAGGTTGCATGCATCAATAATTAAACATCAATCAGGATTTTTAACTACCTAATACAAACTTACAGCCCTTGTTTATGTGTAGTGAACAGCACAATCTTTAGAAATGTTAGCTGAGATTAGAAAATATAAAGAAAAAAAGAAAGAGAAAATCACTTTCATGACTTGTTACTGGTATAATTTATATCGTTTACCTGGACAAACAAATGCTTGTACAACATCTAGAAATTAAATTTAAACCAAGTTGATGAGAAATGATTTGGGAATGTTTCCAGGTGTTTTCTTATCAGGCAAGATACTTGCTTAAGGCAGAAGCCTCAGCTATGGAATGAGCTGCTGAAACAGTTCTGGAGATGAACTTTATCATGATGACACTAAATTTGGAAAAGAGGATGTAGAGGAAAGATGCTCAAGCATGAGCTTGTAAAAGTCCCATATTTTCCTTCTAGATCTGTTTCTTATACTGTACTCATCACTGTGGTATCTTGAGTGCTTTCCAGTAGTGCATTAAGCAACATGACAAACATCTGTCACATGTTTGTTCTCTCACCCTCTCCCCAGAGGGACAAGTGTGTGCAGTGGAGAGCCTTGTTTTAAATTTTTTTAATTATTATAAATACACATGCACGTAACACATTATTAAACATTCGTGCTAGAGAGGAAAGGTCAGATAAATTTATCTTGCTGTCAGGATTAGAGCTGGTGAGCTCTGTGGTGTTCCTGTATCACACCCTAGCCCCAGATTGCAGTGTCTCCTCAGAGACCAAATCATGGCCATGGGTGCCTGCACCAGGCAGAAACCGAAAGTTTGGATTCTCAATGCCTCACTTACTGTTCACGCTTAAGCCCAGGGATTCTGTCAAGAAATATCAAAGGGAATGAGGTGGTAGAATTTAGGGAAGAATATGTGCTTTGTATAACTCCCATCTCATTCCCATATTTGATACAGGCTAAAAGAAGGATTTGATGGAACCTCAAAATCACTGTCAGGTCAGAGGGCACTGTGAGAGTCATGATAAATCTAGGAATCTCATGGATTTGAAGTCTGATTTCAACTGGAAAAATAAGTCCCTATAATAATGGAATGAAGACCTGGGAGTGAATGAATTCCCTGCAGGGGGACATAAGTGGGAAAACAATCTGGAAATGTTAATTTGGTAATATCCTGAAGAACTGCAGATAGACAATCTACCCACTCAAGAGCCACAAACACATAGTGGGAATCACAAATCAATCCCCAGTTCCTAGCATGGGATGGTGCCATTTCCCACGGGCAGAGAAGTAGGTGTGCATTGGTAAATGATTAACTCTGCCTCTACCACCTGAGAGAGAAATGGAGCCACTCTGCCACATGCCAAGGAAACTTTAATGTTGCTGTTGCTTCCTTCTGACGGTTCCCACACCTCTATTTCTCCAGTAACTCTCTGGACAGTTAGGAAACGCTGTTTCTGTAATGGACCATGATCTGGGTCATACTGAGTGCCAAGAGCTGGAGTCTCCTCTCTGGCCTTGTTCACAGGCAGAGCTGCAGCATCACTGCTAAATCCACCAGTGCTCCTTCCCATACTCCACGAGGGCTGGGCTGCTCTGGGATTGCACCAGCACAATCCACATTTGGCATCACTTTCATCACTGAAACCTTCGCTCACTTCCTCACCCCTGTATTGGTCACAACAGTAGGACACCTCTGTAACTACTGCAGTACTGGAGATGCCAGCACTGAAACCTTTCAAGGTGCCTGTTGTTCTCCTCCTGCTGTGTTTCCCTCAAACACAGCCTTCAGGCTGCCAACCTTGCTCTATCAGCACTGATTTCCCTGCACAGATGGGAGCAGACCCACTCCAAGCATGGCACCATTACCACCCTTCCCTGGGGAAAGCAGGAGGCTGCTCTCCTGCCCACCCTCACTTCCCACCTTTTACAAACCCAGGTCTTGGCCAGAACATCAAAAACCCTCCAAGGGTTTCCAGATGGGGCGGCAGTGAGCAGGCTATAGTTGGGAATAATTGTTTTTCTGTCCAGCTGAACTTACCATCAGGAACAAAGACCATGAGTACATTAGTAAATCTATGAATCATTTTAGCTGGAGAAGATTATTATTCAATGCATTTAACTAATCCATCTTAAAAGGCAACTCATGTTTACTCATATATGAAACTCCTAAAGATCGAATAAACTTTCTTTATTCCAGCACAGTCTGCAACAAAAAGGATTGGAACTATACAAGTATTTTATTCCCAGCTTTTGTAGGAACTAGGAGTACAAAGTTCGCAAGATCCCCGCAAAGACTTGCCTTGAGCTGCCCAATGTTGGGGTGGCAGGAGGTAGCCAGCTGTAGTCTCCAAAAGTTTTCACACCTGGGAATGTGCTTTTCAGTGTCCGGACACAGCTGTGAGCTCAACAAATCCTGCACCAGCACAGCAGCTTCAGCACTGACACTGTGCAGAAATTCAAAGAGCAGCCTAACATAAAAGGCCTTTAGCTTCCCTGTTGAATAAAGGGAAGATGTATGTAAAATATTTGGACATTTGGGGAAAGGGTAAACATTGAGAATTAAGTCAAACTGTTGATGGTTTATTTTTTATTGAATCTTGTGGTAGAAATTGTTTTCATTTGTTATGAGAAAGAATCCATCATTTTTTCCAAAGCACCACCCCGAATCTGCCACTGGTGATGTTCTAACATCCCCAGTGCCTATACAAATAGAGAGGTCAGCTGAGATTTGTAAACTAGAGATCATAAGTTTTAAGGAATTTGTTTATTCAGCCTAGAGTCTCCAAATTGTGTACGATGCCAAAATTAAAAAGTCATCTCACTGTACTGTGTCATGTTACAATAAAAAGCTCTCCAACCTTTTGGATGTTCAGATGAGAAAGCAAATTGTAATTCATTTGTCAGCACATGCAGTTTAATTATAATTAAGTACCTCCAGCAGTCATAATGAGCAGGCAAAACGAAAATGCTGTTTTTATACTTGTATAAACCTGCATTGGGTGCAAACTAAAAGCTGCCTGAATTACTCTGAAAAGTATCGGGCTGGAACTTGTAGTTTTAGCTGTACTGCACAAATACAAACATATGCAAACTGTTTCCAGAGACTTGAACAGATTGACTGAATTAGGGGAATTTTCATGGGAATGACAAGAGGCCAATCTCTTCTTGATGAGAAGGCCACCACATACCAAGTTCCAAGTCCCTGTCCAAAGCATGGAGCACAGGAACCATGCAAGAGATCAGCAGAGTCCTTTTAGTACCAGCAAAACAACATATTTTTAACTCCTCTCCTTCTTGAGAAAGAGCTGAACTACATCAAGAGCTGAAATTTTCTGGGGTAATTCAGCATGAAACATCCAACCAGCGTGGGAAAAAAAGCAAAGCAAAATGGTATTTGACAAACAAATGTTCAAAATAACTATATCTGAAAAAATCTACAAAGGCAGTTTACGAGAATCAAAATGTTATGAGATTTCTGATAGCTGCAAGTGTTGAGATTGCATCTTGGGAGTGCATTTGAACTTTTCTGCCTGCACTTATAGGTAGCTTGAAGATGTATATAGCATTTCCACAGGCTAAATACCTTAAGTAAATGTAATGACTAATACTGCACTTGTTTACTTTTTTTGTAAAGACATAGACGAATGTGCAACTGGAACCCACAATTGTAGAGCTGACCAAGTGTGTGTCAATTTAAGAGGGTCCTTCAGCTGCCAGTGCCCTCCAGGCTACCAGAAACGAGGGGACCAGTGTGTTGGTAAGTGTTTCCCATTCAATGGTTTTCTGTCATTATCTACAGTTGCAAATTTCATATTGGTCATAGAGTAGATGGGTATGTGTGGTGTGAAACAGCTGTCTCACTTTGGAATGTAATAGAATAGTTACTTTACCACAGTAATTAATCACTAAAACATGGGATGAGGAGCTTTTTTAAGGATAATCAACACTTGGAGTTCACAAGCTGTGTTTTGCTAACAGTTCCCATTGTGTGATTGTTTGTGTTGGGGCATTGCCCAGAGTGCCAGATATTGCCACAAATCCCCAATGGCAGAAAAGCAGATCTTTCCTCTGGGTCCGTGGGACACAGGACTCTCTCCCCCAGCCCTACTCCAGGACTCAGTTATGAGCACAAATGAAAGAGATGGAAACTGAATGCAGGTACAGGAGAGCTGCAGCCTCTAAACCCCAGCAAGCTTTATTCTCTGTGCCAAGATAAGCTATTGGCACCCTTGGGAGCCATGCAAGCATAGCACGAAATTAAGTCCAAGCGAAGGGCAAACACTGCATCTCTCCTGTCCTATCCTCAGGTGGGGACATCATGCCAAAGTGCCATCATCCTGTTCCTTCAGCCTGCATTTCACACATCTTTAATCACCATTTCAATGGATAAATTGCTTCTAGAGGCACTCCAGCCTTAAGCCTTGGGTTTGTCAGATAATAAAAACAACTATGAAGGAAGAGAGTCACATCTACACATTAGGAGGTGATATTCAAGACAGCCTCTTTTAAGACACTGCACTGGTTTTATGCAGCTTAGGAGAAAAGGGTTTGGAGTTGGGGTTTTTTTCCTCAACAGAACTTGAGGTTTTCCTCTTTCAGGGATCCTGCATTTCAAAGTATATAAGAATTTTAAAATTTTTATTCTTAATCTCTTCAGAAAGTCTTGCTAAGGCCATAGGTAAGAAGCTGAGGAGATTTTAGTACACACCTAGAATAATGTCAATTTCTGAAGCTCTTTCTTCAGGATTCCAATCCAAGGGCTGTAGAAATAAACCTGAAAATTGTTACCTCTTTCCTAAGAGATGTAGATCAGGCCCTGAACTGTCAAATTGGTATAAACACAGGTGTATCTGATTTTTCTCAGTTCTCTGTGCAGGAGTAGGATGACTAATTTGGAATGTAGGTTGCGGAATAGTTTTGGAAGGTCATGGATTTATTTTTTTAATATCTGGGGTTTATTTGGATTTTTTATATGGCAGGTAAATTATATTACTGCCATGCAACAGCACTTCTGATATCAAGACCCATAGTCCTAAATTAAAGTCTCACTGGAAAACAGGACAGAAAAGAGAAGAAATGAGAGTCCCTTATACCTAAATGTGAACACATTTATGCATCTAAATCTATCCATGAAGATGTCTGGAAAGTGAAATTTCCCTTCTCCTATTTAGGTCAAAACCAAGAATAACACCTGTGTTACATATTACACACTGACCTAAATTACAAGTACATCCCAACAGTTAGTACTGTCAGCATTTCAGAATAAAGCTTGTCTTTGGGGATTTTATAACAGCTTAGCCAGAAAATGTTCTTG
Organism: Acrocephalus scirpaceus scirpaceus; assembly: GCA_910950805.1. NCBI lineage: Eukaryota > Metazoa > Chordata > Aves > Passeriformes > Sylviidae > Acrocephalus > Acrocephalus scirpaceus. The sequence continues at coordinate 10,177,328 of OU383775.1, forward strand.
GGGCCAGATCTTGATAGAGGTTCTCCATATGGGAGGAAATGTTTCTCAAATTTGAAAGAAATTTTTCCAGACTATTTTGGCTTGAAGGTAGAGGGAGGAAAAAAGACACATTTTTTAACAATTGGTTGATTTTAATCTAAATTCACTAACAATTTCTGACTTTTTTCTATTTTTTAAAAAATTTGTTTGTTCATATATTACCAAATGAATCTTTTCTTTTCTGAAATACATGACTGCAGAGAGAATGAATTGTTTTCCAGTGCCACTTCAAGCAGATTTGGCCCAATTGATCAGACGAATGTCAGCCCTTAGGTCTGACCAGAGCTGATGTGCCTAATCCCACAAGGAAAATTCCCACTGAATAAAAACCAGATCCTGAAAGCATTTATGTGTATAAATGTACCAAAGTATTGCTCATATGTATAATCCTATTTTTTTAAAGTTACTTAAAAGAGCTTAGTCTGTAAAAGTCAAGGATGGAAATCTACTGTGCCTCCTTAATTTATTCCATTTCCACTTCCAAATTTCTCTCTGCAACAAGAGTTACAGTGACAATTGCTACTGTATGGATAGCCAGGAATTTTCCAGCATAAGCCCTTTCATTCAGAATCATCCAAAACACTCCATTAAGTTCAGCCCTAAATTTGACAAAGAAAGGGTTAACTTCTAAAGATTATTTTTTACTTGATATTAAAACAAACAATTTCCTCATTATTAAAAAAAAAAAAAAAAAGCTTGGCCTCTTTTTAAACACATCTATGGTGGAAACAGCTGGAAGTAGGAAATTCAAGATCTGGCATGGATGTGGGAAGTGCCTTTCTTTGTTCCAGTGAATACTGGTCTGATTTGTGTGAGTGTTGATCCTTTGAAATGTCCCATTGTGTACAAGCCCGGAGCACGGCGGTGGATTTCTTCACCAAGCTCCAGTAGGCTACAGCTCAAGGCAGCCACTGCACACACACACACACACACACACACACACACAAAATAATGGAATAATAGAACAGGTTTTCCAGGCAAAACCAGAGGCACTCTCTCCTCCAGGTTCCAGGGAAGTCTTTTAAAATGCAGAGGGGTAAAGGAATGGGGTGGTGCACACTTTGTGTGGTTGGCAGGTGAAAGCCCTGCTCCAATGCACACCAGGAATGCTGACTCTTGGAAAGGCAGACTGCTCCACCTCAAAAGCAGGGCTGACCTGCAAGGAGAGGTTATGGAAGGCTCTCAGTGCCTGAGAGGCACAGCCAGGTGTGGTGCTGCTGGGTGGGAAAGTATCCAGGACAGGCAACCAGGGGAATGGGAGCACTGGGAAACCCTTGGGGAGCAAGGCAAGGTCTGGGGAACCCTGTGGAAGCACAACCACCTGTTTCCTTTTCAGGCCCATTAATTCTCTATCCTTGCCATTCCCCCCTACTTGCACAGAAAATCTGGACTGTTCCTAATGGAGCTGAAAAGATTTAGTACATGTCAGGAGTGCTGCATGTGAGTTTTTGGGAAAATGAGCTCCAAGCCACATTGGCGGTGTTGGTCAGCATCGTGTCTGATCATGAGGGATCAGGGAAAACTGAAAAAAACAGTGAGTTTTACCTACAAAATATAAACCAGACCAAGCACTACTGCAGGACTGAGTCAATAAATACAAACTGGAATGCACAGTGAAGATGAGGAGCATAAAAGCTTTTTACAAAATAGTCACTTACAGGAAAAATTGAAGTGTATCTTGTAATATCCGTGGAAGCAGTCTCCAGCCCGCATAAACTTTCCTCCTGCTTTTAATCAAGTGCAATTAATTTTCCTTGGACAGGAGAGAGCAGCAGGGAAGTGCTGTGCTTCCATGTGAACTAACTGGTGTTTTTTGGTGCCCCAGACATCGATGAGTGCACTCTGCCCCCGTACTGCCACCACCGCTGCGTGAACACTCCCGGCTCCTACTACTGCCAGTGCAATGCTGGCTTCCAGCTGGCATCCAACAACCACACCTGTGTAGGTAAGGACTCCTCAGCAGCTCCCCAGACACACAGACACCAGCACACGAGACACAGTGCAAACTGAAAGGAAATAAACAGCAACTGCACTGAGAGGCTCCTCTGCGGGTGATCTGAGAATTACAGGAGGGCTGGAGGAAAAGTTAGAGCTTTCTTGAACACCTGCTGTTTTGTTGGCATAGCAGATTTCCAAGGAACATCTAAAGCCTTATATTCAGTATTTAATCCTAGATTTAGTAATTCTTTCAGTTCTGCTTTATTATTGGCTTTCCTGATATTATTCCCTGTTCACACGACAAAGGCCAGAACTCAGAATCAATGGAATCAATACTATACCTCTGCAGTTAAGGGTAATTACCCTCAGCACATGGTCTTTAGGTCACATTTGAATATCTAGAAAAAGTTAAAAATTGAAACAAGGGTTGCTAAGAGTGATTTTTCAGCTGTGATGTTGCCCTTAGAAATAAAACACTAAGGGAAGCTGCACAGTAAAACTTAAGGACTGATGTCAAGTTTGAAATAATAACATCTGTTCTAGAAGGATGAGAGTAATAATAAAAGCTAACTCTGTCTGCAGAAGCACAGAGAGAATGGCTATAAAATCAAGAGACTGATGATGGAGATGGTCAGTTCTTTATAGATGTAATTTGTGTGTATAAAATGTGTATTATATACATAGAAAAATCAGTCTGCGTTTTCCAGCTTCCACCATCCTTCCCAAGTATTGCCAAACCTCATCAAGCACCCTGGCACACTGCACAGCTCTGATCTGAGACAGGAATTGCTTGGTTCTCACCAAGCAATTTTAAAAATTGCCCATGGACACAACAGAACCACATGAAAAAAGTCACTTATTTGTGCATTTCCATGGCTCAAATGGAAGGTGGATTCTTTTAGCACTTCACCAAACACCCATTCCCTAGCTTTACAGCCTCCCAGCCTCATCAGGCACATTTCTACCAGGTAAAGGGGAGGAAAGCTTAAGGGAAAGATTTATAAATGAATGGTTGCTGTATCAAGATAAACTCTCCCATCTGCCACAGCAACACTTGACAGCTGTACATTTACACATTACATTTTTGTCACAGCTTCTGCCTGTATTGAAAACGGGTCAATATTTCTTGGAAAATGAACAGAACTGGGGCTTTGGCCACCTAATTTATTCCTCCTGGTAGTATTGGAGGAGGAATGATGTACATCCTTTGCATTGTTGCCAGAAATGAACTCAGAGGAAAAAAAGACATTGCTATGAGCTTTCCCCTATTATCATTCATTTTCAAGACTAGGAGGTCCATTATGCAGAGAATTCATATCCTCTTCATGGTTTCATTTTTCTGAGTGCCTCATCTTTGTCAGTTTTTAGGTGTATCTGTAAATTTACAGTGTTGCTGACATTTATAAGGCATGAACTCAAAGTTTTTTTCCAAGCACAGCTTTCTACTCATGGAGATATCTGATAAACACAAACATGAATGGAAAACATGCAGGATGGAAATACAAGGGAAAACACTAAAATCTACAGATTGACAGGAGCAGCAGTTAATCAACAGTCTGTGCCAAACAAGGGCTATAGATTCCAGAGATGATTAAACTTATATAAACTTCTCGTTCAAAATTGCTTCTCTTCTCATACCAGTGTCCTCAAAATGTTCTCAGGAGGGGCAACACCATGGAAAATGTAGCACAGAAAAATACCTTCCCCCAATATGGTCTAGGCCTTAGAGCTCTGCAGAACTCCACTGGCCTCAAAGGCTCATGTTATAATTGCAATGGAATTTAAAAGAACAAATTTTCAGAGTAATAAATAGCTCAAATAAATCTTAACCACTGCATGCTGAGAGGTCTTATCAGTATGTGTTCCTTATATCAATTATTTATAGAGACTTGGCATTTCATACCTGAAAAAAAGGCGCTGGAATGTGGAGTTTATTAGCCACATTAAACATTTTTGGGAGAATTCATCACACATTAGAATAACTCTCATTCCAGGAAAAATACTGGTTTTTACATGGAATGTAAAGCACAGATCTAACATTGCTCCAGCGACTGCAGATCTACATTGACAGAGCCAACTGAGCTTCTGCTGAGCAACAGGCTCAGCCTAAGGACTAATCCACCAAGTCTAATTACCACCTACACAAGATAAATATCTAATTTTTCCTTTCAGACATAAACGAATGTGATGCCAACAACCCATGTGCACAGCAGTGCTACAATATCCTGGGTTCTTTCATCTGCCAGTGTAATCCAGGCTTTGAGCTAAGCAGTGACAGAATCAACTGTGAAGGTGGGAAATATTTTTTGTCTTGAAAAGTAATTTTTGTTTGTTTGTTTTTGTTTTCCCAGAAGCCTTTCTGTGAACTAAGGGACAGAATTGAAGTGGAGACACTCTGTGGGTAGAGTTTGTAGCCAAAATCCTTAAAATATTTATTTTTTATTGTCCAAAGGGAGCTAATTCACACCTGAGTAGCTTCAGCTGCTTTCAGGTACAGGTAGGAATGGGTCTCTCTATAGCAAGTGCAAAACAAGACAGAGATTGCTGCATTTCAGATCCCAAGTGGGAAGAAAGAGGTTTCTGAGCCCTGATTGCACAAACTCCCTGGAATTGTGGGTGGTCTAATGCTGATGACCATTAAATGAATCGGAAAGGAATGCACACCAAAAAACAAGAGCAATTTTGTGTGTTGTTAGGCTCCTCTGAAAACAAAACCTCCAATTTCTGATTTTAAGGGAGCAACAAGTGTGCTTTTGAGGTGCTCTGCAGTTTGTGTACACAAACAGCATGTCTTCTGATGATTATACAATCAACACCTTATTTCCTCTGCCAGAGGCTCCACAGGGGTGCCCTAATCTCCTTTTGGACACATGATGACCTCACCCTTAGAGCCCACATCCTTTCTACCAGCCTTGGAGCCAGAGAGGTCCCTGCTTCACCACTGCCCTCCCCAGCAAGCTGGAAGAGCTGTTACAGATGCTCCCTCTGCTAAGCCAAGCTGCTTAAGCTAATCCTATTTGAACAGAACAGGGAACAGCAAGTATGCAGCCTCCAAGGACACCCCTGACCCCAGCCCAAGAGCTGGGCTCAGCTCAGAGGTAGGAGGAGGGAGCTCTGTGCTTTCCAAGCCCAGCCCTCCTCTTGATGGGTTTAAATTCATTTCCTGGTGATGGCATACACTGTTCAGTCCTGTTTCACACCAGGCTTCCCTCACGAGGGACTGATGGATACACAAGGATAAAAAAACCAGGAGAATGGTATCCAGTGATTATTGTTAAAAGGCAAAAAAAGACTTTTCCCTCTTTCCCATAGGAGCTACTCCATAAGCGTAGGGCACAAGTACAAAGGCAACATTTTTGCCTTACTAACTAATCTCACAGCTGTGGGGTTTTTCTTCAAAGTCATCACATTTTGGAATACTGCAAGTATACACAATTTCAAGAGTTATTTTCCCAAACCTGTTCTGAAGTCTAATTTAGCTTCTGCTTCTTCAAATCCAAAATTCTTCTTTTGGAGGATTGCTAACAAAATCCCAGTAGAGCTCACCCTTCCATTCTCAAGGTGTTAAGCAGCACTTTTCAGGTTTTGGATAATTCTTTTTAGATTTTATTTTCCTGAGCATTTAGCTATTATATTTGGTTCTGTAACAAGGTAAACTTTAAAAGCCAATAACACAAAGCTCTTTTTTCCCTGCAGACACTGATGAATGCAGAACCTCAAGTTACCTATGTCAGTACCAGTGTGTCAACGAGCCAGGGAAGTTCTCTTGTGTGTGCCCCGAAGGATACCAGGTAGTAGGAGGCAGGACATGCCAGGGTAAGTGCCCTCCCCTTGGCAGGCTCAGGTCTGCATTATTTACAGCACTTCAGGCAAGGCTAAGAGTGATTGCTAGCTAAATGGTTGTATTGCATGACAGGATTACTGTGCTGATTGCAGAAGATATGTTGATAAAACACTTGATGAATCATTAAATATCTTCTAATCTTATTTGAATCCTTCAGCTCAAACTCCAAGTCCTCTGGATTCCTAAGACAAAATTTCAGTTTTTGCAACCTGCAGGTAAACCATCCAGGTCTTGGATGTGAAGGTAGTGGTTCTAAATTTGAGACAAACATCCCTGAATATATCCAGGTCATTTTTTACAAACGTGAAACATGGCTTTATATCATGTTTCTCTTCAGAGAGATTCCTAAATCAAATCACAGCAGAAAAAGATGTGTTTCTTCTGATAACAGGAGAAAAAAAAATGCAAGCCTTCAGCATCTTAGATAATTCGTGTGTAGAAAGATAAATGTTCTGCCCAGGTGCTACCAAATGCCAGGATTTTCAAGTTTGTGGTTTTTTCTCAGTGGTGCTAAAAGTCTCTGTTTCTTCTGTAATGCAGAACCTGATTTAACAGTATGTATTTTTAGAAATAAAGAGATGTGATAATTAGGGGCAGAAAACATGAGAAAATAACTCTTCTTTATCAGTATTTTGTCTTACAAAATCCTGATTAACTTTTTTCCCTTCTGAAGAGCAGCAGCTGACACTGAGCATTGCAGGATGGTTGATTTAAGCATCAAAAAACCTTTTTGTGCCTTCCAAGAGATTACATTTGGATAAAGCCTTTCTGTGCCTATGTGAAATTCAGGAGACCGTGTGGGTAGACAGAGGGGCTCTGGCACTGACAGGAAATAGAGCATTATTACAGTGCAAGGCTCACAGTCCCCACCTCCCTCCAGGGTTCTTTTCCCAGGCCAAAGAAGAAGCACTACTTTGCACAATAAACGAGTTTTCACTATTCCTTCTAATGCTATTTTGGTGAAAATGTAGCCATTAATGAAGCACCTTAGACCATTAAACCCAGGTTATAACAACTGAGAAGCTGCAAAAGGCAAGTAATCACAATTCTTCCTTGAGACCTTTTTCCTCTGTCTCTAGGACACCTTCTGCTGTAAAATCATTCTTTGCTAATTATAAACTTGACAGCATTTTCACAGTTGCTTTATATATGGTTAATGTACATCTCCAGTCAGCTAAAAACATTCAGTCTTGCTTAATACCCAATAAGCAAGTTTATTCCACTCCTGCATAGAGAAACCCTTTATAGCCAGGTCCCAGAAAACAAGGACAAGAACATGGAAAGCTGATGGGTTTCAACAGACAAGCAGGTTTTTCTGTAGTACCTTTGCAGCAACCCTATTTCCATCTGCTTTGACACAGTCCCTCCTCCTTCCTCCTAGATATAAACGAGTGTGAGACCACTAATGAATGCAGAGAGGATGAAATCTGCTGGAATTACCATGGAGGGTTCCGTTGTTACCCCAGAAATCCTTGCCAAGAGCCCTACGTCCTTACCTCGGAGAAGTAAGGGAAAAATTAAATCTTGTTGTTTTAGGCTCATCCTCAAGAGGCAATGTCATGGAATGAACCAGAAAACGGTGTTTTAATGTCTTTTCCTGTGCTCTTACCCCTGTTTGTGTGGCAGCCGCTGCGTGTGCCCGGTGTCCAATGCCATTTGCCGGGAGCTGCCCTACTCGGTGGTGTACAAGTACATGAGCATTCGCTCCGACAGGACCGTGCCCTCCGACATCTTCCAGATCCAGGCCACCACCATCTACCCCAATACTATCAACACCTTCAGGATCAAGTCTGGCAATGAGAATGGAGAGTTCTACCTGAGGGTGAGTATTGGGGGCACTCAGACCCTGCCTCCACACTACCCCATCCCTGTGACAACCCCAAATGTCCCCATAAGTCTTCCACAACACCCCAAAGTGCAGCAGCTTTTTGGCGCTTCCTTACTAAGAGTGCAGTTTTTAACAAGCCTTTTACTTTCCTACCTGAAAACCCTAAACTGTGACTGCAACTGTTTCTTTCAACTCAGGAGTATTTAGCAATCCTGGGACACTCGTGTCAGATTCACACTCCCCGTCTTTCCCTCTCTGTACCAAGACCTTAGGTAAATCTATTTAGGACACAATTATAGAAAATCTCCTTGTACAATTACCTTAATTTCATTTCTCATTTTGCAAAAGAAGAAATCAATAAGAGATTCTAGAAATCTGTGCCCTATCCCAAGCTAAGCTCAGGCCAACTTACAGTGGTTTTATGTTGAGACATAATTTGACCTTTATTTCCCATAATAAAAATGAAGGAAGTTCAAAATACTTGGGATAGCAGTATTTCCTGTTAGTGGGATACATCCAAGTAGATACACATGAATGGAAGTGTCTAGAGCATCTGCTTTTTAAGGGGTTTTTTTTTGAGAAGAAATCTCATTTTCTTGAACCCCTATAATATTTACAAATTCCAGGGAAATCCTTTTTCCTCTCTATGTGGCTTTACACTCAGTAAAACAGATTCAGCATAAAAATCTTATATCAAAGATACACTAATTGGGAGGTTTTAATGTTTAATTATTTTCCTTAAGTCAGGAGATAATAGGCTTTTAATAGTAAGTACCACATCCAACAAGTGGTATTGCCATTTACACCATGTTTACCCAAGGTGGGCATAGGGAACTACTCATCCATATATCATTTGTTGTGACATAACAAATCCAGGGAAAAGCACTCAATTACAGGTTACACATCAAAACCCCCTAACTACCCCCAAAATACAAACAGATATTTGCTTAAAATAAAAACAAGATCACTGCAGATCCCACTTGGTCTAGACCCCAGTGTGGCCCTCAAACTGACCTTTGGAGTAACAATCCCCATCTCCTGTTGCCACCCAACAAGAAATCACAGGCCTTAAATAAGGAAGCATGTGTTTATTCCTGCCAGGGGACTGTGGTAAACAAAAGCTTTCTTGGAAGTTCTACTCTTGTTGTAAAATGCTGAGCTGGGTCCTGGATGCAACAAATGGATTGGGTTCATCTGTGCACCCAACTCATGTGACGTGGGGAGAAAATATTTGTAGTAGGCGAAGGGAGAGATGGAGTTGACCCTTTTATCATCATCTGGAAAAGACAAAGCTGTTTGACAAACCAGCAGCATAACCCCAGATTGGGAAGAGCTTTGAAGCAGCGCAAGACTGGGGGGATAGCAATAGACACATACCAGGAACAAAACTTCCCAACATTTACAAGGATAGCACAACTTCTGGAGTATGAGCCACGAGACAGAAGACAGACTTTTGAGCTTCCCTCCACTGAACAAACTACCTGACTGTTAAACACATTAGGGCTCTTGTTTTACTTATTCTCTCTCTATTTTAAAAGCTGCTAGATGGGGTTAAAACAAAGACCATCCTGGGATAGATTATCACTTCCCACATCCTCCGGAGGAGTCAGCATAACCAGGAACAGATTTTGCAGTGCAGTTTATTCCTCAGGGGCTCGGTCAGGTGGAGTTTTCCCTGCAGCACAGCGAGGTGTGAGATTAGTCATGGCCCTTTGGAAGTGTTAAAAACACCCTGACCTGGTGCATGCCGGTGCTGAGACAGAGCCCTGCACAGAGGGGTGACACAGCAGCACAGATGCCGCTGGGAGTTGCTGTGGGTTGGACTGAGCTGGGCTTTGTTGTGTTGTTGTTGCAGCAAACCAGCGCGGTGAGCGCGATGCTGGTGCTGGTGAAGTCCCTGTCAGGCCCCAGGGAGCACATCGTGGACCTGGAGATGCTGACAGTGAACAGCCTGAATTACCGCACAAGCTCGGTGCTGAGGTTAACGATCATCGTGGGACCTTACGCCTTTTAGTGTTTGCAATAACCCTCCACTGGCACTCGCAGCAGCCAAAGAATATTATCAGAAAGAAAGCACTTACTATTTTTATTTATAGATTTTGCTCTCTTTTTTAAAAGAATTTGTTTAGTAAGTTGGTATCTCTTATTCACACATTACACCTGTAATTCCAAATTAGTAGATGTGTTCCATAGTATAACATGGGCATTGTCACTTTCTGTATAAAGATTTAAGTCCTTTTTTTATTACCTTCTTTGGACTAGATACATACTATGCTTTTATATGAGAACTCTATGTTCATACTATCCTGTAAAACTTCACACACCCTTCCTAGCCAAATAGGTCATGCAATTTAAAAGTGATCTTCTGTTTTGTTTTTATTTTAAATTCTAATGCAGCTACACTGAATCTCAAAAAAGAAAAAAATTATGTAGTACGAATGATACACAAAGTAACGGTTATCTGATAAGCTAAAATATATTTCTTATTTTTAACTACTTTGTAACAAAAGGTAACAGTAAATAAAAATCTATTTCTGTAGACATTTATGTGCTATCACAGTTGGTTTTTCTAATCTGGGTTGGAGGTAAAGTGACATTGTGAAAAATGCTTTGCATCAGGTTTTTTTATACAATTGTGTTAACGATACCATGGAATAACATTATGTTCTCTCCAAGAAAAAAAATCAACACAGGAAGAAAATGTCTCCAACAAAGAAAGAAACTCCAAATGGGAAATCACCGGGCAGGGCACAAATGTCCATGAGAACACTGTTGGTAGTTATTGCTCAGAGGGATGCAGCATTTTCAGACTGAAGCTAACATACTATTTTTCCAGAAATACTATGTTGTATACTAAGAATTGAGTGCATTTTGTTATTAAGTTATCTCCTTTTCAGGCACTCGGTCCTGTTCTCGCTCTTACAACTCAGATGTATCATGTACAGTGTTCATAAAATTTATTTCTAATTCAAGAACTAATAACATCTTTTGTAATATGTAAAATCTTATTTCTTGTTTAAAATGTAGTAGTTAATCCTCTGATGTACAAAATTTTTAATAAAGATCTCTTACCATATTGTATTTGGTCTATTTTGAGGTAGTTTGTTACTATTGCCGTTCTTGTCACGTACTGTGGGAGTTGGCAAAGCTGTGTTGAGGTCTCAACCGTCAGAGGGATCCAGATCTCAGCCCGTACAGGATGAGTTCTTGGCAGACTAAAAACACAATTCCTCTGTAGAAGGACAAGCCTGCTGCCTACTGAGATTTAGTTTTACTGACAGCAAAAACTCACTCCAGAACAAAACTTTGAGCAGGCTACAACCACTGTGGTTGAGAGCAACACATTCCCCCCCGCCCAGGCAGACTGCAGAGCGGGACCCCATTATCCAATGATCATTCCTTCAGGAAGCCATTTGTGGCTTTAAACAAACCCTTCATCTGCCAAAAGGTTCAGAGCACATGGCTGCTGCACAGGCCAGAAAATGGTGCTGGTGCTGGGTCACGTTCTCTTTGCTTGGGGCCCAGATCTGTGGGTTGATACCCCTGGCATCTCTCATTCCTCCCCACAGGGAGGGGCTCACCAGGACAAATCCAGTTGCTTCATAGTGGGATTTAACTGGAGCTTGCCATGGTGAAAACTCTCTGCTACAGAATTTGGCTTGTTGGGAGCTCCTTCCTCCCCATACATCGCTACAAATCCACTCAGTCTGAAAGGCAGATCCTCATTCCACACAAGCACTAAGCAAGATGCCTCCAGCCTCCTGCTCCTCCATGCAATTCCCGTGGCAAACAGCACATGTTTACCTCTATGTGTCCTTGAATTAACTTTTTCTCTCAAACGCAGGTTGTCCTCACAAATGAGCTGTACCCACTCCACCCCCAACATCAGGACTGTTCTTTTACACCAATATTTAGATTCCAAATCGTGCAACTCAGCATTACCCACTCCAAGAAAATCAGTTTTAGTGCTTCTAAGTTTAAAAGGGGCAGTTCTCTCTTGAGAGGTGCCCAGAGGAGGCTAAGCGGCTTTGCCGCCTTAAGACCCCAGACTTGAAGGGCACCAGGTTGGTGCTTGGTGCAAATTAAGGAACCACAAATCATCCCTGAATCCCCAAGCTGCCAGGCTCTGCCCCAAGGATTTACTCTACCAGTATTTTATATCAATTTCACCAAAAGCCCTTGTAAGCCTTCCTTTTAAATCTCTGCTCATCTGAAAATAATCCAAAACTGATCATTATATATAAATATTTATACACATCTCAAATGGCAGGAGCAGCAGAGGCAGTTGTACCTCACACACGTGCCCAAGTCAGCCTCAGCCTCCACAGTCTTGCACACCTGTGCAGGATGCTTGGCTCAATCCATTTTATTTACACACAACTGTCCTGCTGCCCTGCTGCCCTGGTCTTTGTCTGATTGCAATATCCAGGTGTCCAGTGGACCACTGAGAGCCCAAGCTGGCTGAGTCAGAGGTTGTCACACAGCTCAGGAGTGCAGATCCAGCCATTTGTCACTATTCTGCAGGCTAGTTGAGCCTGAAGGTGGTCACTGGGTGTGGGCAGTGCTTCTGTGAGAGCCAGGAGCTGGAATAACAGCAGCCCCTCCAAACCAAAACAGGAGCAGAGCTGAGCTGTGCAGAAACTGGCAGGGGGTGGTTGGTTTTGTTTTGGGTAGGGGTGGGGTACATGACTGAGCTTGAAAGGAGCCCACAGTCAGAATGAGAAGATGGTTCAGAGCCTGAACAAGGAGAGCTTTTGTACACCAAAAAACCTGCATGCTTTCAGGAGGGAAACCTACAGGTCCTCCAATTCTCCAGGCAAGCAGAGCTTCACCGGCAAATTGTATGGAAGTGCATCAAACACACAAGAAGAGTTTGAAGAGCTACTTGGATTATAAGGGACATTGAAATCTCAAAAAATTATATCAGAGCAGTGTTTGCTCAGCCTTCTCTGTATCCCATTGCCATGACCATTACTGAGCACACTCCAGGAAGGATTCTCATATAAATCTGCCAATGTTGGAGAAGAATCTAAATCAGGATCACATGCAAAGTTTAGTATCTTCTCAGAAACAGAACACAGGGAGAAAAGAGAGGGAAAAAAAATGGAACTGAGTAAACAGAACTTAAGGAAATCAAAATGCAAGTTCATTCACTTCCCCAGGACCACCTGAACACAGTGCAGTGGGATTATTTTGCTTGGAAAGCTCACAAACGCAAGTTTGTTGTTGAATCCCGTTTCCATGGCTGCAAAGAGTTGCTTGTGTTTTGAATGATCATCCGTGCTTCTAACTTTTTAAGTCTCCTAATAAAATATAGAACAGCTGCTGCCCCAGTCAGCTGTTTAGCATATGGAGCCCACCAGGGACAAAGCCCACTGTTAACACAGAGAATTATTTTTAACGCCCTCACATATCTAAACCTCCCCATCATCTCAGCAAAATGGCACAATTCCACACTTCCCAGCTGGGGGAACACCTGCGTCATGCAAAACTGAACTGGGCTGCATCTGCTGCAAAACCCAATTTTATTTCATCTGGCCAGCAGAAAAAAGTGATCAGCCTCAGTGAATAGGGCAAAAAGTTAACTGTGTTTTATATCTGGGGAAAAGCAGACGTCTAGTTAAGATGTTTATACAGCAAACATTCTGTATATATTAGGAGGAAAGAGAGCTGTTTAATAAAACAGGGTTGTGTTAGAGTTGCCAAAGCAAATTTGAAGCGCAGTACAACAGCTTTTGTCATTTTTGCATGGGAAAAGATATAAAATCCTGGTTTACATCGATATTGATTATGTGCATCGAACAAGTAATTTTTTTTAAAGTAAGTGACCTCAAAGTTAACTCTTCAAAGCCTCACACTTACAGTGTGTGTTTGTTCAGCAGAAAAAAACTGCAAACATCATGTCAACAGACATATGACAAGGTAGCACTGAAAGCACCCCAATTTATTCTCTGCTATCTCAGCAATCACCTTGATGCTGGATGAGGGACCAAGACACCCAGCAATGCTTCCTGCAGATCAAAATACTGGAATCAGGTGAGCTCCAGGTTTTGTTTGCAAACGCATTCACTCTGTCAGTCACATGGTTTCTCATGAGATAAATTATTTTGTTTTCTGATCCAGAATCCCAATGGTCCCAGAAACAACATCAGCACTCTTCATCCCTGCTCCCTCACAGAAATGCATCTGGATAATTAATATTTTTCAATATTATTAATAGTTTTTGTAATTTCTACATAACCACACAGTATATATATATATTCAAACAGGATAAACATTCAAAAGGTGCACATCTCAGCTAAGCACTCCAGCAGCTCCTGCCCTGTAAACACACTCTGCTGCACTTCATTGCATTGCTGAAATAAAACATTTTTTTTCTCCCCCCAACCCTTAAGACATCCTCTAAAACTTCTGCAGATCCACAAAACTCCCAAAGCAAAGACATGGCCCATCCCCATCCATACACCTGAACAAGCACACAGAGAGGCTTTCAAATGGAGCAGCTTGCCAGCTGGGTTGATAAAAGCAACATATTTATGCTGTTAAACTCTGAAACCACAGCCATGGAAGTTACAGAGGCGCCTCAAGGTTTAAATCCTGCCAGTGCCACTTCAGAAACATCTGAACCTGTGACCATCTCCTCTGGAGGGTCACACTTTCTTCTTGCACTAGGGTGTTTCTGGAGTATCTCTGTGCAACATACAGGAAAGTTTCCTATACAGAATATATACAACAAACACCCAAGTGGGAAGTCAAAAGAGCAAAATTCCTGCAGGCGGCATGGAAACTAGGAAAACAAACAAATTTTGGAAGCTCAGAGCAAGGGCTGCAGAGGGAAAGCCAACATACCAAAACAGCAGGGTAAAAGGCATTATTAAAATAAGTAAGTCATTCTCTGAGAAGCTGAGGCTGTACATGAATAAGGCAAATGGAAATGTTCCTGAGCTTTGGAAGATCATGGGTGAAAACAAACACAGCAGGCCAAAGGAGCAGCTTGCAAATGCCTACACTGGCAAATCAAAACTCTCCCAATCACAGAAAAAGCAACATCACAGGAGTCTGATGATGCCAAGGGCTGACCCACTCATTAGGGAGACCAGCAAAAAACAATAATGCCATGGCAAATAAAAAATTGAAGTGAAACTTTCTATTGCATGCCTGGTGGAGGAATTTGGCACAACAGCACTGTGCCAGAGCTGTGCTCTTACAGGCAATGTATCAAAAAACCTGCTCCGGAGTAAGGAGTGGACAAAAGAAGGGGAACAGAACATTTTGCTAATGATATCCAGTTGTTCAGGTAAAGAGGAGCATCCTCTGGAAAACAGAGCCCTTACAGTGCTCTGAATATTGAGCAGGAAATGCCAAATAAAACCAAAGGGGGTAAATGCAAAGTGATGCACATGCAGGAGGTTATCCCACCTTTATTTGAACAGCAAAGGCCTCTGGACTGACCACCACCTCCCAGGAGAGCGTCAGGGTTGTGGCAGACCATGCAAAGAGGAAACCACAACTCCACAAAGCTAATCCAGCATCAGGAATAACTGGGGATCAGAGCAGGGAATGAAGCTGAACCTTTGCACACTTGTGCAAATGCACTACAGCATAAACACAGCTTGCAGCTTAGGTCCTGTCCCCTCTTACAGCAGGATGCTGGGAATGTTAAAGCCCAGACCAGGCTGAGATTTAACTGCACACATTCACAGCAAAGCCTCCCAAGAACCATTAAATACGTGGCTGCCCTGGACAGGAGCTGTTCCCCTGGCACCCACAGGCATAGGGGAAGCATTTCCAGTTTGCCATTGCAGATCCAGAGCTGTTGTGAGTCCTTGCCAGGAGCTCTGCCGTCAGCACCAGCTCTTATGATGCCAAATGCCCAAAACCTGGAAATCCCACCAAAAGAAGAGAACAGCCTTCACAGAGCATGCTGGTGCTGCCTCCATCGCCTGCATTAGTGAGGTTTTTCTGTAGTTGCTGCCAGCACCGGGTTTGGTGCCCAAATATCACACCCAGCTCAGCAGTGACCACACCTGCATCAAAGCCAACTTACCCAGCAGCTAATGTTTGCAAAAAAAAGTCACCATCAAGGGAGAAAAAATTTACTTCTGCCCAGTTTAAAGGCACTGCCTGCGGGAAGGCAGCAGGAACCAGAGCACTGCAGATAATGGTGTTTCCAGGAAAGCTGTTTCTGCACACATAATTAGGCATGAATTGATCCTTAGAGTGATTAAATGAGATTTGCATTTGCTGCTTTCTCTCCCCAAAATAAACCTGGTTTCAGACAATTTTGCAACCCAGGGTTAGTCCAGAGACTGCCCCCTAAAATTTTGTAGAGCTGTTTTGTTTCAGGAGAGCTCTACAAGCTGGCAGAGGTGGGTGGGCAGAGGAACATGAACCAACACGCCAAGAACTCCCTGCAAGGCCTGTGATTTTGTACTAAAAACCGAATCATGAGGATCAAAATAGTAACATGAAACTTTAATGGGGTCAGGAGATTTCTGCCTCTGCACTCGTATGCTGAGGAGGAAAGATCTGAATTGTACAGTGAATATCTCTAATAAAGCACTGAAATTTCATGGACAATCAACCATAGCAGGCTGAATGCTACCTATTTCTAACAAATAAAAATTTTGCAGGAATATGTTTCCTTACTGGTTTTAAAATTTTGTTACCCACATCCTCTGGGGTGACAGAACCTAAGAGGCCATAGTGACTTTCCTTCACCTTGAAGTGAATCTTCACCTTGTGTTTTGCACAAAGGCTGCTTGCATAGGAGTGTAAAGAAAAGCTGGAAAGGCATCACACTCACATCACAGCAATCAAAGATGCAGATAATGCTCTCCTGAAGGATTACTCATACATACCTGCTACAGGTGTATGATATATAAAGAAATGAAGATCCAGTCAGTATCAACATCCCACCCAAATCCACCTGCCTGTAGGTACCTAGATAATGGAAATATGTCTCTAAGCTGGCAGCTTGTTGGCACAAAAGAAAGCACTTAAGTAACTACTCATCTTGTCATAATTTGATGCTTATATCTAGGCCAAAATCCCTAACACAGGCTATTTGCAAATGTTAAGTCCTGTAGCTTGGTATGTTTCTCTTCCCCAGACTGGGATAAGCATTAACAAGCTCAGGAAAAAAACAAAACATTCATAAAATTTCCAGATTCTGGTTTTTAGCCTCTATTACTGAATTTACAAGGTTATTTTGAATTTGAGCACTGAGTTTTCAAGCACATTTTGGAAAAGAGTGGAACAGGCCCAGCCCTTCTTTACTCTGCCTCTTCAATGGGCTTTGCGCAGCACCACAACACATCCTCCACAACAGCATATTCTTATTTGAATTTAACCCTTCCACTGCTGTTATACTGCTGCAGGGGTATTTTTTAGCTCTGCACAGCAGAATATTTCTTCACGTCTGGGACTCCCCGAATTTGCACACACTCAGACACTTGGGATTCAAGGCTTTTGGTCTGATTGCTCCTGACCATCATCACCCAAAATGAAAATACTGTGCTTCAGTGGGGAAAAATACTTTCTAGAAATTTAGAATGACCAGTCTGGCCTTGAAAATTAAACAGTGTTTTCAAGCAGTGGAAGCTATTTGGTGATGAGGCGGTGCTGCCACACAATGCTGCTAATACTTCTAACACAAATCACCTATTATTTTACCCCATGTGGTCTTGCTACAATGCATCTTTCACAGTTCTAATATTCCAAAATATCTAGTCTGTTTGCAAGGCCATCGTTTGAAACTTGTTTCTAGTTCAATTTCTCTCTCAACAATGTCTACTCTATTCCATAGCCCTTCAAAGTCAGCACATCTTATCTCAGTTTGCATAAAGAGGTGTGCTAGGTTACAGTGTAAAAGTGTGCCCAAGGTATGTATTCTATCCCCATGAGCCGTTGGAGCCATGGTAGGGCAGTGTTTTCCTTATCTTCTGTTAATAAGCCTAACAATGCCTTGCCACATGACTCATAGATAACTCCCTCTGGGAGTTATCTCTGTTTAATGGGCCATTAAGGACCCACTGCATGACTCACAGAATGAGATCAGCCCATTGTGAGATGCTCCGCCCAGGGGGAAGAGCCAAGCATTCCCACCTGGATAAATCCAGGGTTTGGGACAGCACCGGCAGCTTTTATCCACTGGACTTCCAGAGGAGACAAGAGCTGCCAGACGTTTCTACAGGAATCACTGCTTTGACAAGACCATCTCATCTGGACTGCCACTACCACCCTAAATAACAGGGTGTCAGGTTGTATTCTGACTCTGTCAGTCGGGTTTTTTTTTTTTGTACTGTTACTTTTATTTTATTTTACTTTCCTTTATTTTCTTTTCATCTTATTAAATTGTTTCTGACTTGGAGTCCTTCACTGGTTTTGCTTTCAAACCAACACAAGAGGTAACAGACTGTGTGAGCTTTCAGTCAAGATTTAAGAATCCTCTACAAATCCATTTCTCACAGGACAACTCCAGATTTAACTTTTTAGCTGTGCCAAAAAATGACCAAATACTATGGAAGGATGTGCCTCTGCCCCCACTCTCTCCACTGCCATTCCTAGTCATGGCCTGGGGGGCCTGAAGCCACTTCAGATTGAGGACATGGTGAAGGCCAAGCATGGCTCAGCCTCACCAAGTGGTAAGATGGGAGCTGGGTGGCTCTCAGGTGGAAAAAAGGGTCTTGTGCCACCCCAGAGAGCCCAGAGAGCACATTCCCAGGGAACAGTTCTGCCCTGCATGAGGCCCCTGCAATGAGCTGTGCTGCTCTCAGTGCCCCGTGTAGCTGTAGGGCTGCTCAGGCGTGGGGCAGGGAGAGGAGCAGGAGGGTGCATGTGCAGCTGAGCCATTCCTGGAAAGCACAGGGCTCTGGGCTCCCTGCTGTCCCAGGGCAGCCCAGAGGCCAGGCTCTTCCTGTGGAAGTGGGTCAGGGTTTTCCCCTGGGTGGCTTCAAGTAGCTTCCAGCAGGAGCATGTTTCCCTGTGCAGCTATTTAGAAGTTTCCATGAAATGTGTCTCATGCTGAGGTTATGGGAGTGGAGATCACTCGATCTGCCAGTTTCTCACCATACCTTTTCCTTGCTGGGCCCCTCATTTTCCTTTTTTGCCATGTTATCTTTGTGTCATTTGTGCTGTTGTTTGTGACATAACATTACAATGGGGCCACCTACTGACGTGTTTGGGGACAATGAACCCAACACATCCCATGGAGTCAAAAGTTTTTAATCTAGATGTGTTCAGTGCTCACAAAAGGCCTGAGCAAAGAAACAAAGAGAAGTGTGCCCAAATGCCAGAGCTTTGCTCCTTTGCAATCTCACACAGATCTGGCTCAGAGGTGTCCTCAATCACAGTTTCATAGGTAAGGAGAAATAGTGGGAAAAGATGCTGTGCTTTGGAAAAATCATCAAAAATATGTATAGTTATCTAGGAGAGCAGTCCAACAGGGTTGGTTGCAGCTTGTTTGCAGAAGGATGAGTGGAGTGTGAGGCCAGCAACAAATGACAAGGGCTCCTCAAATCTATCTCTACTCCAGCCTGGGTGCCATTCAGCCCAGAGCTATGGGATAATACCCTAGTCCATCCCACACACATTCTGCCTCCAAGTAAAGCTTGGCTTGTCTTATTAGAGTGAAATAAATACAAGAGTCATAAAATGGGCAATTAAACTCATCACTTTAGAAAGACTCTCCTGCTTTCCAATGCAAACCCTGTACCTCATGCTCCCAAGGCTTGCTACAAACAAGTGTTTGAGACTGCTTAAAAATTCCCCAGCTGTCGAGGCACTCTCACTGCTCTTTTATGGGGGTGCGACACGTTCCCCCGGGGCCCCTGTGTCCCAGGCAGTCGCTGGCGGATCAGCGCCAAGAATGGGAGATGGGCCTGGCTTGCAGCTCCAAGAATCCTTTCTTAACATAAAATGCAACCTAACTGAGAGACAGAGCAGAGGTTAGGACCTAAAAACCTCTAAAGAAAAGTGAAATCAACAGAAAAGTGAAAGAAAAAGCATCTCTCTCAGGGCAGGGCAGAGGGTTTTAAGGGACTGCTTTGGGGGCAGAGTTCAGGGTAAGGATCCAATAGGTGGAGGGGAACAAGGCAAGGATTACAATACTGAAACCAACAAGGGAACACAGCAGGAAGGGAGCAGTCTGAACAATTAATAAGGCATCCAAGATTAGGAAACTGACAGGGAACAGTCTGGAAGAAAAGGCAGGGTTTAGGGAAGGATTGACAGCTAAATAAGTGAATGCAATCTTGGTAGTACTAGGTGGAAATTGTAGAGCCAAAAATTTGGGGGGATACAACTTAGAACTAAATTATTAGCATAGAGGACAACAAAACAACCCATTTCAACATTAAAAAAAATATCACGACAACCAGCAAAGTTATCAGGAAAAATCAGATTGACTATTAAGCAACAGCTCTAGAAAATCCACTGGCAACATTCACACTATTACTTCCTAGTCAGTTAAGGCACAACAAGGGAAAAAGCAGCAAGCAAAATGTAGTCAATTAAACCACAAATGTACCGAGATCTATGTGTGTGTGTGCATATGTTTGTGTTTAGGTGTGCTTGACAAAGGGACCGAAAGGACGAGGATTAAGAGGAATACGGCCTAAAAGCTTAACAGCACTCAAGCTTAACAGTAGTTAAACTGGAGCCTCCAGGAGTGGGGGTATCGGCCCAGGATCCATTGTTGATCCCTGATCCTGCGAGTGCAGCAAAATTGAGAGCTCGCTGGCTCTGAGAGGCCCCACTCAGAGGGAGGTTGCTGCTGGCAGCCACTGTGGTCCAGGAGAGCTCCAAGGGCCTCCTTTTGGAGCGCTGGTTATGGGCCACAGGACAGTGGGCCTCAGTCATAAAATGCTTCATCATGGCCGCACTTTGGGTCAGCATTCAGTCTTTGCACGTGTGAGGAGAAGGATGGTATGCCATTCAGGCAGGAAAAGTAATTTCCAAGGCTGTTCACAGAAAACCCCAGGAGCTGGTTGGACAGCACAAGTTCCTGGGAGCACTCAGTGTTTCTGATCAGCTCAAGAGGAGCTGAGCCCAGGGGCTGCTCAGCAAGGCCGAGGCCTAACAAGCCTTTCTCAGATCACAGCGTGGCCTGACAAGGCATGGGGAGATTCAGCACCACAATCTGAAGCACAAAGTTTGATGTAGGGTAAAAAGCCTGGCCCAGTGGAAGTGGGCCGTTTCCTCAGGCCTGTGGGAGAATCACAATGCAGATCCTGGTGCCACTGATTCCATCTCTCCCCCCCTTTCCCAAGTTCTTGGTGACAATGTCAATTAGGAGGGACACACAGCTCACAAGCAGTACTCTTCTATTTTGTGGCCCAATGAATTAAAGGGAGATTACCCATCCCAAATCTGTGTTCTCTTACTGGCTAACTGACTGTTTTGAGGAATTTCTGGAGCAGCAAACTTGCTTCCTCAATTATTTACTGTGCAAGGCACGGAGCCCAGAGAAAAAATTTAATGTTTAAAGCATCACCCAGGCAATGCTCTTTTGACAAGTTCTGTCCTGAACTTTCCTTTGGAAGATCTGAAAGGTTTCAATGTCTCCAGCAAAAGCTCCTGCAATGGCTGCTGACCAGCAGAGCAGGGCTGTCAGCTGTGAAACAAATGTTGCCACCAGCAGCAGCACACCCAGGGCAGCAAATCAAGAGGTGGGAAAGAGCGTATCTGAAGGCCAAACCTCCCTTAGCTCCTTCTAAGAAGGCTGGAGTAGTTCTGCATTCCAAGGAGGTGGAGTGCTGGACACCACAGCTCTGTGTGAGGACTGGACACAAGTTGCTCCCACTGAGTGCCGGGATGGTTTCTGCAGGAGCTGTGGGCTCCTGTGCGTGCCGGACACAATGAGGAGAGAAGGAGCCAAGTGAAGTTACCTGTCTCACACAGTTTGAGAAGACTTAAAACAGGACACTCTGGAACAAGTCATCTCCCCTAAAGTGTTCCAACAATCTTGTTCCAGTAATCAGAAATGAATACTAATAGGTGAAAGTGGAAAAACCCCAATGGTTTGTAAACAAACAGAATGCCCACAAAGCACAAGAAAAAAAAAGTCAGTAACTTCTAGATATCAAACTGTCAGATCTCACCGTCCCCTCACTGGAACAGACACTCAAAATGGTGGAGGAAAATCCCCCCAGGACAACACGCGTTACAAGATGGCGCCAGGTTCTCCCTCAGGAAAAACTGGAGCTATCACGGAGTAGTTTAAGCAGCACATGAAAGCTCGGTGGCTCATCCAGCATTGACTTTCTCCCAATGGCAGAGCTCTGTGGAATGGTCACAGCAGGTGAAGCAGCTGGGCTGGAGCTCCTCGGTGTCTTTTCTCCCTGGCGCTGCTCAGCCCCCAGACTCTTGGGCTGGGAGTGGGGCCACTCTGCTTCTGCCAGCACGATGTCCCTGGGCTTGGACAAACAGTTTTCTGCTAGGAGAGCCCTGCATACTCTTCCACACATCTTTCATAAAGGCCATAAAACCAATGCCAACACTCTGTCTACAGCAGCTTTTCACACAGGGCTGCAGAAATCCCAGAAAAATGCAAGTGAGCATCAGAAGAATTTTGTCCTGTACCTGCCAGCAGAATTTTTGATGACCTAAAGCAATTTCATTCAGATGTAACATGGGATCTGAGTTTTTTCTAATAAAATGTTGCATGATGATTAACAAGCTTTGGGAGCATGAGGTACAGGGCTGACATGCAAAAGCATGAGCATCTCCTCCAAAGTGACCAATTTAATTGTCCATTTTATTACTCGTATTTATTCCACACTACTAAGCAAAACCAAGCTTTGCATGGAGGCAACATATGCATGGGATACACTATGGTCCTAGGTTTTGGACCCTGTGGGATACACAGGGTCACCAGGGCTGGCAGGGACAAAGCAGGCAATCTGCTTCATTGTGAACCACTACTGAGCTACATCCCAATGTGGATGTAAGAAGCATGGTATTCCTATGAGCTCCTTTCCTTCATGAGTGTCCTAGGCTACAATGTAAGATGTGCCCCAAGTCTGTATTCTGTCACCATCTTCATGAGCTGTTGAAACCAGGTGGGGCAGTGATGCCCTCGCCCCCTCCCTCTGTACTATCTCCTGTTAATGGGCCCATCAATGCTTTGCCCCATGACTCATAGGCAACTCCTTCCGGGAGCTATCTCTGTTTAATGAGCAATCAAGGGCCCACTGCATGACTCTGCCCAGGTGGAGGAGCCAAGCATTCCCTCCTGGATGTCATCTGGGATTTGGGACAGCACAGGGGGCCCTTACCCACCGAATTCCCAGAGGACAAGAGCTACCAATCCTTTCTACAGGATCACTGCTTCAACAAGATCATTTCATCTGGACTGCTACCATCACTCTAACTAACAGGGTGTCAGGTTGTATTCTGACTTTGTCAGTGGTCTTTTGTACTGTTCCTTTCCTTTCCTTTCCTTTCCTTTCCTTTCCTTTCCTTTCCTTTCCTTTCCTTTCCTTTCCTTTCCTTTCCTTTCCTTTCCTTTCCTTTCCCTTTCCCTTTCCCTTTCCCTTTCCCTTTCCCTTTCCTTTCCCTTTCCCTTTCCCTTTCCCTTTCCCTTTCCTTTCCCTTTCCCTTTCCCTTTCCCTTTCCCTTTCCCTTTCCCTTTCCCTTTCCCTTTCCTTCCTTTCCTTTCCTTTCCTTTCCTTTTCCTTTTCCTTTTCCTTTTCCTTTTCCTTTTCCTTTTCCTTTTCCTTTTCCTTTTCCTTTCCTGTTCCTCCTCCCTATCCTCTTCTTCCTCTTCCCCTTCTTGTTCCACTTCCCCTTCCCTTTCCTCTTTCTCTTTCCCTTCCACTTCCTCTTCTTCCTCCTCTTCCCCTTCCTCTTCATCTTCCCCGTCCTCTTCCCCTTCCTCTTCCCCTTCTCCTTCCGCTTCCTCTTCCTCTTCCCTTTCTTCTTCCTCTTCCCATTCCTCTTCACCTTCCTCTTCACCTTCCTCTTCCCCTTCCTCTTCCCCTTCCTCTTCCCCTTCCTCTTCTGTATTCTCTTTCTCCTCCTCTTCCTCTTCCCCTTCCCTTCCTCTTTCTCTTCCTCTTCCTCTTCCTCCTCCTCCTCCTCCTCTTCCTCCTCCTCCTCCTATTCCTCCTCCTATTCCTCCTCCTCCTCCTCTTCTTCTTCCCCTTCCCCTTCCCCTTCGCCTTCCCCTTCCCCTTCCCCTTCTTTTTTAACTTCCTCTTCCTCTTCCTCTTCCTCTTCCTCTTCCCCTTCCTCTTCCCCTTCCTCTTCCTCTTCCTCTTCCTCTCTCCTATGATATTTTATTTCTGACTCGGAGTCCCTCACTGGTTTTGCTTTCAAGCCAGCACATATTTTTATCACCCAACATGGGGCCCGAGGTACTGAGAAAAGTCAACATGACGATTTTGTATTGAAAAAAAAGGCACCTGTTTCCTAGGATGCTCAACATGCTTACATGTGTCTTATACCTAGCTCTCTATAATTTCCCACACATGGGGCAGTATCTGCTGCTCTTGAAGCTCCTGTGTAGACCAGGGTACGGTACTGAAATTGCTTTTTTGGTCTTTTATGTCTATTGCATGATAACCTCTGAGGCAATGAACATCATTCGGAATATGTACTCAATTGTGTTTGCTTGTCCCGGTCTAGGATGCTACGTCTGGGGCCTCAACCATTGCACCCAGCCCCTTTGGGGAGGGGTAAAGAAGGATTTTTTCCAGCCTTTCAGGCTTGACACAGCAGTTTTCAAAAATATTGAGTTCTCTCTGGATGCCAAGGACAGCATTATGTTGTTGTTAGTTATGCTTTGTCTTCTCTGCACGGCCTGCACCATGCTTAGAAACAAAACACTACATGATGTAGTGCAGCGTCTTCTTGAAGCAGAGGAAAAACAAAGCAAAGCAACAGTGTCCATGTCCACACAGACTGTCCCAGAGGAGAAAGAAACCAAAAGCAAAGCAACAGTGTCCACGTGTATGCAGACTGTCACAGAGAAGAAAGGAATCAAAGGTGCTGTCAGCATCTCCACACAAACCTCACCAAACCGCAACAGCCTAGGCCGGTAGCAGTTGCCCCTGTTCAGAAGAAGAAATCAAAGAGCAAATCAGTCCACACAGTGACTGACGAGGATGTGGCAGGACCTTTGCACCCAGCAGAAGAGACAGAGCCAGAGATCACTACTCACTATCCCTAGGGGAATTGTGGAGGGAATTCACCCACCAGACAAACGAGTCCATCCTGACCTGGCTGCTCTGCATTTGGGACGCTGCAGCCAATGACACCATTCTGGATGGAAGTGAGGCCAGGCAGCTGGGATGGCTGTCTCAGGATGTGGTCATTGACCAGGGGATCGGGAGAACCCAAGAAACTCTCAGCCTCTGGCAGCAACTGCTAACAAGTGTGAAAGGACAGCTACCTTGTAAAGAAGACCTCCAGGTGCACCAAGGAAAATGGAGCACAGTGGAACAAGGTATCCGATGCCTGAGGGAATTGGCTGTGCTGGAGATCATTTTCTCAGAAGATGAGAGGTTCCCTAAAAGCCCAGATGAAGTCCAGTGCACATTGCAGATGTGGTTGGGATTCACACGGCTTGAACCAGAGATGTACTCCCATTACCTGGCAATGCTGCAATGGAGGGCAGGCGAGGACAGGGTGGGCGTCTTGGTCAATAAACTAAGAATTTATGTGGACATTGTCACCACCCCATTTCGTACCCATGTCTCGTCCATGGAGACAAGGCTGGCTGAGCAAGTCCAGAGCTTGATTGAAGAGGGCCATCAGAAACTGAAAACGGAACTTAAGGGAGAAATTTACCACATCTCACCACAACCAGCAAGAGCCTCTGCCATTAGGAACAGGCATCCCCCAGCCAGGGAGAGAGGATACCCTCCATGAGGTAACCTCTGGTCTTTTCTTCGGGAGCATGGAGAAGACATGAGGAAATTGGATGGGAAACCCACCTCCTCCTTAGCCGCCCGGGTACGTGAACTGAAAAGAGAGACACCTACCACAAGAAGCTCATCTAGAGCCAATGGTGCTCAGTCTCTCATGCACAGAACTCCAGATGCTGTAGGAATGATGACACGACTGATCCTTTTGAAGGGACCTCAGGACCATATTTACAGGAAGAGAGCAACGTGTAGCATGACCAGGAAATGGAGGGGCCTTGCCTCTAGCCACGTAGAGGAAAGGGACAATCGGATCTATTGTGTGGATCCGATGGCCTGGCACATCTGACCCACAAAAACATACGTCTTTGGTTGACACTGGCTCCCAATGTCCCCTGATGCCATCAAGGTATGTAGGAACAGAATCCGTTTCTATTTCTGGACTGACAGGAGGGTCCCAGCAGCTGACTGTAGTGAGGGCCAAAGTGAGTTTAAGTGGGAACGGGTGGCAAAAACACCCCATCATGGCTGGCCCAGAGGCCCCATGCATTCTCAGCCTAGACTATCTCAGAGATGGGTACTTCAAAGACCCAAAAGGATATTGTTGGGCTTTTGGGATAGCTGCTGTAGAGACAGAAGACATCAGACAACTGAATACCTTGCCTGGTCTCTCAGATGACGCCTCTGCTGTGGGACTTCTGAGGGCTGAAGAACAACAGGTACCAGTCACCACAGCAACAGTGCGCCGTTGGCAATACCGCACCAACAGAGACTCTGTGATTCCTATCCATGAGATGATTCGTAAACTGGAGAGCCAAGGGGTCGTAAGCTAGGCTCGTTCACCTTTCAACAGCCCTATATGGCCAGTGCCTTAGTCCAGTGGAGAATGGAGACTGACTATGGATTACTGTGGTCTGAATGAGGTCACGCCACCATGGAGCGCTGCTCTGCCAGACATGTTGGAGCTTCAGTACGAGCTGGAGTCCAAGGCAGCAAAGTGGTACGTGACCATCGACATTGCCAATGCTGCCTTCTCCATTCTTTTGGCAGCTGAGTGCAGGCCCCAGTTTGCTAACAGGAGCACGTTTCCTTGTGCTGCTATTTGAAGTTTCCTGGAAGTCTGTCCCATGAAATATGGAGCTTTAGACGCTTTAGGTTTGCACTGCAGCCTCTCTTATATTTTGTGTCTCCAATTTGCACACCTGCCTGTCTCCACCCTTACCAAGAACTTTTCCCTGGACACTTCCTATGAGGCCTTACCCAAAAAAGCCTTGGCTCCCATCCAGAAGAGCTCTCTTTCCTCCAAGCTCAGGAAGAAGCTGCCACCTCTCAAATGAGTGATTGAAGAATAGGATTTATGCATTAGTCTTTATAGTTAGAGATGTACAGATGTTCTGACTTTTAGCTGTAGGTTTGAATAAATGTGTTTTGACTGTTTATTTTAAATTTTGATGATATATTTTTAATTTTATATGGTTTATTTTGATGATTGCTTTTTAGATTTTAAATAAAATGATTTAAAAAAAAAACAAGCAGTGAATGCAAGACCAGGACTTGCTAGCTTAGAGATTATCAGGGTGCAGCTTGTGCAAGTTGCACAAGTTGCATCCTTGTGCAACTGGATGTGCCAGTGATGTGTCACCATACCTTTTCCTTGCTGGACCTCTCATTTTCCTCTTTTGCCGTGTTATCTTTCTGTCGTTTGTGCTGCTGTTAATTACTTGGCATTACAGTGGGGCCACCTACTGACATGTCTGGGGGACAATGGACCCAACACTTCCCATAGAGCCAGAAGTTTCCTACCTAGATGTGTTCTGTGCTCACAAAAGGCCTGAGCAAAGAAACAAAGAGAAGTGTGCCCAAATGCCAGAGCTTTGCTCCTTTGCAATCTCACACAGATCTGGCTCAGATGTGTCTTCAATCACAATTTCACAGGTAAGAAGAGGTTGTGTATTTCACTGAGAAAAGATGCTGTGCTTTGGAAAAGTCATCAAAAGTATGCATATTTATCCGGGGCAGCAGACCAACAGTGTTGGTTGCAACGTGTTTGCAGAAGGATGAGTGGACTGTGAGGTCAATAACAGGTGACAAGGTTTCCTCAAATCTGTACCACAGCCTGGGTGCCATTCAGCCCAGGGGTATGGAATCGTTTGTTACCATGGCCCAGTGCTTGCCAGCGTAGTGAATTCCTGCAAGACTAGAACAAGCAATTCTTGTTCTCCAGCTGTATGATCATTGACAATGCTTCCTTTCCAGAAATTATTTTGCAGTTTCCTTTCATAGTCATTTGAAGCTTTTAAACTTCACGTTTCAATTTGCTTTGCCTTAGGGAAAAAACTCTTCTGGGCCCAGTGCAAACTGTAACCTTTTGACAGCAAAGGCCACATGGTGTCCAGCTTCTGAGGTTACAGAAGAAAATGCATGGGAATGTGCCATTAGGTTTTCTAAAGGAAAATCTCCATGTCATGTGGCTGCATGTATTTGCTTAGCTAGGGGTCTAGTGGTGGCCCAGGCAGGGTGGCATGTTGCAGGGAAAAGCAGTCCATGAGCTTATGGGGTTGCCATCACCAGCAGAGTGAATGTGTCCTTTGGGGATTCCTCTGGAGACAATAATTAGGCACCCCTTCTGTGCTGCAATATTCTCTTAGATTTTTCAAAAACATCCTAAAAAAGACAGTGAAACTTCACATCTCCTTGCACACCCACTGTTTGAATAGGGACATTTTTGTCCCTCCTCAAAGTCATTGCTCTTGCACACCAGAGACATGAACATCCACAAACAGGAATGATGCAAGATCCTGCGGCTGGTGCTTCTGAGTACTGGGAAGTGAAGATCTGGGTAGCTACCAATATGAACACTTAATTAGCACTTCATGCTCCTTCAAGATATGCAGATTTTAGGGCTTTTTGTTTCAAAGCAGCCACTGTACCAACTCTAGGAACAAACAGTAAATGGGAAACAGTGACTGCCAGCATTGCAAGAGCATGGGGTACAACCTGAAGTGTCTATGTCAAAAGGTGAATGGGAAGAGTGTAATTGCCAAAGGCAAAGCTTCATTAGGATAGCAGGATCAGTTCTTTACTGCATGTTTGCAAGAAGATCATTAGGGTCCTTCTTTTGTATCTCATTGTACTGGTTTGAAAGCAAAACCAGTGAGAGACTCCAAGGGAGAAGTGCAATTTATAGGAGGAAAAGAAAGTAAAATTAAAAAAAATAAATACAATTGTACAAAAGACCACTGACAGAGTCAGAATACAACTGGACACCCTGTGAGTTAGAGTGGTGGTAGCAGTCCAGATGAAGTGGTCTTGTTGAAGCAGTGATCCCGTAGAAATGTCTGGTGGCTCTTTTTCTCTGGTATCCGGTGGGTAAAGGCCCCCTGTGCTGTCCCAAATGCCAGATGATAGCCAGGTGGGAATGCTTGGTTCCTCCCCCTGGGGAGAGCATCTGACAATGGGATGATGTCATTCTATGAGTCATGCAGTGGGCCCTTGATTGCCCATTAAACAGAGATAACTCCTGGAGGGAGTTACCCATGAGTCATGGGGCAAGGCATTGATAGGTCCATGAACAGAAGATAGTCCGGAGGGAGGGGGCAAGGGCAACACTGCCCCACCTGGTTTCAACAGCTCATGAAGATGGTGATAGAATACAGACTTGGGGCACATCTTACATTGTAAGCCTGGACGTAATCCACTCCTTATTCTATTAGCATCTACATCATACACCAATCAATACACTCCTACAGATTTATATATATACACATATATATATTTATATGTACATATTTATATACATGCAGAATGAAACCTTACACACAAGTCTCACTTAAAATTAGGTCTCCTCATGGTACAAAATGGGTTTCTCCATCTTTCTGCATTATCCACCAAGTGTAACCAGGTCCTTGGGCAAAAATAATCCCATGGATTGTTCTGCCTTTGCCAGTGGTGGGATTAATCCAAACAGTCTTTCCCAAAATACCTCTCATGTGTACCACAGGGACTTTATCTCCATCCATTGTGTACAAGGGTTCAGACTGGGCAGGACCATCTTGATTGATGGAGCCTTAGGTGTTGACCATCCAGGTGGCTTTGGCTAAGTTTATTTCCCAATTCTTGCAGGTCCCCCTGCCAAGTGCCTTCAGGGTAGTCTTTAGTAGTCCACTGCAGCATTCAACTTTTCCGGTGGCTGGTGCGTGGTCAGGGATATGATATATCAATTCAATACCATGTTCTCTAGCCCAGGTGTTTATAAGGCTGTTCTTGAAATGGGTCCAGTTATCAGTCACGATTCTCTCAGGAGTGCCATGTCTTTGCAGGACTTGCTTTTCGAGGCCCAAGATGGTATTCCAGGCAGTAGCATGAGGCACAGGATAGGTCTTCAACCACGCAGTGGCAGCTTCTGCCATGGTCAGCACCTAGCGCTTACCTTGGTGGGTTTGGGGAAGGGGGAGGGGAAGGGAAGTAGTCGATTTGCCAGGCTTCCCCATACTTGTATTTCAATCTTTGTCCACCATACCACAGAGGCTTCACCAGCCTGTCTTCTTGGATTGCAGCACCGGTCTCACAGTTGTGGATGACCTGTGAGATGCTATCCACAGTAAGGTCCACCCCTTGCTCATGGGCCCATTAGTATGTTGCATCTCTTCCCTGATGACCAGAGGCATCATGGGCCCAATGAGCTAGGAATAATTCTCCCTTGTGCTGCCAGTCTAGATCCACCTGTGATACTTTCACCTTGGCAGCTTTGTCTACCTGCTCGTTGTTGCAATGCTCTTTATTAGCCTGACTCTTGGGTACGTGGGCATCCACGTGTCGAACCTTCACGGTCAGCCTCTCTACTCAAGCGGCAGTGTCCTGCCAAATCTCAGCAGCCCACATGGGTTTCCTTCTGCTCTGCTAGTTGGCCTTTTTCTAGCGATTCAGCCACCCCAAAGAGCATTAGCTACCATCCATGAGCCAGTGTAGAGATAGAGCCTTGGCCACTTCTCTCATTTGGCAAGATCCAAAGCCAAAACCTTGATAGCTTTAAGCTCTGCAATCTGACTTGATCCACCTTGTCCCTCAGTACCTTGTGCAACTTGTCATGTGTGGCTCCAAACTGAAGCTTTCCATTTCTAGTTAGCACCTACAATTTGGCAGGAACCATCAGTGAAGAGGGCATATCGTCTTTCAGTCTCTGGTAGCTCGTTATATGGTGGGGCCTCCGTGGCACGTGTCACTTGCTCCTCTTCTTCTTGAGAAGATAACCCAAAAGCCTCACCTTCAGGCCAGTTTCTTATAACTTCCAGAATCCCAGGGCGATTTGGGTTTCCAATATGGGCGCGCTGTGTAATGAGGGCAATCCATTTGCTCCATGTGGTGTCGGTGGCATGATGCATGGAAGGAACCTTTCCCTTGAACATCCACCCCAGCACCAGTAGTCAGCGTGCCAGAAGCAGCTGCGTTTCGGTGCCAATTACTTCTGAGGCAGCTTGAACTCCTTCATAGGTGGTCAAGATTTCCTTCTCTCTGAGAGTGTAGTTGGCTTCAGACCCTCTGTAGCTTCGGCACCAGAATCCCAGTGGTCAACCCCAAGTCTCACCAGGCACCTTCTGCCAAAGGCTGCAGGACAGACCATGGCTCCCAGCTGCAGAATAGAGCACATTCTTCACCTCTGGTCCCGTCCAGACTGGGCCAAGGGCTACCGCAGGAGCGATCTCCTGCTTGATCTGGGCAAAGGCTTGCTGCTGTTCAGGGCCCCAATAGAAATTGTTCTTCTTGAGGGCTACCAGGTAGAGAGGGTTCACAATCTGGCTGTACTAGGGAATGTTCATTCTCCAAAAGCCCAGGGCACCTAGGAAAGCTTGTGTTTCCTTCTTGTTGGTAGGTGGAGGCATGGCAGTGATCTCATTGATTACCTCTGTAGGGATCTGGCAATGTCCATCTTGCCACTTGACTCCCAGAAACTGGATTTCTTGAGCTGGTCCCTAAACCTTTCTTTGCTTAATGACAAAATCAGCTTTCAGAAGAATCTGGATAACCTTGTCTCCTTTCTCGAAGACTTCCCTTGCTTTGTTCCTCCATGTGATGATGTCATCAATATGCAGTAGATGTTCAGGAGCCTCACCCTTTTCCAGTGCAGTCTGAATCAGTCCATGGCAGATGGTGGGACTGTGCTTCCACCCCTGGGGCAGTTGGTTCCAGGTATGCTGCACGCCCTTCCAGGTGTTAGCAAACTGGGGCCTGCACTCAGCTGCCAAAAGAATGGAGAAGGCAGCATTGGCAATGTCGATGGTCACGTACCACTTTGCTGCCTTGGACTCCAGCTCGTACTGAAGCTCCAACATGTCTGGCAGAGCAGCGCTCCATGGTGGCGTGACCTCATTCAGACCACAGTAATCCATAGTCAGTCTCCATTCTCCACTGGACTTACGCACTGGCCATATAGGGCTGTTGAAAGGTGAACGAGCCTAGCTTACGACCCCTTGGCTCTCCAGTTTACGAATCATCTCATGGATAGGAATCACAGAGTCTCTGTTGGTGCGGTATTGCCAACGGCGCACTGTTGCTGTGGTGACTGGTACCTGTTGTTCTTCAGCCCTCAGAAGTCCCACAGCAGAGGCGTCATCTGAGAGACCAGGCAAGGTATTCAGTTGTCTGATGTCTTCTGTCTCTACAGCAGCTATCCCAAAAGCCCAACGAATATCCTTTTGGGTCTTTGAAGTACCCATCTCTGAGATAGTCTAGGCTGAGGAATGCATGGGGCCTCTGGGCCAGCCATGATGGGGTGTTTTTGCCACCCGTTCCCACGTTAAACTCACTTTGGCCCTCACTACAGTCAGCTGCTGGGACCCTCCTGTCACTCCAGAAATAGAAATGGATTCTGTTCCTACAGACCTTGATGGCATCAGGGTACATTGGGAGCCAGTGTCAACCAAAGACGTATGTTTTTGTGGGTCAGATGTGCCAGGCCATCGGATCCACACAATAGATCCGATTGTCCCTTTCCTCTACGTGGCTAGAGGCAAGGCCCCTCCATTTCCTGGTCATGCTACACGTTGCTCTCTTCCTGTAAATATGGTCCTGAGGTCCCTTCAAAAGGATCAGTCATGTCATCATTCCTACAGCATCTGGAGTTCTGTGCATGAGAGACTGAGCACCATTGGCTCTAGATGAGCTTCTTGTGGTAGGTGTCTCTCTTTTCAGTTCACATACCCGGGCTGCTAAGGAGGAGGTGGGTTTCCCATCCAATTTCCTCATGTCTTCTCCATGCTCCCGAAGAAAAGACCAGAGGTTACTTCGTGGAGTGTACCCTGTCTCCTTGGCTGGAGGACACCTGCTCCTAATGGCAGAGGCTCTTCTTGGTTCTGGTGAGATGTGGTAAATTTCTCCCTTAAGTTCCGTTTTCAGTTTCTGATGGCCCTCTTCAATCAAGCTCTGGACTTGCTCAGCCAGCCTTGTCTCCATGGACGAGACGTGGGTACGAAATGGGGTGGTGACAATGTCCGCATAAATTTTTAGTTTATTGACCAAGACACCCACCCTGTTTTCGCCTGCCCTCCATTGCAGCATTGCCAGGTAATGGGAGTACATCTCTGGTTCAAGCCGTGTGAATCCCAACCACATCTGCAATGTGCACTGGACACCATCTGGGCTTTTAGGGAATCTCTCATCTTCTGAGAAAATGATCTCCAGCACAGCCAATTCCCTCAGGCATCGGATGCCTTGTTCCACTGTGCTCCATTTTCCTTGGTGCACCTGGAGGTCTTCTTTACAAGGTAGCTGTCCTTTCACACTTGTTAGCAGTTGCCGCCAGAGGCTGAGAGTTTCTTGGCTTCTCCTGATCCCCTGGTCAATGACCACATCCTGAGACAGCCATCCCAGCTGCCTGGCCTCACTTCCAACCAGAATGGTGTCATTGGCTGCAGCGTCCCAAATGCAGAGCAGCCAGGTCAGGATGGACTCGTTTGTCTGGTGGGTGAATTCCCTCCACAATTCCCCCAGGGATAGTGAGTGGTGATCTCTGGCTCCGTCTCTTCTGCTGGGTGCAAAGGTCCTGCCGCATCCTCGTCAATCACTGTGTGGACTGATTTGCTCTTTGATTTCTTCTTCTGAACAGGGGCAACTGCTACTGGCCTAGGCTGTTCCAGTTCAGTGAGGTTTGTGTGGAGATGCTGACGGCACCTTTGATTCCTTTCTTCTCTGTGACAGTCTGCATACACGTGGACACTGTTGCTTTGCTTTTGGTTTCTTTCTCCTCTGGGACAGTCTGTGTGGACATGGACACTGTTGCTTTGCTTCGTTTTTCCTCTGCCTCAAGAAGACGCTGCACCAGATCATGTAGTGTTTTGTTTCTAAGCATGGTGCAGGCCGTGCAGAGAAGACAAAGCATAACTAACAACAACATAATGCTGTCCTTGGCATCCAGAGAGAACTCAATATTTTTGAAAACTGCTGTGTCAGGCCTGAAAGGCTGGAAAAAATCCTTCTTTACCCCTCCCCACAGGGGCTGGGTGCGATAGTTGAGGCCCCAGATGTAGCATCCTAGACCGGGACAAGCAAACACAGTTGAGTACATATTCCGAATGATGTTCATTGCCTCAGAGGTTATCATGCAATAGACATAAAAGACCAATAAAGCAATTTCAGTACCATACCCTGGTCTACACAGGAGCATTAAGAGCGGCAGATACTGCCCCATGTGCGGGAAATTATAGAGAGCTAGGTACAAGACACATGTAAGCATGTTGAGCATGTGAGCAAAGAGGTGCCTTTTTTTTCAATACAAAATCGTCATGTTGACTTTTCTCAGTACCTCGGGCCCCATGTTGGGTGATAAAAATATCTGCTGGATTGAAAGAAAAACCAGTGAGGGACTCTTAGTCAGAAATAAAATATCATAGGAGAGAGGAAGAGGAAGAGGAAGAGGAAGGGGAAGAGGAAGGGGAAGAGGAAGAGGAAGAGGAAGAGGAAGAGGAAGTTAAAAAAGAAGGGGAAGGGGAAGGGGAAGGCGAAGGGGAAGGGGAAGGGGAAGAAGAAGAGGAGGAGGAGGAGGAATAGGAGGAGGAATAGGAGGAGGAGGAGGAAGAGGAGGAGGAGGAGGAGGAGGAGGAGGAGGAAGAGGAAGGGAAGGGAAGGGAAGGGAAGGGAAGGGAAGGGAAGGGAAGGGAAGGGAAGGGAAGGGAAGGGAAGGAAAGGAAAGGAAAGGAAAGGAAAGGAAAGGAAAGGAAAGGAAAGGAAAGGAAAGGAAAGGAAAGGAAAGGAAAGGAAAGGAAAGGAAAGGAAAGGAAAGGAAAGGAAAGGAAAGGAAAAGGAAAGGAAAGGAAAGGAAAGGAAAGGAAAGGAAAGGAAAGGAAAGGAAAGGAAAGGAAAGGAAAGGAAAGGAAAGGAAAGGAAAGGAAAGGAAAGGAAAGGAAAGGAAAGGAAAGGAAAGGAAAGGAAAGGAAAGGAAAGGAAAGGAAAGGAAAGGAAAGGAAAGGAAAGGAAAGGAAAGGAAAGGAAAGGAAAGGAAAGGAAAGGAAAGGAAAGGAAAGGAAAGGAAAGGAAAGGAAAGGAAAGGAACAGTACAAAAGACCACTGACAAAGTCAGAATACAACCTGACACCCTGTTAGTTAGAGTGATGGTAGCAGTCCAGATGAAATGATCTTGTTGAAGCAGTGATCCTGTAGAAAGGACTGGTAGCTCTTGTCCTCTGGGAATTCGGTGGGTAAGGGCCCCTGTGCTGTCCCAAATCCCAGATGACATCCAGGAGGGAATGCTTG
This sequence comes from Acrocephalus scirpaceus scirpaceus, assembly GCA_910950805.1. Classification (NCBI taxonomy): domain Eukaryota; kingdom Metazoa; phylum Chordata; class Aves; order Passeriformes; family Sylviidae; genus Acrocephalus; species Acrocephalus scirpaceus. The sequence continues at coordinate 10,212,588 of OU383775.1, forward strand.
GCTCCTCCACCTGGGCAGAGTCATGCAGTGGGCCCTTGATTGCTCATTAAACAGAGATAGCTCCCGGAAGGAGTTGCCTATGAGTCATGGGGCAAAGCATTGATGGGCCCATTAACAGGAGATAGTCCGGAGGGAGGGGGAGAGCAACACTGCCCCACCTGGTTTCAACAGCTCATGAAGATGGTGATAGAATACAGACTTGGGGCACATCTTACATTGTAGCCTAGGACACTCATGAAGGAAAGGAGCTCATAGGAATACCATGCTTCTTACATCCACATTGGGATGTAGCTCAGTAGTGGTTCACAATGAAGCAGATTGCCTGCTTTGTCCCTGCCAGCCCTGGTGACCCTGTGTATCCCACAGGGTCCAAAACCTAGGACCATAGTGTATCCCATGCATATGTTGCCTCCATGCAAAGCTTGGTTTTGCTTAGTAGTGTGGAATAAATACGAGTAATAAAATGGACAATTAAATTGGTCACTTTGGAGGAGATGCTCATGCTTTTGCATGTCAGCCCTGTACCTCATGCTCCCAAAGCTTGTTAATCATCATGCAACATTTTATTAGAAAAAACTCAGATCCCATGTTACATCTGAATGAAATTGCTTTAGGTCATCAAAAATTCTGCTGGCAGGTACAGGACAAAATTCTTCTGATGCTCACTTGCATTTTTCCGGGATTTCTGCAGCCCTGTGTGAAAAGCTGCTGTAGACAGAGTGTTGGCATTGGTTTTATGGCCTTTATGAAAGATGTGTGGAAGAGTATGCAGGGCTCTCCTAGCAGAAAACTGTTTGTCCAAGCCCAGGGACATCGTGCTGGCAGAAGCAGAGTGGCCCCGCTCCCAGCCCAAGAGTCTGGGGGCTGAGCCGTGCCAGGGAGAAAAGACACCGAGGAGCTCCAGCCCAGCTGCTTCACCTGCTGTGACCATTCCACAGAGCTCTGCCATTGGGAGAAAGTCAATGCTGGATGAGCCACCGAGCTTTCATGTGCTGCTTAAACTACTCCGTGATAGCTCCAGTTTTTCCTGAGGGAGAACCTGGCGCCATCTTGTAACGCGTGTTGTCCTGGGGGGATTTTCCTCCACCATTTTGAGTGTCTGTTCCAGTGAGGGGACGGTGAGATCTGACAGTTTGATATCTAGAAGTTACTGACTTTTTTTTTTCCTGTGCTTTGTGGGCATTCTGTTTGTTTACAAACCATTGGGGTTTTTCCACTTTCACCTATTAGTATTCATTTCTGATTACTGGAACAAGATTGTTGGAACACTTTAGGGGAGATGACTTGTTCCAGAGTGTCCTGTTTTAAGTCTTCTCAAACTGTGTGAGACAGGTAACTTCACACAGGAACATCCCCAAGAATGCTGAGAGGAAGGCACAGAGGAAGACCAACCAAGTATTTCTGAGGGGAATTCCTTTGCACCAAACCAGCCTGAGTCCTCACACAGCTGACCTGATGTTTCGAGACATGGGCCAAAGGGGAAACCTTTCAGTGTGTTTGCTCAAGGCCGGGTTATGCTCAAGGCAAAGGGTGTGTCAGTGCACTTGGCTCCTTCTCTCCTCATTGAGTCCAGACCGCACAGGAGCCCACAGCTCCTGCAGAAACCATCCCGGCACTCAGTGGGAGCAACTTGTGTCCAGTCCTCACACAGAGCTGTGGTGTCCAGCACTCCATCTCATTGGAATGCGGAACTACTCCAGCCTTCTTAGAAGGAGCTAAGGGAGGTTTGGCCTTCAGATACGCTCTTTCCCACCTCTTGATTTGCTGCCCTGGGTGTGCTGCTGCTGGTGGCAACATTTGTTTCACAGCTGACAGCCCTGCTCTGCTGGTCAGCAGCCATTGCAGGAGCTTTTGCTGGAGACATTGAAACCTTTCAGATCTTTCGAAGGAAAGTTCAGGACAAAACTTGTCAAAGGAGCATTGCCTGGGTGATGCTTTTAACATGAAATCTTTTCTCTGGGCTCCGTGCCTTGCACAGTAAATAATTGAGGAAGCAAGTTTGCTGCTCCAGAAATTCCTCAAAACAGTCAGTTAGCCAGTAAGAGAACACAGATTTGGGATGGGTAATCTCCCTTTAATTCATTGGGCCACAAAAATAGAAGAGTACTGCTTGTGAGCTGTGGGTCCCACCTAATTGACATTGTCACCAAGAACTTGGGAAAGGGGGGAGAGATGGAATCAGTGGCACCAGGATCTGCATTGTGATTCTCCCACAGGCCTGAGGAAACGGCCCACTTCCACTGGGCCAGGCTTTTTACCCTACATCAAACTTTGTGCTTCAGATTGTGGTGCTGAATCCCCCATGCCTTGTCAGGCCACACTGTGATCTGAGAAAGGCTTGTTAGGCCTCGGCCTTGCTGAGCAGCCCCTGGGCTCAGCTCCTCTTGAGCTGATCAGAAACACTGAGTGCTCCCAGGAACTTGTGCTGTCCAACCAGCTCCTGGGGTTTTCTGTGAACAGCCTTGGAAATTACTTTTCCTGCCTGAATGGCATACCATCCTTCTCCTCACACTTGCAAAGACTGAATGCTGACCCAAAGTGCGGCCATGATGAAGCATTTTATGACTGAGGCCCACTGTCCTGTGGCCCATAACCAGCGCTCCAAAAGGAGGCCCTTGGAGCTCTCCTGGACCACAGTGGCTGCCAGCAGCAACCTCCCTCTGAGTGGGGCCTCTCAGAGCCAGCGAGCTCTCAATTTTGCTGCACTCGCAGGATCAGGGATCAACGATGGATCCTGGGCCGATACCCCCACTCCTGGAGGCTCCAGTTTAACTACTGTTAAGCTTGAGTGCTGTTAAGCTTTTAGGCCGTATTCCTTTTGATCCTCGTCCTTTCGGTCCCTTTGTCAAGCACACCTAAACACAAACATATGCACATAAACACACACACACACATAGATATTTCTCGGTACGTTTGTGGTTTAATTGACTGCATTTTGCTTGTTGCTTTTTCCCTTGTTGTGCCTTAACTGACTAGGAAGTAATAGTGTGAATGTTGCCAGTGGATTTTCTAGAGCTGTTGCTTAATATTCAATTTGATTTTTCCTGATAACTTTGCTGGTTGTTGTGATATTTTTTTTTATGTTGAAATGGGTTGTTTTGTTGTCCTCTATGCTAATAATTAATCCTAAGTTGTATCCCCCCAAATTTTTGGCTCTACAACTTGTACCTAGTACTACCAAGATTGCATTCACTTATTTAGCTGTCAATCCTTCCCGAAACCCTGCCTTTTCTTCCATACTGTTCCCTATCAGTTTTCCAATCTTGGATGCCTTATTAATTGCTCCCTTCCTGCTGTGTTCCCTTATTGGTTTCAGTATTGTAATCCTTGCCTTGTTCCCCTCCACCTATTGGATCCTTACCCTGAACTCTGCCCCCAAAGCAGTCCCTTAAAACCCTCTGCCCTGCCCTGAGAGAGATGCTTTTTCTTTCACTTTCCTTTTGATTTCACTTTTCTTTTAGAGATTTTTAGGTCCTAACCTCTGCTCTGTCTCTCAGTTAGGTTGCATCTTATGTTAAGAAAGGATCCTTGGAGCTGCAAGCCAGGCCCATCTCCCATTCTTGGCGCTGATCCGCCAGCGACTGCCTGGGACACAGGGGCCCCGGGGGAACGTGTCGCACCCCCATAAAAGAGCAGTGAGAGCTGGGGAATTTTTAAGCAGTCTCAAACACTTGTTTGTAACAAGCCTTGGGAGCATGAGGTACAGGGTTTGCATTGGAAAGCAGGAGAGTCTTTCTAAAGTGATGAGTTTAATTGCCCATTTTATGACTCTTGTATTTATTTCACTCTAATAAGACAAGCCAAGCTTTTCTTGGAGGCAGAATGTGTGTGGGATGCACTAGGGTGTTATCCCATAGCTCTGGGCTGAATGGCACCCAGGCTGGAGTAGAGATAGATTTGAGGAGCCCTTGTCATTTGTTGCTGGCCTCACACTCCACTCATCCTTTTGCAAACAAGCTGCAACCAACCCTGTTGGACTGCTGTCCTGGATAACTATACATACTTTTGATGACTTTTCCAAAGCACAGCATCTTTTCCCACGATTTCTCCTTACCTATGAAATTGTGATTGAGGACACCTCTGAGCCAGATCTGTGTGAGATTGCAAAGGAGCAAAGCTCTGGCATTTGGGCACACTTCTCTTTGTTTCTTTGCTCAGGCCTTTTGTGAGCACAGAAAACACCTGGGTAGAAAACTTCTGACTCTACGGGATGTGTTGGGTCCATTGTCCCCCAAACATGTCAATAGGTGGCCCCACTGTAATGCCAAGTAATTAACAGCAGCACAAATGACACAAAGATAACATGGCAAAAGAGGAAGAGGTGCGGCCAAGCAAGGAAAAGATATGGTGAGACCCTTGAATATTCAGCGAGTTGCACTCCCATAATCTCAGCACACTTTCACTACACTAGGAGGTCCTTGTCTCACATTCATTGCTGGTTTATTTTAAAAATTAGTTTATTAAATTTTTTTTTAATCTCATGAAAATAAACCATATACAATTAAAAATATATCATCAAAGTCCCTCCGAAGTCTCTGGAATGAGGGGGAGAGGCTTCCTGGAGGGGGGCAGGCACTGGGAGGAGAGCAACAGATGATTGACAACATATTGCAACAGAGGGGAACAAAGGGAATTTCCCAGGCGGGAGATTGTACCAGATGGGGAGAAGTACAGGGGGAACTTGGAAAAAACCATTACAGAACAAATGATTATTAACAATAAGTAAAAACCAGAAAACGCGCCGCTACAATCAAAATTTAAAAGATACAATCAAAACACATTTATTCAAACCTACAGCTAAATATCACAACATCTGTACATCTCTAACTATAAACACTAACACTTAAATCCTATTCTTCTATCACTCTTCAGACAGGCAGCAGCTTCTTCCTGAGCTTGGAGGAAAGAGAGCTCTTCTGGATGGGAGGCAAGGCTTTTCTAGGTAAGGCCTCATAGGAAGTGTCCAGGGAAAACTTCTTAGTAAGATTGGGCCAGGCAGGTCTGCAAAGTGGAGACACAAAATATAAAACAGGCCACAATGAAAACCTAGAGCGTCTAAAGCTCCATATTTCATGGGACACAGTTCCTGAAAACTTTAATACAGCTGCACAGGGAAGCATGCTCCTGCTGGCAGCCCCTTGAGGCAGGCAGGGGGACACCCTGAGCCACTTCCACAGGAACAGGCTGGCCTCTGGGCTGCCCTGGGACAGCAGGGAGCCCAGAGCCCTGTGCTTTCCAGGAATGGCTCAGCTGCACATGCACCCTCCTGCTCCTCTCCCTGCCCCACGCCTGAGCAGCCCTACAGCTACACGGGGCACTGGGAGCAGCACAGCTCATTGCAGGGGACACCCGCAGGGCAGAAGTGTTCCCTGGGAATGTGCACAGGCTCTCTAGGCTGGCACAAGACCCTTCCTCCCACCTGAGAGCCACCCAGCTCCCATCTTACCTCTGTGTGAGGCTGAGCCATACTTGGCCTTCACCATGTCCTCAATCCGAAGTGGCTTCAGGCCCCCCAGGCCATGACTAGGAATGGCAGTGGAGAGAGTGGGGGCAGATGCACATCCTTCCATAATATTTGGACATTTTTGGCACAGCTAAAACGTCAGTTCCAGAGGTGTCCAACTCAGCGCGTTGTCAGCTTTCTGGGGAACACGGAGCCTTCACCAGCCCAAAATGCTGGAGAGGCTTTTCCGCACATGTGGAGGCTGGCTGGCAGCGTGCTTCCTCAGCTCTGTGCCCATCACCTTGTAGAGGGCAGAGGCGAGCTTGGTGAGCACAGTGCGGACATTGGCGCTTCGCACCGGCAGCGCCTTGTTCCCCAGGAAGGACCAGAGCACGGGCAGGGCGTGGCACTGGACGACTTCAGGGCTCCTGGGATAAACCCATTCCACAAGCACTGCCGGGAGAGAGACACAAGCTTCTTAAGCACCAAGCCTAATGCAAACAAGGATCTACCTCTAGTTTTGCTTCTTGGAAGCCTCTCTGGCTAACATCAGCAAAATAGCACACAGAGCCCCTTGATCCACAAACGGGCAAAGCAGCAGATCCTCACCAAAACAGAACCACCAACCCCTCAGGACTAATTTTGCAAACAGAGCCTTGTACCTGGGGCAGACTTTGTACCTTTACCAAATCATTTCACATGTTGGTTATTGCAGGAACAATGACTGAAATGACAAATTGCCTTTTATTTCCTTTAAGACGCTGTCTAAACCCACACTGAAGATTCTGAAATGCACCGTAGAGAGACAATTGAGAGACTTCTAATTTAAAGGATGAGTCCATTTTTGTGACCTTTGATGTCAAGTGCCAAAAGTCTGACTTGGCTCTTCCCTTTGCTCAGTGGCACACAGCAAAGGGCAGAATTAGACCACACTTCAGAACTGCAGCCCACCAGGGATGGGTGCTGCTTGGCACTTGGATTAGAAATATCAGTGACTCTCTGGTGTCTTTGGCAGAATGCTTTTGTGGCTTCTAACAACCAGCTGCTTCAAACCTCAGGGTGTCTTAGAGAATTACCCAGACCCCATTGCCCTGGCATTTGAGCATCTCCACATTTAATGGCACTTCCCTTCCCCAGGTTAATGGCAATTTTTTCTTACAATGTGCACTGAAATAGGGGCATAGAGAGAGAAAAGTGCTCCCCAGAGAACTGAAATTCAACCAAAACAGGAGGATTTTCTCCCATTGTCTCTTAAAGCTGCTTTCTGCTCATTTTCTGAACTCAACTACAGCAAACACAGACAAAAACTTTACTACCAACAGGCTCCTTGCATGGCAGATTTGGCTGAGAGAGACCATTCTTATTTTCTGATCAGGCAAAACATTATGTCCTAGCTATTTATTATTATGTGGTGGAAGGGATTCCATTTTCTCCATGCTGTTATTGCACCAGCAATCATCAACATTTAAAGAGCTCTTGAAAGTACCCCAGAACAATTCTGCTAAGCAGGAAAAGGGTTATGGTACCCATATTACAGTGGGAGTTACCTGGAGTTGCAATGCAGTGTTTAAAGGCATTGGTCACTATGGAACTTGAGAAGAGAAAGAGCTTCCTGTTCCTACTGAATCTCAGAGAGAACATCTGCTCTTTCTAAAGTAGTCCTAATTTAGGTTGAATTCCTTTATTTGAAAAGGAGATCAAGATACCTGCAAAACTAAATTCCCTATTCCTGGAGATCTACTTTATTCCTATGCTCTTTAAAGGACCTTTGACATTCCCAATCATTGAACATGCCCTTTTGAGATTCCTAATGAAGACACAAAGTGTATTAAGCCTTGCATTTAAAGGTGCTGGCAGAATCAGCCGTGGATTTAGCCCCAGTTAAAGATAGGCTCTGCATCGTTTTCTTTACTATCTCTTCAGATTATAATTTTTCCATTCCTTGGCTATTGCTGACACAGCAAGCTCCTCTGAGGAATCAATTATCAGCTGCATTTGTAGCAATCCGGACAGCAGTGACACAGGAAGACATTGCTTGCACACCCTGAAATGCTCACTCCAATGCCACTTGGACAGCACAGGCAGGGAGCCTCAGCACTCAGCTTCTGCCCCTCTGCCCCAGAGGCTGCCTTGCACTAATCCGTGCCTCTAAGATGAGTGTGGAGGTTTGACCTAAGCTGAGACGTCCAGCCTCTGCAGGGCTCAGCCTCCAAACTTTCCAAGAGCAAAGCAAGAATTCTGTGAGGACAAAACAAACCGATCCCCTGAAACAGCACCTGCCACCACTCTCCCTAAAGGATCACAGATGTCCCTGAGCTTCCAAGAGGGCAGTCAGCTAGGCTATTTTTAACCCCTCCCTTTCCTGGAGGCAGGTTCTGAGATGCCCCAGGGAGAGCTGAGCCCCGAGGCCGAGCGCCGCCCCCACCTCCGATGCTGCACTCCTTTGCAGCAGCCAGGGAAAACCTGCCAAATACACCTGCCAGGAGCATTGGGCAGGAGAGACAAGCTCAGCACCTCCTGATTTGGAGGAGCTACTCTGCTGTCTGTTCACAGGCATTCCCAGTAAATACTCCCTTGGAAGACCTCTTGGCTCAGAAAGGGGAGGCCGTACCTGTGATACGCTCCGTGACATCCAGCAGAGCTTGGCCCCTCAGTTTGCTCCATTGGAGGCTGAACTCTTTCATCAGTGATACTTTATCTGCAAGAGAAATACACCTTTCTGCTCACTCCTCTGAGGTCATAGGAGAATGGACAATGGGGAGGGAAAGGGCAGTGACACAGTTGAGGAGAGTCCATGTCAGGGGTCAGCCTTACCTAAATGAGCAATGGATTCTTCCAGCGCTTTCACAGCTGCCGTGCGAACCCGGGGATCCTTTGAGTTCAGGTTCTTTGTAATTCCTTCCACCAAACGGATCATCTCCGGGTTCAGGGCATCTCCCAGGATGCCTATGATTTCTGACAGCACGTCCAGCGCCTTCTGCTTCACTTTCTTGTGACTGTCAGCAATTCTCAGTATGAAATAATCAAAAATCTGTGAAGAGAACAAGCAACATGTAAGCTGGATTAAAATGTCCTTCTTTGAAGAGGGGATGTAGAAATGAGCACTCCACAATGTAAAAGATGGAAGTGATCCTTTCTGTCAGGTCAGCACTTGCTTGCACAATTTCACTCTTTTCCTGCGGGCCACTCACTGGAATGGTTGCACAACCTCATCCTGCTTGAATGGTTTTCATTTTTCTTTATTAAGTTTGGTTGGGGATGGAATAGTTCCTATGGTGTTTCCATCCACCTCCTGGTCATTAACTTAATCCCATTCATTAATGCAGAACAGTATCTTTTCTGTAGAAATATGGAAGCAGGACTTTACAATGCCCAGTTTCCTTTACAGTTGCCTCAGGTGCTGAGGGCAATTATAATTTTGCCAGAACTATGGCTGGAAGAGATCCAGGGTTGGTTTTGTCTGTCTCAGAAGCTGTCTGGAGAGTGCAGAGCTCTGATCAACTCTTCCCTGATACAGATCATTTGTCTAAGGAACAGGTAGACTTCTGAAATTTGATGTGCCCTACAGCTCCCATTGGAGCAGGGTCAGTCCCTTGACAGCCACATGATCAGGCCCCATGTTCTGGAAAAAGGGAAAAAGCAGCTCCTGGGAGGAGACAGAAGAGATTTGTCCATCACCATTTTCCTCCTTTTCCAAAGAGATAAAATGGCTGCCCAAGAAGGGTAAGCACTGTTTTTACCAAGAGGAATAGGGACAAGGAAGGAAAGGAGCAGCCAGACTTGTGCTTGTGCAAGACAAGATGCAGTTTAGAGAAGTGTGCTTTAAAGAAAACTGGGTTGAAACCAACCCAGACTGATACTTTTGTTTCCCCATGCAAACCCATTTTTTATCTAGAAAATAATTGCCATGCTTTCAGTGGCTGGATTCTCTTCCCTTTGCCCTGCTGGGATTTGTAGATAGAAGAAGGTAGAGCAGCAGAAAATTCTGTCCTCATCTGATGAACACCATCAATAGGCACCTGCCAGACAAATACAGCTGGACCAAAATAACTTGTCCTGAAGCCTGGACCTGAATTAAATTTGTCTGGGTAAGAGAGACCAGCCTGTCCCAAACAGCCAGGATGGAGCCAGCCAAGACACGCTGAATTAACTTCACTGCTACGGGCTTGGGAAAAGAGCTGAAGCAAAGGAACAAGGAAGATACCCTACATACTTGGAAAATGTTTGTGGAGATGAGTTGGGGTCTGGTTTTACACAGATCTAGGAGGAGTTCCACTCCTTCCATCCGTGTCTGAAACCCCTTGGCTTCCAGGAGATGGTAAAGCTTCTGGAGCGGCTCCTCTTCTTCCACAACTGGAGGTAACGTGACCTGGGCTTTTGCACGTTGTAGGAGGCGTCCATCAGAGGTAGACTTCACCCTGGAAAATAAAACCAAATTATGACTTGTTGGTGATAGTACCTTCAGGTCATTGTGAGCAAAGCATCTTGAGGAGCTTTCCTAATGATGTGATTTCAAGCTAGAAAACCATGAGGCTCTGAAAAACAACGTGGACCTCATGACAATCATTCCAGGAAACAATCTGCAAGTCACATTCTTGCCAGTGCTCACTCAGGGAGACCAAGGATGAGATGCATCTGATCTATCTTCAGATGGCTTCCCAGGCACACAGGTCGCATTGCTTTGTGGGGAAAAAGAGACACTGCTTCCAAGTCTAAATGCCTCCTCATATGGGATGTGTGTGCATTATAATAAGGAAACTCATCATCCTGGAGAAGTGTCTCTACACCAGGCATGACAATGTGGAAAAGTAGCTCAGATGCATCTGATCAGATGAATGGGGGCATAGCTGAAGGATGCAGAAGATCAGTAACAGAGATAAAAACAGAAGCCAGACATCCCAGCACTACGCTCACATTAAGTTTGCTTCCCTAGTGACTAGATCCACAGCTTAACAAACCCACTGGGAACAGTTCTCCTGGATCAGTCTGTCTCTTCCATGAGCACAGAAAGATCCTAGCTATGCTATGAGACATGTGGTCACTTTCCTGCTGAGCATGACAGAGCTAAATAAATCCCCTCTGTTCTCAGAGGAGAACAGGTACAAGTGGCTCCACCAGTGGCATGAAGAGACAGCAAGGACCAAATTCCTGTCTTCAATGCTGATTGCAGCACACAGGGAAAGAAACCAAACATGGTGTCCATCAAGCAAACAGGGTGAAGGACAGGAGTATCAAGACAAATAGTCCACGTTGAGACATCTGTTCATCCAAACTGCTCAGGAATTGTCTTGCTACTTACTACTCAAGTTTGATACTGTTTGAGGGGAAAGAAAACATGATAAAGAAACAAGCCAGGCCAAACCACTTGCATGGGACCTGCTACTTTGTGGAATGGCATCTCACTTCTACGCTGGGACTTCTCATCCAAACACTTATCTCAAATATACTGCACTCTGATGCAAAAAAAAACCCCTGGTTGAATTTACTTTTCCCATATCAGGCAGCAGAGACAGTGCCTTCTCCCAGCCTCCACAACACTGCCCTTGCCACTGCTCTGAATCTGAGCTGCAACCTGTGGGTGTCTTTTTGTCACCCAGTTTTTGTGGAGACCCCTCCAGAGGAGATGTGTTCAGCGTAATGCAGAAGTAGACATTTTTTATCATGAAGCATTTTTAGGGAAAGGAAACAATCTGTGGCACAGGTCATCTCTGCCAGAAAGATTTTCCTGAGGAGGAGACATGTAAAGCTTGTCATCTGCTTTGTCCCATCTAACAGAAGTGCTCAGTACCTTTTACTAGAAGCCAACGTGGCCTGGGACTCCTTCCAGCCATCACTCCTCTTCTTCTCTGGCTTCTTGACAGATGGGTGTTCAGCCATCTGGATTTTCATCCCCTACAAAGACATAGGGAAACCCCATGAATCTTTAGAACAGAAAATAGGGAATTCCCTGTTTAAAACACAAGTTAGAACCATGATCACTGCTACCAAGGCTTAGGGAAACATTTCCTAACTTCCAGAAATAAACAGACCAGAGATTCAGTGATGCCAACTCTTTGTTTTCAATAGCCTGAGGCAGGTTAGGGGTGCCACCACACTGAGCAGCAGTCTAAAATCCATTCAAATTCATTAGTCTTGAGCACCAATGGCAATAATGCAAACTGGTAGGCAACAAGTGCTCTTGAAGGAAGCAGCAGAAAAAATTGGACTCCTTGGGGCTTGGGCCCATTGTGTTGGAAGCTGATTTGATTCACCACTCCCTCTCCCTGCTCCTGCACAAAGTCACACTGCCTTCTATCATGCAGATAAAAAGAATGAAAGTCCTCCCAAACAAGCCAATGATTTTCCACTGGATGCTGCTGCATTCACCAAGCTTCTATCAGCTCCACAGGGCTTGACAGCAGGGCAGTATTCAAAATATTCAAAACCCCACGTTTTCCCTAATAATATCAGTGCCTTTGTGGTGTGCAGATGAACAGTCTGGGGATTACCAGCTCATTCCCAGCAGCAAAATAATTCAGCATGAGAGGAATGAGATAAAGACAGATGAGGTATGTTTGATCTCATCTTAGCAGTGGCAATGCTTGCACAAAGGAGACATTTCTCCTGCCAAGCACTTACCTTCATCTTAATTCTTGTCATAATATCTTCCAGGTCACGGTCGGAAACAGATTGCTCCAAAAGCCTTTTCAGTGTCTGGTGATGCAGCAACATCTTCACCATCTCCTGTCCATAATGCCTAAGGAGGGAAGGAAGGAAGGAAGGAAGGAAGGAAGGAAGGAAGGAAGGAAGGAAGGAAGGAAGGAAGGAAGGAAGGAAGGAAGGAAGGAAGGAAGGAAGGAAGGAAGGAAGGAAGGAAGGAAGGAAGGAAGGAAGGAAGGAAGGAAGGAAGGAAGGAAGGAAGGAAGGAAGGAAGGAAGGAAGGAAGGAAGGAAGGAAGGAAGGAAGGAAGGAAGGAAGGAAGGAAGGAAGGAAGGAAGGAAGGAAGGAAGGAAGGAAGGAAGGAAGGAAGGAAGGAAGGTAAAGAAAGAAAAGTGACCCCAGGGAACAAGTGAAGCACATCTGCTTTGTTGTCAGAGTCTATTAGCAGTGTCTTGCTGCCATTGCACAATAATTTGCCTTTCTTTAACTGTCAGGAACACCAGGACAAAACCCCTCATGCTTGCTTTTGATTATTCTATACTACATGTACGCACAGGGGCAGCTAGCTGCTCTTGTGTTCTTAGCAGCTTTAATTAATGGGAATTTAATCATCCAAGTGAGGGAATTTTGGTGGTTTGGCTTGATTTTGCCACTAGGAAAACACAGTTTGTCAGGAAGAAATTTGGAAGTCATTGTGCCACAGATAGCAGCATTAGAGAAATCTGCAGGAGACGTTTAGAAAGACTGAGTACCTTGGCTAAAGACCCCTTAAGTATTTCTAGGAATGTCTTAAGTTAATGAGAAATAGGTGTTTGGGATCCTTCAGTGATGAATGTTAGCCAACACTTTGGCTTTATGTTGTGCACCTCAGGCCAAACAAAACTCTTGGACTGGCTAATCTGAGCTCTTTTGATCTCACCAAAGAATCCTTCAAGGCACAGGAAGTTGGCAATACTCCTTCTTGCTGGCCAACCTCCAGTTACCCAGTAGAGTCATTTCCCCAGGCAAGCCAGAGCCCTGGTGTCAGCACCAAGCCTGACAGAGCTCAAGAAGCACCTGGAAAATGCTCTTGGGCACATGGAGTGACTCTTGGGGTGTCCTGCACATGGTCAGAAGCTGCACTCAATGACCCTGATATGGATCCCTTCCATCTCAGTAGAGTCCATGATTCTATGACCCTTATCCACACAGGGAGGTCACTTCATCTTTCCTTTAGTTCCCACTCTTCTGTGGTTTTCCCCTTTCTAGCCAGACACCAAAGCAGTTTTCCTGTTTGAGCAGGTGAAGTGAAGATCATTACCTTGTGTCCTTGTCACAGTCCTGAGCAAGCTTCCCTGCCACGTGTGCCAGCCTCTCTGCCCTGGGTGTGCCTGCGAGCTCCATGACTCCGATTTTCTCCATCAAGGACAGCAGCAGTTGGGCCGCACACTTCCGCACCTGGACGTGGCGGCTCCTGGCAAGGAGAGAGCAAACACTGGGGCACAGGGAGAAGGAGGGGCAGCAGCACAGGCCTTGGCCAGGGCGTGCTCCCTCTCCTTGCTGGGGCAAGGAGGCCTGGGTTCTCCCTGCAACTTTAGACACCTGTCCAAGGTTCTGTCCTCAGATAAACACAAAGTGAGCATTGTACACAAGGACTGTCTGCAAGGAAGAGGGGAGCAATTCCGTCTCCCTGCACCATGTGACACTCAATTTCTTTCCCAAAATTTACTCGGAGAAAGATACAAGAAATTGACGATGTATGAATTCTGTAGAAATTCAAGACAATTCATGCTGTCCCATCAGAGGGCAGCCACTACACACAGCTGCAGCACGACTGAGGCTCTTTCCACCCATTTAGCCTAAAAACTGAAGACTTTTGGAAATACAGAAGCAGGCAAAACACACTGTGGGGCGTGAAGTTGCAGAACATCCAGCAATGCAGCCAGTTTCTTCTGTGAGGCTTGTCAAGGGATACAGCTGAATGTTTTACCCCACTGGCTTTTGGCAGGAGCTGCCCCTGCTGTGCAGGCTGTGCCACACCCAGCACATTCTCCCCCATGTGCTCCATGCACCAGCAAGTACCCTCCTGATTTCTCAAGTTAATGGCATAATGAGGATGCGTGGTTTTTCCCAGGGCCTCTCTGGTTAGCCCTGTGAAATATCCAAGAGCGCTCACAGCTGCAATTGCAACTGTCCCTCTTCCCACAAAAGCACAAGGCTCTATCCCGAGCTTTTGCAGGCACTTGCACTTCCCCACCATTCACCACATCTAGGCAATTCGGACAGACTGGAAGAACTCCAGGAAGCAGCAGGAAGCTGAGTCAGAGGAAGTTCAGGTGGGATATCAGGAAGAGGTTTTTCACCCAGAGGCTGGTTGGGCACTGGAACTGGCTCCCCAGGGCAGTGCTCACAGCACCAAGCCTGACAGAGTTCCAGAAGCATTTGGACAACAATCTCAGGCACACGGTGTGACCCTTGGGCTGTTCTGTGCAAGGCCAGGAGCTGGACTTGATGATCCTGATGGGACCCTTCCAACTCCCCATATTCTACAGTTCTGCGATTCTGTCTACTACTAGGCTGCAGGAGGGTAGAAATAGGTGGCAAAGGGAAAGAAGTGAAGTGGATTGGATTGGATTGGATTGGATTGGATTGGATTGGATTGGATTGGAGAATCCAGTCACGGAGTTCACAGAAGATGCAGGATACAGGACCCTTCCCACCCACCATTCCCATTCTTGCTCTCATCCCTTCCCCCACCCGCTCACTGGAAGGTGAAGAAGATCACTAAAAGCAGGAGAACCTACTGGACTGCGCGGTCCATGACAGCAGCCATGGCTTGTGCAGGAGTCACATTGGCCACCATCGTCCCCAGGGTCTGAGTGGCTGCTTTCTGAACAAACTCTGGGGAGTTGCGCACCACCTGGAGAAGGACCCGAGCAACCTCATCCACCTCAGAGTCCATGTCCTTCTTGAAGGTCGCAAAGAGCTCTCCCAGAGTGACAATTGCAGAGTAGGACACCTTGGAGCGCAGGTTGGTCACCTGGGGAAGTCATGAGGGGAAACATAAGAATCACCTTGAAAAGGAAACCAGTTGCCTTAGACAAAAGTCCCAGGAAATGGCAACACTTCTCGCTGTGTCCAGGAGAACATAAAAGCACAGTAAGAGCAGAAGAGCACAAGCACAGAAAGGCACTTACTCTGGCACCAATTTCTGGCCTCAGACCTGCTTACTGCAGGCCTAAAACAAACCATTTTACCAAAGCGTTCTACTTAAACCTTCTAGAATGTCCACTGCTTTCATTTTAGGCCCTTTGATTTGAAAAACAAAGAACCAAATTAAGGCAAGGTCTGCTTTCAAACCATAAAGGCACATGTCATAAATACAAAAGAATCACGTGTTCCTGTTCCAAAAAGCAATACCAGCAGTTGAAGCCCTCAGCCAGGAAACAGAAAACACAGGCTCAGCTCGACAGACTGATTTGCAGTGTTGAATTACAGCTTGGGCAGAGATTGGGACTCTGCAAATAACGTAATTAGTGTCTCTGTTTCTGCATTTGCACATTGCATTTTAATGGCACCTCACTCAAAGACCAGTGTCCGATACCCGACCTACCAGTAAATACAGCTACATGTACACACAGATCCTACAGAGAGCTGACAGACATCAGAAATGTAAGGGAAAAAAACAGAAACAAAGGCAATCCCTGAGCACACATGCAGATGTACAAGCACATAGCTACTCTACGCACCCTGTATGAGGTATGGGGGAAAAAATTCAGGTTCTCACCTCGCTGGTAACTGCCCAGCAAATGTCACGAAGGCTGCAAAGCAGGACTTCTGAATGGGATCCAGCCAGCTCTTTGATGCTGAAGAGTCCCTTCTCCTTCAGCTCCCTGAAAGGCAAGGACCAAAAAGATTGACCATTCTCTCCACCCAAGATCTAGGCAGCACCCTGTGAAATTACCAGGCTGGCAGCTCAGTCAAAAAACGGGGAGGTGTTTTTCAAGGAGTGCTTAATGAAATTGTGGAGCTCGTTGCCACAGGTTGCTGTGGCTATCAAAAGCATACACAAATCCTAGAGGCAAACAAAGGGGTTTCAGACTCTTCTTCATTTGTGGCCGTTTTAAGAAGACAGCCTTTCTGAAATCTCTGGCCCATGAAGTCCCTGTGTCACTGCTTCCTAGAAGCTGGGAGACCAGGCCATGCTGCTGTTTCTTGTCACCTCCCCGTACCTGTCCCTGAGACACAGTCCTATTGGGCTGTTCCTGGGGCATTTTCCTTCTATGTCAGCCCCAGCACAGGCAGTTCAGCAGTGAGAGTCTGCACTGGCACTCTGGAACTGAGTTTCCACTCTACAATCCAAGCCTGTCTGTCACCCACTCCTGTCCACATCACACATTCCCCAAAGAAGCAGCAGGATGTCCCAGAAGTTTCCACACCTGGGCAGGAACAGGTGAAACTCTGGCTCTTCCCAAAACCGCCTACCTAAAACAACCCCCACAACAGCAACCTCTTCTTTAAAAGGTGCAAACCTTGGTGCAGGCCCTGAGCTACAGGAAGGTATGAGAGGCATCAGGGCTGCAGCACAGGGCTGGAAACCGATCCCACAGGCACCCCTGAGTGTCATCTGGACCCCCCCACACCTGCAGAAGCTCTCTGCACCTCACAGGGCACCAAAGACAAGTGGGGAAGAGAAAGCAGAAGAGAAAGGGCAAAGCAAAGGCGACTGCACAACGAGATGCATCATGGCAGACTTTGACTCTTACTCCTGTGTGAAGGAAGCATGCACCAGTGAGTGGATGCTAACCCAGATATCAAAAAGACAACCAATATCACCTCACATTTGTGGGGCTATCACCTCTAGGTCTTCTCCTGTCTATCTAATTTCGGACACATTGTGACTAGTGACAAAACATCTCAGGCCCATATGAAGCAGTGAGAAGGAAAAAGTTGAATTCCAAAAGTGCAAGATTCCTAGAGGATTTGATTTCTTTTTCCTTCTCTTCTGCCATGAGTCCTTCAGGGGTAATGACAGGCTGTGGGACTTGAAAGCACAACTCAGTCCATTTCTCAGAAAGAGGAGCTCCCTGGAGCTGCTTCTGGGACTCACATGCAGGAGATCACAGGGAGACCCTGTCAGCTGCCATTGCTGTCAGCAGTGGGACCAGAGAGAAATCTTACTCAGTGTCCCACTGAGACAGTGCCCCAATGCACCCACATCTCTACACTCAAAACTGCTGCCACCCTGCTTCTGGCTTCAGCCAGCAAATCATCTTGTCCCACAGCTTTCTCTCTTCCCTCAAGATTTCCTTTGCAGCTCCACGGAGCAGCAGGCAAAGCGTGGAAACAGCACGGACCTGCTGCAGCTGGAGCAGTGCCACAGACCAAGGCCAGGAAAAGGCATCTCTCAAATCTTTATCCTCTCACTGCTCTGGAGCGGTTTCCCCAGTGCCCTTTGGCCCTCTGGGCTGTCGGGGCTCAGAGGCACTAGCAAGGCACACTTCTAACCTACCGTACCGCTAAGGCGGAGACACAGTGAGGGGGGCCTTTCTTACCAGTCATCGCTGCCCAGCAAGGAGAGAGCCTCCCGCAAGGACTGCTGGGGATCACAAGAGGCTGTGTCCTTCTGCCCACGCCCACGGAGCGGCTCCTCTGGGCGCTGGGCACCCGTGGCCCTCTGCGAGGTCACTGTAAGGAGAGGGTCAGCCATGAGCGCTGCAGGCCGGACCAGGCTCCCCGCCATGGAGCGGCCTGCAGCCCCATCTCCAGTCAGGGTTCCATGTGGTACAGACTGGCACTGGGTCAGAGACTTCCCTGCTCTCGGGCTCCTTGGGCTCCTTGCTTTTTCCCAGCCGCCCCCAGCTGGCCACAGCTCCAGGCTAAACCTGACAATGGCCCACACAGCGCCAGCTCCCAAGTGCCACAGGTAGCACAGGCAGCAGCGGCAGGTTCCTGAGGCCGCAGAGCTCCCACTCCCTGCGAGACAGCGCCGACCAGCAGGACTCGCTACCCCACGAGGGAACCCCTCAGGTGCCTCTCTTCTCTCAGCACCCTGATTTGCCCCAGCCCTGAGGACAGAGGCACTCTGCAACTCCCTCAGGAAAGACCTGCAGCTGCCTCGTGACAGCCCCAAGCCAAGCCTAAACAATTCAGCCCTGCAAATTGTTGGCAGACGCACTCTCTTGATAATACATTTACACGGTATGAGAAAATTCAAAGGATAAATGCATTTCTTAGGAAATCCATTGGTCACCAAAAGCACTGTCAATCAAAAATTTCATGTCATGCACGCAAAGGCTCATTTTCTAATGAGTGGATGCAAAACATCTGAAATGTGTAAAATGATGAAGAATAAATATTGCACAGAATCTAGATGAACTGCTCCAGACTCTGTAGGCTTTTTGTGCTACCTTGCATGTTTGCACCAAGTATGGAGGAACCATAACATCAAAAATATTCAGAGGGGAGCTAATCTGGATGTCACTGATGTAGCCCAGTCGCTGACATCACTGATGTCACTGCAGAAGTGACACACACATCTAGATTCAATGTGAATGGAGAGCCACGTCTCGCTAGTTCTGGTCAGTTCTGAACATGGGAACAATCCCATCACTAGAAAAGAGCATTCAAAGAATCCTTCCCAGCTCCCTTCTTCTTAGCTCACCCTACTTGGGATCATAGCACAGGCAGGCTATCCACAAAGGAGAGACAAGGGCCACAAGGGACTATGTGCTGTGTATTTCCTGCAGGCAGCAAACAGCCTGGGAGCACCGGGCAGCCCCTCCTGGCTGTCATCTGCTCCACACGGCCGCTGTATTTGGGTGGGGTGACACGGGAGGCACTGCTTGTTCCCTCTTGGCCTTGCAGGCCGTGGGATAGTGGCGGCAGCGAGGAGCCATCGGGCACTTCTGGGAGCAGCAGCACAACTGCACCAAGCTGCTGACTGCCATGCCGAGACAACCCTTGCTGGGATAGCAGAAAAGCTGGCTGCAGAGCCGGACAGCAGCACAGGCAGAGGGCCGAGATGGTCAGTGGACAATTGATCATGGTGGTACTCGTTGCTGCACAGTGAGCACACCCTGGCGGACTGCCCCCCAGCTCATCCCTGCACTTACAGCTGCCTCCTGGCACCAGTGCTGTAGTTTGGACTATCAGGGTGTGCAAAAGCCAGAGCTTAGGCCTTTACCACTACTTTCAGCAGCCCAACTTTCCAGTGGATCTCTAAGAACCAGCTGCTCCAAGCTGGAGGAACTCCAAAGTAGATTTGCTGCTCATTCTCAGGACAGGCTGTGCACCCAAGATCCCAGCTGTGCTGGCTGAGGGAAGAGGCAGTTTGTGCTCCTTGTGCAAGGAAAAACGTGTGTGGGAAAAAGCTGCCACAGAGCAGGCTTACCTGAGGAGTTCCGTGGGAAGCTGCCATCCTCATGGATGATGGGCATGTTGGGCAGTAAGGGCACACTGTCCTGCTTCCTCAAGACCTTCTTCTTCAAGGCACTACCAGGGTGTTTCCTCTGCACACTTGAAGCTGTGCCATTGATAGGGGGCAGGCTAAAGTCTGCAGGGACCAAAGAAGAGCTTGTAAGTGGAGGGTGCTGGACAGGATGATGATGGAAAGGGCCAGAAAACTTGTCGGTCCTGGGTAACATCTCTTTGTTATCTCAAGGAACTTCAAGAATAACACGGGCACACTAACATGGGACAATGGTCACAGAATCACGGAATCCTCAAAGAGTTTGGGTAGCAAGGCACCTTTCACCACTATCAAGGCCAAGCCCTGTGAGCAGGGACATCTTCATCTAGATCATGTTCCTCAGAGCCCCATGTCAACTGGCCTTGAACACCTTCAAGGATGGATCAACAACAGCTTCTCTGGGCAAACCCTTCCAGTGTTTCATCCCCTTCATTATAAAAAAAATCTCCCTAATATCTAACATAAATATACCCTCTTCTACTTTAAAACCAAATTGCAGTGATACTTGCTCTAGGAAACAAGGAAAACCCAGTCTTGCTTTGCTTTTGTTTTCCTGTTTCCCTGTTTCAGGGGCTGGCTGGGGAAGTTACCAAAGGAAAGTGCAGATAACCTTGCATGATGCCCTCCAGCTGAGTGCTGCCTCATAAAGTCCCTTTTGCCACCCTCGGGGCAGCACACACAGCACTGCAGTCAGAGCCTCTCTGCCAGGATTCAGTTGGGAGTGCTGCTTGCTCCTGGGCCTACAACAGAGGCACTGGCTTGGGGCTTCAGCACATCTCTACAGCACCAGCTCTGCAGAAGGGAGTGGTGGGAGGAGGATCTCTGGTGTTTTCATTAGAAGGAGTTGAATTTTGCTTTTTCCAGGTTGCACCTTGGTTGAAAAGCATTCCTTTGGACTCACCTTGCCTGGAGGCTGCTCTCCAGGACAGAGTCTGAAGCCCCAATCAACATTGCAAGACAGAATTTTCTACTCGGAAAGACTTTAGAGGTGAAAGTGGGAAGCTGATATTCGGCTACTGACTCAGTGAGGTCATGTGCAAGACACTTCATGCCTCTGTGTTTTTCTTTGGGCAAGGGAAATAAATCCTATGCAAGCTTCCACTCAGATGCAAGCAGAACGGCCCCCCAGTCTGATTGCAATGGGCAAGCAAGTGGTCAAAAAGGACCACAGGTGGAGCCACCACTTACTTGCTTCAGCTGCATCCCCGGGGTCCATGTTCTGTGGAGGCAGCTGCAAGGACATTTCCTTTTCTCTCCTTTTCTTCATCTCCTTCTCAAAAAGCTCTGCCTCCTTTGGCTCTAAGTTCTCTTGAGCCAGCTTACACAATGCAGCACGGACCTAGTTCCATGGAAAGACATCACAGACTGTAAGCAGAGACACACAAACCAGACACAACGTGTCCTCAGGAGCACAGAGTCCATAGAGTGCCACAGTCTTCAATGCAGCTCCATATCCATTCCAGTAGTTTCAGAAGAATGTCTCCCATCCTCCCCTTGGAAATTACACACAGTGAGGTGGAACACTTCAGTGCCATAACCTCACACTGCTCAGAGTGCAACCTGCAGTCACGCTTCGTGGGTCACTGACCAGTGAATCCCAGCTTTGCCCGGCCCCCTGGCCAGAAGCGTGCGCAGCTGTCGGTAGGGCCCGCTGGACGGATCCGCAGAAACCCACCCGGTGGGTTCTTGGCAAGCAAGCACTGGATGTGAATTGCAGCTATGGCGAAGGAGGAAAAGGAGGCTCTCTTCTGAGGTGTTACAGGAGGACTTTAATCGCGTGGCATCCTCAGGAAAGGAGAGAGAGAGAGAGAGAGAGCCCGGATGTCCGGCCGCTTAAAAGGACAGGTGCTAAAGGGCGTGTACAAAAACATTCAACCAATAGGGGGATACAAAGGGAGGAGTTGGGGGGTAGATTGACACACAAAGGGCCAATCCCTGGAGGGGAGTAGGGGATTTCCAGAACCTGTTCCAATCAGGGGCCAGGTCTCCCCGAGTTTTCCAGAAGGGGGAGAGGCTTTCCTGAGTGACTGGCAGGCTCCGGGGGAAGGGGTAAACTTGGATGGACAGGAGGGTTTCCAGGGGAACAGCACTTTCTGGAAGGGGTAAACCAACTGCAAATGCAGCCATAAACAGGGGGGTCTGGAACAAACCATTTTCCCAACTTAAATAAAATTAATCATATAAACCTAAAACTTGTGAGCACAGCTCACGCACCACTACAGCAACCTATGTCAGGAAGCCCTGCTTGAAGCATGAAAGTCATAGGAGTGCTCCAAGACAGAGGAGGAGCTCACACGACCAGGGAGCGGGCAGTTCAGCTCTTACAGGCCATGGCAGGAGAATAAAAACCATGTGCAATACAGAGCAAGGAGGGGCAATTAGCACTCATGGCCAGGAATTGCAGCTGTTTCTCACTTCCTGGCTTCTGAAGGACTCAGCTCTGAAGGACCCCTAAGGACTTGGTCTCTCAGACCAGGAGACCAAGCAGAGGAGTCATGTGAAAACAAGTTGCAGAAACACTGATGTTAATCAGCAGAAAAACTGAGCATGAGAGGACTGTGAGATACAGCCAGAAAAGTAACTAGGGAAAATCAAACTCTCCCATTTTATTTTGCAGACTGGCTTGCATCCAACATTAGAATCTTTGCTTCTCTGCTTCCCAGGGTTCACTCTGCCTGCATTCACTTACGTGCAACTTGCTCTGCCATTCTGAACGGCTCTAAACCAACCTTTGCACATAAAGAATGCTTCTGGCATGAGCTTAGCACCATCTCCAAGCCAGTGACCTTGGCACCACTGGAAAGAGCCAAGCAATTGCTCTGCAGCTGTCAAATGCATTCCCCAGAGAATCCCCATCCCCCAGGAGTGCAAGATCATGATTTTCAGTGACATTTTGGGCCAAGCACTAAACAGGTACTGCAAAGGAAGTCGGCTCATGCCTGTCCTTATCCCTTACCTTTCCAAAGGCATCCATCAGCTCTTCGTCACCGGTAAGACCAGGACGGGTGGGATGATCCATCTCCTTGGCCTGGCTCCATGCGAGGCCTGCTAATGGAAGCAAAGGTTCCTGTAAATCTCTGGCAGACTTCAAAGCCCCCACAAACGCCCTCCTGGGAAACAGGCAAGACAGGTTCCTGACTGCAGAGCTCTCATAAGACACAGGGATTGTGTGTGAGAGCAGTAAAGTACATAGGCCTAGATCCTCTCCAAATGGATGGGCTACTGGCAGCAGACATGACATTACTCTGTTGGCCAGCAGACTGAGACCTGCTGCATGGTGAAGGCCTCACAGGCCTCAAAATCAACTGGCAACAAAGTAGGAAAAAACCCAAATGTCTTAAATCATGAATTTTTGCCCCTGCACAATGAACACCTCGATAACGAAGGAGAGTTAAATATGGGCTTTGAGGAAGGAGGGCGATTCTGGATGCTAGGCAAGGCCTCAAAAGGCAGGAGCATCTGGGAAGTTGGCAGGAAAACTACTATCCCCAGGGTAACCTCCTTGAGACCACTGCAGTCAGTCAGGTCTGCAAAATGGACACACAAAATATATCAGAGGCTGCAATGCAAAGGTAAAGCAGCTGAAGCTCCATATTTCATGGGACAGGCTTCCAGGAAACTTCTAAACAGATGCACAGAGAAATATGCTCTTGCCAGCAGCCACTTGAGGCAGGCCAGAGGGACACCCTGAGCCACTTCCACAGAGCTACTTCCACAGGAACAGGCTGGCCTCTGGGCTGCCCTGGGACAGCAGGGAGCCCAGAGCCCTGTGCTTTCCAGGAATGGCTCAGCTGCACATGCACCCTCCTGCTCCTCTCCCTGCCCCACGCCTGAGCAGCCCTACAGCTACACGGGGCACTGGGAGCAGCACAGCTCATTGCAGGGGCAGAACATGCAGGGCAGAAGTGTTCCCTGGGAATGTGCACAGGCTCTCTAGGCTGGCACAAGACCCTTCCTCCCACCTGAGAGCCGTCCAGCTCCCATCTTACCTCTGTGTGAGGCTGAGCCACGCTCGGCCTTCACCTTCTCCTCCTTGGCCATGACCCTGGGGGCAGCGCTGCTCAGCTGCCTCTGCCCAGGCTCCTGGGCCAAGGCCCCGTCAGCAGGCCGGCAGCCGACACCTCCATTCCCAAGGCCGGGCTTCTCCACGTAAGGCTTCAAGCCAAAGAGCTCAGCCAGTTCCCTTGGGAACAGAGGCATCCCAGGCCCTATCCTACACCAACGGCTCTTTCCCTTCTTCCTCTGGGTGTTTCTTGTAGGCTCAGAAGAAGCTGTTGATCAGGTACAAGAGAAGAAGTGAGTTAATTGAATTCATGCCTTTATAAGCAACCCATCTAATGGGTGAGGAATTCAAAGGGTGTTTTAGATACTGAAAAGATTGGTTGCTTTTTTATTTTTCATGACACTAGCATCAGTTTAATTTCTCTGAACAATATAGAGCTGGCAAGCCAGGAGAGAAGGGTTCTACTATTTTATGTGCCACCCGTTACCGCCCCAACACTACAGGATCCCTTTCCTTCCAAAGAGTTGGAAACTCACAGTGGTCTTGAGAATTTGACACTGCCTAGGAAGTACTTGTTTTCAAAAATACATTTCAAGGCCTTTGTTTCTGTATCTCCCACTCAATTCTAGGTCTGGTTTTGCACTTTGGGGAATGTTTCTATTACTCTTTACAACAAAGGGAGTGCTGGGACACAAACATTGGCACCATGTGTTAGAAGCAAAAGAAGCTTTGCATTCCCCATTGGATATCCACAGAATTCTGGGTGTCTGTATTTGAAAGGAATTAAGTGGTCATCCAAATGTTCCACATCTGCTCTGCTTACCTGCTCCAGGGGTTTATTCTCTGCTTTCTTTCCTGCAGAGACACCCATACCCAACCAAAACATGACCTGCCTCAAAACATTTCTGATCATGGCAGTTCATAACAAGTCAAATGTTTTTAATGCAAATGAGATAAGGCAGATCATAGGAGAGGATCTTTTTAAATTTGTATTTTTTAATCTCTGTAGCATGGCCAAGTCAATTATAAAAGTGCAAAAGTCAGGTTTAATGAGATAGCTCATTACTAGCCCAGGATTAATCCAGCAAAAATATCACCTTATTGACTGAGCAATACTTCTCCCTAGCTGTATTCAGCATTCCAGCTGCATATCAGCAATTAAGGAGTCATTCCAAAGGGGCTGTACCCAGGATTTGGCAACACTGACACAAGCAGATAGACTGAGGAAAGAGACTTGACATTGTGAACCTGCCATAGGAGCTTTGGGCTTCTGCTGTCAGAGGATGACAAACTCAGACCCCGCAGAGGCTGCATCCATTTGGAAGTCTCCTTCTCTCTAACTGCAATATTCACAAGGACTTTCTCTCAGAGGAGGTTTCCCTAGTTCTCCCAGTGCAAAAGCAGGCAATGTCCAGGAATCTCCTCCAGACATCAGCTCAGAAACTGCCCCAAGGAAAGACTTTCTCCTTCAAGGGCAGGAGGAAAGAGTGGGAACATTTCTCATTTCATGCTCAGTGCCTTCTTCTTCTCTACTAATTGTGACACTAGAAAGGCTGCAGGGAAATAAAAGGCATGTACAGGATGGAGAGGAATGTTTCCTTTTCCTGCGCTGCCTTTCCAGGGCCCCAAGGTACCACTACAGCTCCTGACACCAAACATTGCACATGGGAGCAATTTTCCCTGCACCACCAGAGCACACTCCCAGTGACTGGGCTCAGCGAGGGTCCACTGAGCCCATCAAGGAGTTGAAACAAATTAAACCAAATTTTAAAAAGAATGGGTTCTAACCAAGCTTTGAAAATGTCACCCCTGAGTCAAGATTCCAATGGTTATTGTAGGACACACATGACCTGTACCTGCATGTTCAGAGTCCTCCTCTTTGCTTCTGCTGCGGGATCTTGGCCTTGAGAAAACAGAGGAGAAAAGAACAGATGAGGAGGCAGAAAGGGAAGGCAGGGATCGGGCGTACCATTCAAGGAGGCAAACCTTCATAGCATGAGCACTCCTAGGAAAAATGAAATGCAACACATAAACCCAAGCAGATGCAAGGCTGATTAATTGTCCTCAAGCTTTCAGATGCTGGAGTCAGACAGAGCAGGCCAAGCTCTGGCTGAAACACAGCAGTCATTCTTCCACTTGCATCATCACTCCCCAAGTCTGCTCTCTCTCCTTTGGCAGCCAAGAGGCTCCTACAGCCTCTCGGAAGCAGCAAGAGCTGCTGAGCTGAGACACAAGTCTGTATGGAGGGCAGCTCCTTTTGTACTGCTGCCCAAGCTGGACTTTGCCTGCTCCTGCCTTACCCTGGTGACAGTCTCATGCTCCATGTGCTCAGAGCACTGCTGTCTCCTGAGAATGATATTACACCTCCTTGCTGTTCCAAGCAGAAAAAGCCTTTTTCCAACTCAGCTGCTGCGCAAGGAGATTCAGATTGCACTTGAAAACTCCTCCCAAAGCTTTTCAATTGGAATGCTGCTTCTGGGACTCCTTCTTTATTGTCATCTCTTGGATAAGCTTGACAGCTACATTTTCTCACACGTATCCAAGCCACTATCTTTCCATCAGGTACAGTCCTAGAACTCTTCTCCAGCACCTCGCCCTCTTGGATCTTAAGCCCAGATCAAAAGATTAAGCATCCATCCAATTTATTATCTATACCCCAAAACTCATCTGGGATCTCATTTCACACTGGAGGCCAGGCACAGAGAAGTTACACCTGACGTCTACAGAAGCAGCACATGAGGTTGCAAACACCTCTAGAGCAGCCAATATTTGCCCATACAGATTCCTGTGGCTGCAGAAGTTGACAGTCAAGGATCACAGAATTCAAAGTATTCAAAGATCTGCGGGATCCAGACCCGTGCAGTACACTTCCCAAATGACACCGCAAACATTACAGAGGGAATCAACAGCCAAGTCCAGCAGAGGACCTGTCCTGAGCTGCTTGTAAGCCCTGCCTCCTCTTCCCCACTGCAGCCTCTGCTCTTGGGCCACATGGTGTTGGCTTTGACATTGGGCTGGATCATCCCAGATGGGCAAAATAGTGAATACACTGAGGATTGCCAACATCCATGGCACAGCTGACTGTGCAAAACAACCTCACAAGATGGGAAGACTGAGGTGAACAGCACACTGGAGCAGCAGACACCTTGGCTTACCTCATCTCCCGGGACTCTTGGAAATCCAGCTGCAGAGAGCTTTGCAGAGACCCTGCAGCACTGCCAACACTGGGACTTCCTGCCTTGTGGATAGGGGGAATCAGAGGGAGCCCCAATGACCCCTTCTTCATATCCCCACCAGTGGAATATAGCAAGGAAGCCTGGAAAGAGGAAAACACGGTGCTCAGATCAAGCATCCAGCCTTGCCCCCATTCATGCCTCCAGACATTTACCCATGCTTTAAACTGAGACATGGCAGGAAAACAAAAGACAAACTTATGGAGGAGCTTCACCCAGGAGGAAGAATGGAAATGGAGGCGGTGAGGGAGAGCGCATGTTGCACATTTGCCACCTCACTCCTCATGCTCACTTCTCTGCACGTGGGGCTACATTCCCAGCTGGCATCCACAGGGTTGGCATCAAGATCCTCTGGGCTGCCACTGCCTCCACTGGCCTTTGGATGGTATGGGAATGGGTTGCCATCACTATTCTCTCCCTGTCCCTCCAGCACCTAACAGCCAGTGCTGATCTCCAGACAAGTCCCCACAAAGCCATTCTGCAGGATGTCAAAATCTGCTTTTCTCAAGGCCTTCATTGCTTCTGCTGCTGCCCTTCCCTCCTACAGTTCCCCAGCAGTCTTTGAGCCCACATGCTGCTGAGCAACCAGGGTATTTGGTGCTTTCCATCTCCCACCCATCCAGCATCACCATTTAGGATGGCAGACATAAGGATAGTAGACCCCGAGCCTTCTGATCTGAATTCATATAGCGAAAGTTAATTGAAAGACAGATTCTTCTATACAGTGTTTCAGTACAATCAATATGATTGGTCATATAGAGCCTACACCTCTTTCTAAACATCTTTACCAGTAAACAAGTTGGAAAAACCCCAGGAGTCAGGAAAAAGGATATCTACAAGATTGTTTGGGTTCCTCCGTATGATTTCCAAGGCCAGAGTTTCAAGAGTTATGTACTTAGCTTTTCTCAGTGGCTTCAAGCTACTGCCTGAAGCCTAAAAATCTAGTTTCTGACCACTGTCAGATCCCACAGCCATCCATCGTCCCAGGCTTCCTGGCATTCTGGAAGTTCAGCAGAGCTGCCTGCCCTGCTGCTGTTCTCTGCAAGGCCTCTGCCTGCTCAAGTTGCTCCAGGGCCACCATGCCATGGCCAGGAAGGGGAGTGGAGGCAGCGGGAGAAGATGCACACCCCTCCTTAGTTTGCCATCATTTCTGGCACAGCTAAAGAGCCAAACCAGGACTTGTTCAAACTTCAGTGGAAGAGTCAATTCCTGTCAGGGAAAAGGTCTCAGAGCTCTGCCAACAGCACAGGAACTGAAAATGTAACACACACCATTTAACTTGGTCTCCTTACCTTGTGTCCTTTTCCCTCTGAACGCAGCTCCTGGTTTTTTCTGCTGTCATCACCAAACCCACGGCCATTTTTCCCATTCTCCTGCTCTCCACTGCAGATCTTGCTGGGCTTGCTGGAAGGAGAGCTTTGGCAGATGGGAGGCAATGGCTTGGAGGGAAGGAGCAGAGAGGGACTTGCCAGGGAAAACCTCTTGGCAAGAGGGTAGCCAGTCAGGCCTGCAAAGTGGACACACAAAATATATCAGAGGCTGCAATGCAAACCTGAAGCATCAGAAGCTCCATATTTCATGGACACATTTCATGGAAACTTCTAAACAGCTGCACAAGGAAACATGATCCTGCTGGAAGCCCCTTGAAGCCACCCAGGGGAAAACCCTGAGCCACTTCCACAGAGCTACTTCCACAGGAACAGGCTGGCCTCTGGGCTGCCCTGGGACAGCAGGGAGCCCAGAGCCCTGT
The DNA here is from genome assembly GCA_910950805.1 of Acrocephalus scirpaceus scirpaceus. Classification (NCBI taxonomy): domain Eukaryota; kingdom Metazoa; phylum Chordata; class Aves; order Passeriformes; family Sylviidae; genus Acrocephalus; species Acrocephalus scirpaceus. The sequence goes on from OU383775.1 coordinate 10,241,106, forward strand.
GCTTTCCAGGAATGGCTCAGCTGCACATGCACCCTCCTGCTCCTCTCCCTGCCCCACGCCTGAGCAGCCCTACAGCTACACGGGGCACTGGGAGCAGCACAGCTCATTGCAGGGGCAGAACATGCAGGGCAGAAGTGTTCCCTGGGAATGTGCACAGGCTCTCTGGGCTGGCACAAGACCCTTCCTCCTGCCACAGGGCGGCCCAGCTCCCCCCTCACCACTTGGTGAGGCACAGCCATGCTCACAAGGGAACAAGTGAGCTAGCTGATCTCCCACCTTTATCATCAACACTTCTGATGGGTGAGGCACTCAAGATGTTTTCCAAATTATTCAGGAGATTTCTTTGTTTTGATTTTTCATGGAACTAGCATCACTAGAATTCCTCTGAAGAGTATTGGGGTCACAAGCTAGGAGAGAGAGCTTCTACTACTTTGCTTATGTGTTGCTCATGGCCTATCCACTTCTTTGAAATCCCTTTTCCTTCCAAGCAGTTGGCAATCCACTGTGGTCTCCAGATTTCTACAATGACACCTACGAAGTAATTGCTTTCCAAAACTCATTTTCATGGCCTTTGTTTTGTAACTTCCAGTCAGTTCTGGGTTGGGTTTTGGTTGCTTTTATTTCTCCTCACAACAAAGGAAGTGCTGGCACATGAACAATGGCACCCCATGTCAGAACTAAAAGAAGCTTTGCACTCCCCATTAGATATCCCCAGTGTTCAAGGATCCAAATCTCTAGGGAACAAATTGGTTTTCAAATGTTCTGCATTTGTCTCAGCTCATTGCTCCATGGGTTTACTCCCTGCTTTCTTCCCTGCAGAGACACCCAAACCCAACCGAAACAGGACCTGCCTCAAAACATTGCTGATCATGGCCGTTCATAAAAAGTCAAATTTTTTTTAATGGAAATGAGATAAGGCAGATCATAAACGATGATAATTTTTAAATTTGTATTTTTTTATCCCTCTAACATGGCCAAGTCATTTATAAAAGTGCAACAGCTCAGGTTCAATGAGATAGCTCATTGCTAGTCCAGGATTAACCCATCAAAAATGTCATCTTACTGACTGAGCAATACTTCTCCCTGAAATGTATTCAGCATTCCAGCTGCATATCAGCAATTAAGGAGTCATTCCAAATGGGCCATACCCAGGAGTTGGCAGAACTAACCTGGAGCAAAGGGACCAGGGCATCTGCATCAGCAAAATTATTTCTTCAAGTCTCATCTCTCCTATCATTACACACCCAGAGATGGCAAAGGAACAACAACAGGCTTCCATTGAGGCTTGCAGCTGGAAAGCATTGGCTGACACAGATGCACCAGGGACAGCATTTTGTCTGGCACAATCCAACTTGTCACGGATCTGGCAAGGCAGGGATGGGGACGAGGCAGAAGGCATCTCCTCCCACAGCCTCAGCCTGCAACACTGACACAGGCAGAGAGAGTTGGGAAAGAGATTTGTCATCCTGAACCTGCCATAGGTGCCTTTGTGCTTCTGCTGTCAGAGGATGACAAACTCAGACCCTGCAGAGGCTGCATCCATTTGGAAGTCTCCTTCTCTCTAACTGCAATATTCACAAGGACTTTCTCTCAGAGGAGGTTTCCCTAGTTCTCCCAGTGCAAAAGCAGGCAATGTCCAGGAATCTCCTCCAGACATCAGCTCAGAAACTGCCCCAAGGAAAGACTTTCTCCTTCAAAAGCAGGAGGAAGGAGTGGGAACATTTCTCATTTCATGCTCTATGCCTTCTTCTTCTCTACTAATTGTGACACTAGAAAGGCTGCAGGGAAATAAAAGGCATGTGCAGGATGGAGAGGAATGTTTCCTTTTCCTGCGCTGCCTTTCCAGGGCCCCAAGGTACCACTACAGCTCCTGACACCCAACATTGCACATTGGAGCAATTTTCCCTGCACCACCAGAGCACACTTCTAGTGACTGGGCTCAGCGAGGGTCCACTGAGCCCATCAAGGAGTTGAAACAAATTAAAACAAATTTTAAAAAGAATGGGTTCTAACCAAGCTTTCAAAATGTCACCCCTGAGTCAAGATTCCAATGGTTATTGTAGGACACACATGACCTGTACCTGCATGTTCAGAGTCCTCCTCTTTGCTTCTGCTGCGGGATCTTGGCCTTGAGAAAACAGAGGAGAAAAGAACAGATGAGGAGGCAGAAAGGGAAGGCAGGGATCGGGCGTACCATTCAAGGAGGCAAACCTTCATAGCATGAGCACTCCTATGAAAAATGAAATGCAACACATAAACCCAAGCAGATGCAAGGCTGATTAATTGTCCTCAAGCTTTCAGTTGCTGGAGTCAGACAGAGCAGGCCAAGCTCTGGCTGAAACACAGCAGTCATTCTTCCACTTGCATCATCACTCCCCAAGTCTGCTCTCTCTCCTTTGGCAGCCAAGTGGCTCCTACAGCCTCTTGGAAGCAGCAAGAGCTGCTGAGCTGAGACACAAGTCTGTATGGAGGGCAGCTCCTTTTGTACTGCTGCCCAAGCTGGACTTTGCCTGCTCCTGCCTTACCCTGGTGACAGTCTCATGCTCCATGTGCTCAGAGCACTGCTGTCTCCTGAGAATGATATTACACCTCCTTGCTGTTCCAGGCAGGAAAAGCCTTTTTCCAACTCAGCTGCTACGCAAGGAGATTCAGATTGCACTTGAAAACTCCTCCCAAAGCTTTTCAATTGGAATGCTGCTTCTGGGACTCCTTCTTTATTGTCATCTCTTGGATAAGCTTGACAGCTACATTTTCTCACACGTATCCAAGCCACTATCTTTCCATCAGGTACAGTCCTAGAACTCTTCTCCAGTACCTCGCCCTCTTGGATCTTAAGCCCAGATCAAAAGATTAAGCATCCATCCAATTTATTATCTATACCCCAAAACTCATCTGGGATCTCATTTCACACTTCAGGCCCAGGCACAGACGTCTACAGAAGCAGCACCTGAGTTGCAAACACCACTAGAGCAGCCAATATTTGCCCATACAGATTCCTGTGGCTGCAGAAGTTGACAGTCAAGGATCACAGAATTCAAAGTATTCAAAGATCTGCGGGATCCAGACCCGTGCAGTACACTTCCCAAATGACACCACAAACATTACAGAGGGAATCAACAGCCAAGTCCAGCAGAGGACCTGTCCTGAGCTGCTTGTAAGCCCTGCCTCCTCTTCC